>CM052538.1:49807207-50025863 GCA_028533065.1 Trachops cirrhosus
AACTCCCCTCTGCTAGAGCTACCAGGCAGGGGCTGCTTAGCATACTACAGAGAGCTTGGCGGGTGTGGACAGGTGCTGAGGGTGGGGGCCGTCCGTGCACCATAGCCGGACAGGTAGACCATGGCAAAGAATGAGAGCATTCTTCATGGGGAAAGGGCTGGTTTCTCTGTTTAGTGGAGTCTGGATTGATGGCCACCAGGAATGTAACATAATTAGGGCCAAGCCTCTAAGTGGGAATGTCTTTGCAAGTTAATTCTGCCTGCAGGCTGAGGATGGAGATGAGACAGCAAGGAGGGGGAGAGCCACCTTCTAAACTCTCCTGGTCTGATCTGAGTTCTGCTGAGAATGCTTGCTGTGGTCCTTTTGTTATTTTCCTCCCATTCCTGTGATTAGAGATTTGGAAATGCCTACCAGGGGTGTCCAACCCACAGCCCATGGGCAGCATGTGTCCCAGGATGGCTCTGAATGCGGTCCAGCACCAAATCGTACATTTACTTAAAACCTTTTTTTTTTGCTTATCAATTTTCATTAGTGTTTGTGTACTTAATGTGTGGCCCAAGACAACTCTTCTTCTTTTAGTGTGGCCCAGAGATGCCAAAAGGTTGGACACCTCTGGGCCCTAGACTTTCCTGGCCTACCTGACCCAGGATCCTGAGCCCAGTTCCCTCCGCAACGTGACCCGTGGTTGTATGGAATTACTGTAAAGCCACAGACTGTGTGTTCAGACTCCCCAGGATCGTTCCCTGCCTCCTCTGCTGGTTAGCTGGGACAATGACTTTCCCAGCTGTGAATGAACCTTATCATTGCGTGCCCTTGAGGTGTGGGCCTGGAGGGTGGTCCTGGGCATAAGTGAGTTAATATTTGTTAACACGTTGTTGGGGGCAATGTGCTCAGGACAGCACCTGGCACGTGGTAAACATAGTCATCATTTTAGGACATCAGATTTAGAACCTACACTCAGACCCCTTTTTCTTCACAGGGGAAAGGAAAGAGTGAGACTTCCACTAACCACTAGTAAATTGGGGTTACTGCCCTCTCTGCCTGGGTCTCAGTGTTCTAGGTGGTCTGAGAAAAGAACAAGTCACTCTTGGTGAGTGCAGGCCTTGAGTTTGGGGGTCCCTGAGGTGCTCAGGTATACCAACACAACTTGAATCCCCTATACCCGAAGTCTGGGGACTAAACCATTAACCTATTTAAAAACAACCAGAAATTTCTTTTGGGAACAGGCTATAGGTTTCTTTAGGTGGCTCCTGCTTGGCTGGGAAGTCCTCTGCTTGTTATAGCTGCTCGGCTTAGCTCTCTGTAGCCTGGCAAAGTGGAGTTCAGCCTGAGGTCAAGCTCTGTTGAAATTGGCAATGTGACATGTGGACTTGCGATAACCCCAGGGCTTCCCTTGGAATTTGCTGCTGTCCTGCTCTCCAAGCTGGCATTGCAACCTCCCGAGTTTATCCTGGGGCTGGACTGGCCCAGCACCATCAATTCCACAAAGATAAAACAAGCCCGTGCTTTAGGAAGAGACAGCCACTTTAGCCAAAGGATAAGCTAGCTACCTTCACAGCAGAAGGTCAGGGCTGTGTGATTATATTTTCCAAATCAACACAGATGGGGGTGTCTCTGGTATTTTCTGCTTCTTGTTCACACTAAGCTGTTTGGGTTTTTCTTGGCACCATTAAGAGCAAGAGACACATTAACCCTTAGCAGACTGTTTTGGTCTGTTTTCTTAAGTGTTACTACAGTTGGTATTTATGTTGCAAAATCAGAAGAACAAAGCAAAACAGAAAAACAGAATAGTCCATCTCAGCTGCCGAACTTTGCATAATAACACACCATATTTACAAGAATCTGGCAGAAGCATCATCACTCAGAACCCAAACCAATATAGAAACAAAATCTCACATTTATCTTCAGAACAGGTGTTGATGACCCAGTAATAGTAAAGTCCTTCTACAATAGGAACAAAAATCATCAGATACTGTTCTTTGATCCTTAGAGAAGAAAATTAAGGAAGAGCTGGCTCACACTTACGGCCCATAAAAAGTAGCACATAAGAAAGTGAAGTCCTGATTGACACATCTGTCCTGAGTAGAAAACTCCTTGGATCAATGGAATGATTTCCGTGAAGGTTTGAAACAGATATGAAATTAGACTAACCAGAAGTTCGCCGACCAGCAAGGAAAACAAAGGAAACAATCTTGCAAAAAAAGGAAGGAGGGGACATAATATAAAAATACACAGGAAAAAAATGTATTATTCCTTATGTATGTGTGTATTCATGTCTTTGTTATAACCAAGTTGGAAAACCATACATTTCTTTGACTAACAAATTTTGATTAATCTTAAATTAGATATATGATTATGGTATAATATTTCTTTTGGGTCAGTTCAAAGAGAGTCTAAAAATCACCCTAGTTAAAATGGATAAAGAGCCAAATAAATAATAGCCAGCGAAAACCAATGTATTAACAGAATGTACTTTCTAACCGCACATAAAAATAAGTAGAACCCATTTTTAAGGTGGTCTTTAACCTAGACAGTAAGGATTTTATATGAATTATTAAAGGAGAAAGTAAATTTTGGAAAATAAAGAGAACTCAAAGTTCACTAGGGGTGGGTCAAGTCCAAACTTTTTAATTTCCACTTGGGACAAGCTCATTAGGCCTAGGCAGTCAGGGAAGGGGGAGAGGAGCAAGCACCGCCAACGGGACCTTCCCGAGGGTACGTGACAGGTATTTCACAGTGTTCTGTAGACAAGATAGAGGCCTGAAAGCTGAAATAATTAGGTGCATTAGTGGCTGGTGCAGAACAAAGGGCACAAAAGATGCTGATGGATGTCACCTCCCAGAATCATTCCTTTAGAGGGATTTTCTTAGTTCTCAGCCTGATCCAGTTCAGCCCTGTTATCAGGACTTAGGTGAGTATATAGAAGGTGATCTCATACAGGTGCAGGTAACCTGAAGCTTGGAAACCTGGACAGTATGCTGACTGATCGATACAGAGCACCAATACTTGTTGGCTGTTCGTTCTTTTTTTGAAAACCCAATAGTTTCTTTGATATTTCTAAAATCATAATGAGACTCATTCAAGGAGCAAGAGGCTTTCATGAGTGGCATGGAGACTCTCATGTCCTCTAATTTCATGAATAAATCTGCCTTAAACTGGAGGTGGCTTGTGTCTCTCATCCGTCTTTAGTTGGCCTCTTGTTCCGAGAGGATTCTACTAACAGTGTGTGACCTACCTGTGTGAGTCGAATATGAAAGCTCTTGTAAGACCTATATTTTCATTCTACCTTAAGAGTCAAGGTTAACTGGGTGAAACTCTAGATAGATAAGAAAATACTCTCATGTGGTGTAACACATTTGAGTTCTGATTTCTTATTATTTTTACCATAATGATTTAAAATGCTTTTAGATTAATTTTATGCATAACCATGTACTACTAAAGAAAGAAAAATGTCTTTCCATGTGCTAATGAAAGATTTTATCAGTATGAACCTGGAATGATCTTTAAAGTGACTCAATTACTGCTTGAAATAATGGCATAATGTTAATAAAGACCCAGTTAAAATGATCTTTGATATATATTCTCCAAATGCCATTACTTCAGCACTTTCGATTGCCAGAGGAACGTTTTGCAGTCAGCACTCTCAGACGGGCACAGCAGCAGGCAGGATGCTCAGAATCAGACATTCCAAAGGAATGAGACCCACTCACCCCTGCCAACCGCAGCACGGCTGGAGCTGGCTACTGGCTGCAGCTTCCACCCCACGCAGTACCTGCCCCCACTCCCCACCCTTGGATACCCTTTGTCACAGACCTATACTTTATATTTCCATTCCACAGTTTACATACATTTGTAAGCCATATGTAATTTTTTCAAAGATGGGCTAAAATAAAATACTGATAAGATCTTTTTTAAAACAGACTGAAATCTAAACAAGAAATTAGAATGCATAGGGATTCAACTGAATATTTGTACAAGTCCTAAAAAATACAGAAAGTTAGGCTAAGCAACACCACCCACCTACCAGAATGCAATCCTCAAACACCAACACGGGATCCTCATTCAAGTGTAAGAGATGGAGCTGGTGTGCTGGTCAGCACCCATCAAAGTCTGAGCATGAGGTTCTGATCATTTTACCCTTTCTGCTCAAAACGACCGCTCTTGGGGTGAAGATCGAAACCCATCACATCCTTGCAAAACTTCACACCATCAGCCCCTCCCTCCCTCTCCACATTTTTGTGGCCCTCTTTCCCCTGCCCTTTGCCTTCTGTAACTTTCTCCAACATATCACACTCCTCTTACTTCTGAGCCTTTGCATGTGATATTTCCTCTTCCTTAATGCGCTCCTGTCTCCTACACATCCTTTAAAACTTAGTTCAAAGTGTATGTCCTCAGGATGAGTGTCTAGAATTTCACAGGGGAGTACTTTCCCCACTGAGCATGCTCAGTGTTGCCTGTACGTTTCCTCTATGGCATTGACCCCTGCTGGCAATTACATAGTTGCGTGCACCGTATCAGTTCATTTGCGAGACATTCTTTCCAGTACATGTATGTCTGACATAGAGACATCGTTCAATAGATACATGGAAATGGAAGATCGTTTGGACATGTTAGTTATCCATTCACAGAGGGATTCTATATCCTCTCCTGGAATCAAGTCAGAGCACCTCAAGACTGCTCTGGGACATGCTACTCCTGGCTTTTATTGGAATTCACCTTAGAAACTTTTCAGGGAGAATGCTTTCACCCTAAAATATAGAGAGAAATTCACTGGCATGATATTCTGTCTCTCCTAGGAGAGAGGAGCTGGTTTTATTGCTGAGATTGGGACAAGGAATGAGTACGAATAGCCCCACCTTTTCTCTGATCTTTCTTTTAGAAGTGACCCTGTCTACAGAAAGCAGACATTCCATACTGCCCCAGTGGTGTCTCACAGGGACAGGTCCCCACGTGTAAGGCCTGTGGTGTCCCAGCACTGCCTATGACTAGCTGGATAAACCTCTCAGGTTTTGCGGTTCAGCACTAGGAACCCAGCTTGTCTGCAGATAAAATCCACATTGTCCAATATTATATTTATTAGTAACAAAAGTGATATTTTTGTCTCTGTGCTTCACTCTTGATGCTAGAATTTGACTATTTATTTGGGACACCTCCTATCCATCAGAAAGAGCCTTAAGAAATCCTCTTCACATTTACTGAGAAATAAGACAGAATCTAAATATGATTCCCATATATAGAATTCTAATTTGCAAAGTCTCCTAGTAATTTAGTGTCAGGGAAATGTGTCTCTTCCCAAGGAGCTTGTGGTATCCTTCCTCTTTCCCAATAAAGTTATGAAACTGGTGTCCAAGAGGCCACAAGTCCAAGGTCTAGCTTGAAGCTCAATCAAGGCAACCAGGTAAGTTTCAGTTAGTATATTTACACCCTTTTATCTTGGTGTTGTTGTCCAGTTCCAATGTAGTCATGTTGCTTCATTTTTTTCATTGTAAGCCACAGCTACCTCAAGTCCTAATTTGGAAAAGGATAGGTAAGCCCATGTTTTTAAAACATGAGATAATGTGAGCTGGCCATCAAAGAAGATAATAGGGAGGATTTATTGAGTGATAACTGAGAGCTTTGCTAAGAACTTTACATCCATTACCTTATTTAATCCTCATAATAGCGCAGGGAGTTTAGTACCATTCTTTTTATGCCTGTCGAAGAGATAAATAAACTGAGGTGCGGGTGGGTTTGTTTGCTCCTTGTCATGGATCTGAATGCGTTTGACTCCAGGGCCTGAGCTCTGAACTGCTTCCCTGCACCATCGTCAACTTGAAAGAATGTTCACCCTTAATAGTATTTAGTTTAACAATGTCTAACTGCATGAAATGTCAGTATTACCTAATTTGTCATTTGGTGATCACTTCAGATTTGTCACTGATCCTAAAAGAAGTCTAAGGCAGCCATTTGGAAAAAGAAGGTACAAAATATTGTTGTAAACTAGACTTGTAATATTTTAATTGTCAAAATGGAGTTTCAGGCAAATTCTGTCTCAAATAACCAGAATCCAAAATGCCACTGATATGAAAGGAAGAAAAGATGAGAAAAAAGATCCATCTCATAGACTTCATCAAAAGGGAAGCTGTGATTTCTGGAAGTGTGGACAGAGTCAGCCCATACTCCACATTTTCTTAGGCTTAGACAAAGCAATACATTTTACATGCTAAGTACTGCTTAGGTGTGGGGGACAGAGCAGGGGACAAAACAGGCAGTGACCTGCCCTTATATTCAAGTGGTGGGGATGGGATAGGGGAAGGAAGAGGCAGACAATATACAAATAAACAAGTAAGTACATAGCATATCCACCTATAAGCTCTACAGGGGAGAAAGAAACTTAAATAAGTGTGACCGGGAGCAGCAGGATTGGGGTCAGTGGTTAGGAAAGGTCTGATTATTGAGGTGGCATTAAAGCAGAAGGAGAAGGAAGAGAGTGAGCCGTGTGCATATGGGGGAGGGACATTCCAGACAGAGGGAACAGAACATGAGGAGCTTCGGAGGCAGGTTTGGTGTTTCCAAGGATTGGCAAAGAGACCAGGGGAGGAAAGGGGAGAGTGACAGGACATGTGCTGCCAGAGGGGATGAGGGGACCAGACCATGCAGGGGGACATAGAAATCACTGGAAGGACCCTGACGGGATGTTGGCTTTTATTTAAAGTCAGGTAGGGTTAGGTAGGGTCAGAAGAGTCATTATCTGACTTCTTAAAAGGACCTCTGGTGGTTGGGTTGTGAATAGAGTGTTGGGGGTATGGGTAAGAGTGACACGGACATCGGTCAGGAGCCGAGAGGAGGTGGGTACAGTCACCGTGGAAGGGCCAACTTGTCAAATTCAGCAGAAGTTTTGAAGGAAGAGTGAGCAAAGGAGTCCAAGTGCCTGAAGCCCTGGAAGGTGGAGCTGCTGTTGAATGTGATAGGCAAGGTGGTGGGAGACATGGAGCGTGTGGGGGCGAGAATGGGGCGCTCAGCTCCCGGCCCTGAAAGCCAGTGCAGATGTCCAGCAGACTCTGGATCTATGAGTCTGGAGCTCAGGCTGGATGTTTGATGTAATGAGCATTCATGTCGTAAATGATGGCCTAAAGTGTATAAGGCTGAACGCATGTTTTGGCAGTAATGTATGCTTATCTGTGAGAAAGTTTTTAGTAACAAACTGAAAGCTTTAGAAGCCAGTAACCTGTGAGCACCTGTGGTCAAGGACTTTGTCCTCAGCTTCTCTGCACCACACCTTGTACAATTCCTGCACAGAGGATGAGCTATAAAAATATGTACAGTACTAAACAGGCCAAAAAAATTATGTTTAAACCCTGATTCACAGTAAATCCAATCAACCAAACCACTGTTTTTATTTTGTTTTGTTTTGTTTTTGTTTTGCTAAACTTACCTAAAATTAATCTCTTACCCAATTCAGCTCATTCTTCCCAACACATTATTTCAGACTTCCAGAACTATGGATAAGAAGTTTTTGTTACAAGCAAGAAAAGAGACACTTTTATAAGCAACAGAAAAATTCCACTGCAATAAAGTCGTATGCTCATGTTCTTTTCTTTTAGCAGATTTTGTTTTAGAATATACTGTGTTTTGACCTATAACACTGTAAGAGACCAAGAATTTTTAAATGAAATTACAGAACGATCTCTACCGTCAAGAGATGCTGTGATCTAGTAGACCTAGTTAGACTGATTTAACAAAATGATAGCACAGTTCATACCTTGATGTGGCTCCTTATACTTTCCCCTGACCAATATCTTACATCACTTTCATGGTATCCAGGAGATTAGCAGTCAAACAGTAAGAAAGGCGCTCTCAGGAGGAAAACAAGAATAGGAAGGGAGTGTCCAGGGAAACACAGCCACCCTATGTAGTGACACATCAGACCTTGTTTGCAAGATCTTTTCTGGTTCATAACAAGGCAGAGCTAGGTTTTTTATTAAGAGGCCACACATTTCTTTCAATTCCATGACGTTTCAGACACCATTGGCCTCTGGATATAATTTCCTTGTCCCTGAATTGGGTTTCCAAGGTGCTTTTGGTCTGAAGCCTTTTGAATCCCGCTTTGGCTGTCTATCTCCAGCTCCTGCAGTCTCTGTGCCCATGACACATCCTAGGAAAGGAAGGCCATGGTTGGGGTCTTACACCAGGCAATCATTTCTGCATTGTGTGATCCTTTTCCCTAAGGATAAAATTCTTCCTAAAATGATGGCACTGATTGTATTCAAATTTACATGCTCAACTCAATCTTCCTGTTGTAACGAATGTTGCAGCTGCTGAGCATGTTTCTCCTCTGCATCAGCCCACCGCCGAAGTAACTGCGTTTTTTCCACACAGGCTTGTGTAGATTAGAAGCCATCGCAGGAGAATGTGGGGCCCAGCCTGTGCGCTCTTTGCAGAACTCGCACCAGTTCATCTCCTTTCTGCCTGCAGACAGAAAGTTACATTCATCCTGCAGCCTGAAGTTACGGGATTTTTGTCATCAGACAGAATTCCTTGCCAATCATTGACAACTGTCCCTGGAAGCTTCATGAAATTGCTTCATTTTACTCTAGTACCTTAGGGACCAGACACTTGGGTATCTTTTCAATAGTGCCTGACCTTAATGACAGAAATCACAGCCAAATATTTGTTAAAATAAAAATGCTTTATACCAAGTCTTCCAAGTCAGGTAACTACACAGAAAGGAGAGCGCCCTGAACTAGGGGCCTTGTGATCAGGATCTTAGCTTATGTTTCCCCAGACTCTGCCTGACGGTGGGTAAATCTCTTACAGTTCTGGGTCAGACTGCATAACCGCACAGGCCCTGTGAGAGTCAGTGCCTGCGATTCCATAAAAGGCATGCACATCAGGTGTAGGTGGACTGCCTGGGCAGAGTCCAGCCACAGCAGCAGGAGAATCAGGGCTCCTCATCCAGTTACATGGAACTCTTTTGCTTTGTTTTGGTTACTTTCATGCTTTAAAAAAAAAACACATGCCAACTGTGAAAAATTTGGAAAACACAGAAATGTTTAAAGATGCAGATAAACACCTGATAAGCCATGCTTTCAAAGCAAATGTTGATACTACATCGGCACATGTCCTTCCAATCTTCATTCTTCACACATGCTTTTTTTGTTGAGATTGAACGATAAGTGTTATCTAGATATCCTGCTTTCTAAGCTTAATATGTCATTCCCTACAGAGATGTGTGTAGAACATCAGCTGAGTACCTGTGCTAGGCTCTGGGAACCACAATGAAGAAGGCAGGTGCCACTTTAGGGAGCTTAATAAGATCCAGCCTTTTCCATATCATCCAGAACTTTCCACAGCCATAGTTTCTCATGGCTAGACTTGTTAAAACCATCAGTAGGTGTTGTCATTTCACTCTGATTGGCCCAGGAGGAGAAAATCCAGCCCACGAGAGGGAAAAGAGAAAAGGCGGAGATGGTCGGAGGGGTGAGGTAGAAAGATAGAAAGCAAGAAAATTAGAAAGAAGAGGGAGGGAATCCAGAAGGGAAAAATAACCAGTGGAAGCAAGGAAGCTGACTCGATCTGAGAACAGCTGCTCTGAGCCCAGAGCATTGGGTGATTCTGATGAGTGAGGAACACAGGCCCTTATACCCCACAGGCAACTAGCTGTGGGCTCTCGGGCAGATTCCTTAATACTTCTGTGCCCATTTCCTTGTGTGGAAAATGGGGATAATAATCCTCATCTTCTAGAGGGACAATAAGGATTAAATGAGATAATATATGCAAAATATTTAGTACCTATGTACTCAATAGATAATATCATTAGTCTTTATTTATTACCTTCATATTTTAATATTGCATAAGACATTGGACTGAGGAGGCAGGCAGAGGGAAAGGACCAGATGAATCGATAAAAAGCCCAATTTATTGACTTATAGTAGTACAACCATCCTCTCTAACAACGCAGCTACATGTACATATCTGAAAAAGATGACACTGAAAAGTGGCAACTACAAATTGTTTCATGAAAGAAGTTATGCAAAACTGTGGGCAGAGACCCTGACAAGGAGTAAGGAAGCACCCTGAGGCTAGAACAGTGGGAAGCCGTTGCTACCTCTAGGCCTAGAAAGCAAGGACAGAGGTGGTTATAGAACCCAACAAGAGCCACAGAATCCCAAAATAGGAGTTGTGGCTTTTGTCTGAGGAATGCAGCAACCCTCTGATTGACTACAAGGGGCTGTCATTGGCTGAAACCATGTGGAAGTCAAAAATAATCCATGCCCCAGTCCATCTGTCTACAGACACCAGCTTCTACAGAAACCCAGAGAGAGAATCAGGAGGGGAATGGAGAAATGGCCACACGATACAGGTTTCTAACATGTGAAATGCTGGCTATCACTGACGTCTGGGAATTTGCCCATTAAATACATTTGTGCTGGTATTTAATGTGCTGACCGTGCTGACAGAGACTAAGTGCCCACAGGTCCTGCTGCCTTGGCACCCCTGCACGCTGCATGTCCTCCTCCCTGCGCCCATCTGCACAGACTGCACACCTCCTGGGTCTGGGCGGCAAGGGTACCTGCTGTCGGTTCCCAGGAAAGCATGCCTCCTCAAAACCAATGGAACTTCATGTTCAACTCAAACAGCAATGCAGGTGTTTTTTAGCATCTTATGCCTGTTTATGATAAAAAGGAATTGTAGTTTTGTCGGGCACTTCTCTTAGGTGTACAGTAAGGATGTGTGTTGTGGTTAGCACCATTGGAGGGAAGTGGAAGGGATTACTACAGAAAAAAGTGACAGATTTCACATTTACTAGTGTCTAATACATTGATACAAACTAAGACCTGGTAATATACCGTTCTTCCCAGCTCCTCTTGGAGAAGGCGGTAGTGGGCTGGTTGATGAGGGCTTGGACAGGCAAGGAACAGGAAGCCAAATTAAACTCATTTGGAGGCACGTAAAGCACCCATTCCTCTCACCCCAGAGCAAGATGACAAGTTTTCAACCACTTTCCAAACATCGCAGAAAAATCATGGCTATAGATCGCAATAAGAACACAGTCCAGCGGTTGCATTCTTGTAGTTAGGAGGTTTGATTTGGTGTCAAAAGAACATGTGATTGTGTCTGAGAGTTACTTTGTTTATATACAGGGTGGAGCAAAAGTAGGTTTACAGTTGTTTGTATAGAAGATAATGCTATAATCAATAAATAATACAAGAATAAACTCTGTTTCACATACTCAAAACTGTAAATCTACTTTTGCCATGCCCTGTATTTAAATATTCTTTACTGTACACCAAGTGTTCTTATTTGCTTAAAAAAAAATTAGCATCTATTTGGGCTTTTTAGAAGGAACTCACCACTCTGGAAAATTACCTTTGAATTAAGAAGTCTGTTGCAATTAAGAGAGGGTTGAGGGGAGCTGTGCATTTCAAGAGCTTCTTTTAAGTCTTTTGTTTGTTTGCTCCTGTTTTTATGTCATTTATGTGTGTGTTGCCAACATCAGCAGTCCCGCCACCTGGGGGGCCCTGCTCCTTACTTTCCAGTTTGGATAAAAGCAAAAGATGACAGATCTGGTAAGAAGCACACACTGTAAAAGATAAGGCACTGAGGAGACTTGTCCCTTCTGCCTGCCGGCTGCCCTCCGGGTCCGCAGATAGGCATCGGCGACTTCGTTTGTTTGAGTGTTGTGTTCCCAGATAAGGCCAGGCAGCCAGCCCTGCGCTGGCGCAGGAATGAGTGGAATTTAACCATTTTATCTATTACAGGGATTTCAAATAACTTTGCCTCAGGTTTATTAAATTTGCAGAATGTTCTCTAAGTCATACTAAATACAGTGCAAACGGTTTTTATCTGAGGTTTTGTGATTGCTTACTAATTCCATGAATTCCTGTGTGATCTTCCCCAGTTTTTTCCCAGGCTTTTTGTTGTTGTTGTTGTTATACAGAATAACTCACTGACTGTATATATATATTTTGAATGGAAGTGTTGAGCTTTAGCATCAAATTCTAATTTTAATTCATAAGATCTTTTAAGAAGTTATTATACTCGCCCAAAATGACAAAGGGTTTAAGAACCCCACCAATATGTACCACTGGTCTCAGAATGTAATTCGAGGTGGGCAAACTGGCTTAATTTAAATGCTTCTGCAAATTCTTCTTCTCTTTCCCAGGGCTTTACCCATAATTGAATCCCAAATGTTTATTTTTAAAGCTTTAGTGCAATTTGGTTGGCTTTCTTTAACTGTATTTTTCCAGCCCTTTGGAATTTGTAATATCAGATATTAGAGTACTAACATCATTAACGGAAGTCAGACTGGACGATATTCTATACCTTGCCAGGGGGCAGCCAGAGCCAGCAACCCTTGGTAAAGGTGCTTACATAAGCTCTCAGCTCAGTTTTTCGTACCCTGCGCCTCACAGCAAGATCCATACCGGAGGATAGCCTGGAGCAAAGAACTCTGCTCTACTGTCACTTGAAAGTCTTGAAAAAAAAATGAGACTTAGCTGGTGTTTTTCTGCTCTCCATGGGGAACGAGTTCTGCAGAGAATCAAATCAGAAGGTTTCATCAAGAAGCCAAATTCCAAATGACCTTTCTACTTTTCTCCATTGGGTGTTTTTATGCACAAGGACACAGGGAATATGTGGAGATAATTTTCCCAATGACTAATGGTTTGTGATTGACTCCGAGATTTTTCTCGCAAATAATCCATAGATTTCATTGTAATTAGAATTTTGTTTTGTCTTTTTTGTTTTTAAAAATAACTTATATACTTTTCCAGAAAGTATTTTATCCAGGTTTCAATAAAATGTACACTCACAATAAGGTTGTTAAAATAGGAAATCAGAAAGCATAAAAAAAGGGAGATTTAAAATAGTTACTGTAACTTAACATTAAATTTAATTCGGAGCTTCCGGGCAGTTTTGGGAAAGGGACACACAATAGGTCACATTGTTTTTAGCATCTGATGAAAGGGAGCATTTTATTCTCTCAGAAGATACTTGCTTTTCCTGTTACTAAATTTTAGGAGGCTGTTTATCCAGTTGGCCCTTATATATTTTACAAAGAATGCAAAAACGGGGGCTTTTATTAAATCCTCAAACAAAATTTGGGAGCACGATACTAAATGTACACCCAAAGCAGGAAAGTACTGTCCTGCACCAATGGGGTTCAGTGTGTTCTTAAAATTATCTCAATGCACCAGACAGCATACACTTCCCACAAGCTAAAACATCTTTGACATCACTTTTTAAATCCATATAAGCACTGACTTCCATTTGCTTTGCATAAAAACATGACAAAAATAATGGCATCCAACTCTCTGAATTGGTCTATTTTACAAATTCTGAGAAGGCTAAGAATCTTAAAATAAAAGTACACAAAAGCAGTTATGATAGTAGATCATAAAATGAGTCCCCCAGATGTGTTTAATTTACTATGGAAATAAGTTTTCTTTTGTATTATTATAGCTTGTCACTGGAATTATTTTTTTGTTGGATCTCCTTTGCTCTTAAGAATGTAGTGAAATACTGAAAAGCATTATCCGGGATTTGTTGACATAGTAAAAGGAAGTGCTAAATTTATGAGTGGTTGGAGGAGTCGGGGACCTCAGCAGAGCCCCATGCCATAGAAGACCCATCATTTCTACTCAGCAGGGATGCGCAACATTGAGAGATCCAGATGCTTTCCAATGGACTCAAGTTGAGCCCTGGGGGGAAAGTGACTGGGTCCTCCAAATTTAACTTAATTGGTATTGTGAGAAAACTTCTTTTCCACATTATCAGCTCATACCGTGTACTCCATGTAAACCGAGGACTGTAATTGAGAGAGCTAAAGATGGGGCATGGTTTTACCCCGCAATTTCCACGATCCACTATCTTGTGTACCAAAGTCCCTCAGCAAAAGTTAACACAGAAATGTTACACCAGGACTGAGCTCTCAGAACTACTCGAATAAATAAAAAGAGGGATGGATTGGCTTTTAATGGCATATACATTTAAATGTTTCCATTGTTTTTCTACCTGGGAGGTTCTATCTTCATTCAGAGTTGACTTGTTTTGAATATTTCTTTGTCTAAATTCCAAGAACAGTCATTCTTCCAGTTCTTTAGGTAATCTCTAACTGAACTGACTTTTCAACATCCACAAGTTTTGCAAATTACTGAAAACTTTATTAAAGCACTTATTGTTTCAAGTATTTATTAAACTTCTGAAAACATCCAGCCAATACTAATTTCTAGAGACTTTGGCATCTTTTCTTCTGCCTCATTCCTTGGCCACTGATTTTTCTTCCTTGATTTCCCTTAGCTGTGCTTGGTGTGTCCCTAATGCAGTTTCGTATTTTCCCTCATTGAATTTCACTCATTGTTTTGCTAGTTTAGTTGTCAAACTGTGAAAGTGAGTACTGAAGCTTTTTCTCTACCAGTCAGCACTGTAGCTTCTCACTCATTAGCACTCATTTATCCAACCTTCATGTATTTATTAACTATCTATTATATGTGGAGCACACTTACTTTGCCTGGAAATGTTTTGATGACCTCTCTGGATGGGAAAGGATATCCCATCAGGTCAGGATACCGCTGCTATGTTCTACCTGATTTTCTGACTCACAGAATCATGAATATATTAACAAGTTGTTATTTTTAAGCAACTACACTTTGGGGTAATTTTTTATGCAGCAATAGGTAACCAGAACATTAATGTGTAAAGTTTAATTCCCAATATTGCTTTAGTTAGAGCCCTATTTACGTGGTTTCTAAATCTACCTTTAATGCGTATTTCAATGTTTTTAAAATTTACATAAGGTAACTCAATTTCAAGTGCCAGGCAGCAAGTCTGGTAGAGGCAATGTGGGCGAACCAGGGAGGCAGATGCAACTGGTATCAAATCCCAGTTCACATACCTTCACAATTATACACATACCCCTGGGTACTCAAAGACATGTGCAAAGTACCTGATATAGACCAGCCACTGGACAGATGCAAATCCCCCACCTCCTTCACCCCCAGGTCCCCTTCCCTTTATATGTCATTCCCATGTTCGAGGCAGAAGATGTGGCTTAGAGTAAATTTTAGCATCAATGAGACAAGGAATTAAAATGTATGCATAACGTATGCAGCCTTAGAAAAAAATTTTTAAAATCTGAGTCTCAATTTCTCAATAGGATTACTGAGAAAATTAAATGAAATCATTTATGTCAAGGGGCCAGCACAGCTTCTGGCAAAGGATAAGGGCTGAATGAATGGAAGTTGCTATTGACATTATTCTGATTCATGTCAAGCAAAAATGCTGATAAGATTGTATTAGGAAGTCAATACCATGTTTAATCATTGGGAACAGCAAAGGAATTCTAATCATTTTATCTTTTCTGTCACGTGTTTCTCTTCCTCCTAAAATAAAGAGATTGGTATGTGTGTGCTTCAGTAGATTTGAGCTAGGTAGAAACTACCATCTCTTAGGAAGCTAAGTTTTATGATGTCTATGATATAAATATGGCATGGGGTTTATCTCCTGTGTGAATCAACTGTTTAAAAAAGCATTCCACTTTTATAAGCATTTTTATTTTTATTTGATGTAACCACACTGACCATTTTTATCTCGACATCTTAGCTGAATACTGCAAACATGTTGCTTTTTCAAATCAGGGTAGTCCAGGGACTTTTAGGACACATATCTCTGCAGAGAGATACATTTCCTCTCCATAAAAAAGTCAGGGGGGCGGATTGAATCAGAAGGGGTGAATACAGACCATGTGAGATTCTGGACTCTTTGTGGGAGGGCCCACACTATCTCTTACCTTTTTGAATAGAGCCAACTACTATGTTTTTTAAAAGCTTAGAAACCCATCATTGACACAAATAGATCACTGAAGAGAAAAATATCCCTCCTCATTTTCCAGACTTATGTTGGTGTTGCTTGGGAGCATCACTAAATCCCCCTGGGAAGAGTGTGGAGTCAGCATGACATCTTTTGCTCCATTGATTTGAAGGATTGACTGGGCCCTCACCTTTTAGTCAACATTCTATGTGCATCCTTCTTAAAGCTGTGTACTTGGTTTCCCTTCTCTGGGGAAACTATCTCCTTAGTCAGAGATAGTCAAATCTCCTTTGCTAGAATGTTTGAACAAATTCCACAACAGTTCTGCACACACAAGCAAAATGACAACCTTGGAAAGTGAAGACCGTAGAGGGTATGGAACACAGTAGGTCAAATCTTAGTAAATGCTGGTTCTCTTCACCATCTACTATGATTCCTGCCCTAGCTATCTTTTATCTCATTTAATACTCACAGTGACAGTATGAGAACTCTTGAGTAAGAAAGGGTTGTGTTTGTGTCCCAGCTCAACAAACATTGTAAGTTCCAATTCTCCCATCTCTAAAATGAAGAAATTGTTGAGATAGAATGAAATAATGCATGTAAAGTTTTTAGCACAATATTTGGCATATAGTAAGCATCCCAGGTAAATAGTATCACCTCCACTTGAAAAGTAAGGAAAATAGAGATTCGGAGAGTTTCAGTAACTCATCCAGGTCACACATCTAGTTGGGAGTGGTGGAGAGTGACAGAATTTTGATTCAAACCCAAGCCTTTATGACTCCAAAACCCTACACTGAATGTGGCTTGTGTTTTGGGATCCATTAGCCACTGACATGACAGCAGGACCATGCTGTCTCCCTGTCCACCGGCTGGAATGGAAAGTGCTTCTTACAATGCAGCAAGAACCTGGGAATTGATATTTACTTTTGCTTTATTCTGTTTTACTCCCTTTCCTAAACTGAAATTCCAGAAACCTGTATTACCTCACTGTTTACCGATGGGATACCGGAGGACACACCACCCTGAAGGTAGTACCTTTGTTTCCTGTCTTCTTAGGAAATTTAACAAGGCCTGTAAGAAAAAAGCAAGTGGACTTAAGACAGAAGTAGTCAGAGTTTGCATCAACTCATGTTGACTATTGTGAGTCTAAAGCCAGAAGTCTTTAATTGGTTGAAGACAAAAAGCTCATTCTGAATCTCCATCAACTGCCTTTTGAAAACAACAATGGAATAAGCTTAAATATACATGAGTCACAAACATCCTGATTATATTTCCAGGGAGTTATCCAGGGGGTTAAAAATTTAGAGGAAGAGAGACTTCCGCAACAGCCCTCTGGGTTTCATCAAATCTTTCCATCCAGTTAGACCATGGGCCTGGCCTTGCCCTGTGGTAGTCCACTAAACAGTGCCACCCAAGTGCAGGGGTCCCAATGGTTAAAGTCACAAGTTACTGCCGGTCAGCCTGAGGTGATGGGAAGAGATTTGTGCTGGAGCCACATCCTTCTCCCTTTTCTGAGAGGCAGCTCAGTCTCATATTCTCGAGTGCAGGACCACCAGCTCCCTGAGGCATCCTTTGTTGATCTTGCTGTTTAAAGACAAAATTATCTTGGAACAACTTTTTCTATATTTAGGTACATTGTTGATTGTGAAACTGGAGTGTCCAGTGTTCATTTCATAAACATACCAGGGAGTCTCTCAAGGGACAGATGAATTGATGTTTTTGCCGGGGGCAACTCCCAGTTAGCTCCAAGTTCTCAAAGACCCTGACATCTGTGGGGCTGGAGTTGGTGTGGGTGAAGGGTAGAGTGTAGAACTAATCTGGGAACCTATAGGCTCTGTGGGTGTCCTTGATTTTTACCTTGAGCTCTCCAGGGATATTATGGGCTGCTGTGAGTACAAGCCCTAGACCTTCTCAATAGGAATAAAGAAAGCCTATAGACAAGCCCTTCTGTGCTGGGGATCCACCCCACTGGCTCCAGGTCCTCTCTGCAGCCTCCTAGGTCCTTATGGAGCTCTGAGCTGCTACACCAGCCACCCTGGCCCCACCGTTAAAAGGAGAAGGAGGTGAGATGATACTCTAAAGATGAAAAGAATGGGAAAGACAAAATCACCTCTCCAACTCTCTAATTCATGTCTCTCTTAAAATTTTCTTTAATCTCCAGCTTCACTTATTCTATCTTGGCCTAGCTTATTTGTTTCAGTGACTCAGGAAAAGTGATCAACAGCCTGCCTACTACCCAAGCAGAGGCAAGCAGCAATGGCCCTGGGAGGAGGTCCCAGCTCAGCTCCTGCTCTGGAGGGGCGCTGGCTGGAGGCCCAGGCCAGTTGTGGTCACTTTGTTTCCTTGCCAGACCCTGCAAGTTCAGACTTTGTTGTAATCTATAGGCAGAACTCCTGCCTCCTGTCCACATCCTAAAGCTCAGACTTGATTTCCCCAACTCCATACCACGATAAGGGAGCTGAAACCACAGAAAGGCTGAAACCTCAGGAAGATTCCAACTTGGAAAATTCAGCCCTCACCCTGACACCCCAGTATAACATGCATTAGAAGAGGAAGCATTGTCCATGCACCCTGTAATCTTCCCTTTAGCTATCGCCCCATGTGGCAGGAACAGGCTGTCCAGATGACCAGAATTGCATTTTGAGAACACAGCACTTTGTGGAGGAAAATTCCGACCTGCTGCTGGCTTGCCTGTTACACTCCCACGGCCTGCTGAGATGAAGCATCTAAGCTTCAAGGCAAATCTGCGAGTTCAAGCATGACTGAAACTTTGAATAAAACCTGGAGATGACAACTTTAATTATTAGGAGGATGCGTCACTTTTACATTATATTCAACTGTATTTAAATCCAATTACAACAAACCTGTTTGCACTGCTTTCCTTCAAAGCTATTTCCACAAGTGAACAGATGAACCACCTTGTAACCTCATCAAAAGAAAAGAGAGGCCTTGGTGATGATGAACTCCTTTAGCTTTACCTTGTCTGGGAAGCACTTTATCGGCCCTTCCATTCTAAATGAGAACTTTGCTGGATAGAGCAATCTAGGTTGTAGGTCCTTGCTTTTTATCACTTTGAATACCTCTTGCTGGAGGGAAGGGGGGTACCAGGCAGAGGGGGACATAGGGAGAAAAATGGGGACAACTGTAATAGCATAATCAACAAAATATTTTTTAAAAAAGAAAAGAAAAGAGAGGCCTTCCTGCCATCAGCTGGAGGTCCAGCTCCATCCCAGGCACCTGGGGATCCAGGATGAGCAGTCACCTGGTTGTGTCCAATAGTCTTTTCTGATTCTCAACGTGGGTAAAACCAAGAAGATGATGTCTTATGAAATCTGCTAATTACTTTTAAAAAAGACAAGGGTGCCTGGTGTACCTGGCCTGGAATGGAACTACTTGATAAAAAACTACAGGCAAGGATGTGGAAGGTGGGGGGTGGGTAGGGCAGGGAAGATTAATGAGGGGAAAATGGGGATGACTGTAACTGAACAACAAAAAAAATAATAATAAAAACTACTGGCAAGGAAAGGGGGGAAAATAACACTTTTTTTAACTGGTGCCATCATTCTCGTCTTACACAAAGAATTAAGGGTGATATCCACAGACATGGTAACACAGCTTTCAGGCTACTGTTGACCTGCTAATGGAGTCACAAGCAAGGTCATCTACTTCTGATGATCCTTGGTCATTGAGTCATGATGATGTCGATGTTGGATGTCAGAGGGGTTGGGTAAATTTAATCTTTTTGGACCATGGTTGACCGCTGGTAACTGAAGCCATAGAAAGAGAAACCACAGACAGACATAGGGGGACTACTGTCATTTAGTCAAATGGCCCCTAGTGGCCTAAAGAAGTTACTGCAGTTTCACAAAAATACGTATATCCATTATAGGTCTCTGAAAACTCAACAGATTCTCAGTCTGTGTTTAGTAAAAATAAGGAACCTGTCACACAACAAATAAAACACATGTACCTGGAATTGGTGCACTGCATTAATTTAGCAGTTTCACTAGGAGGAGCCCTTGCTTATTGAATAATAGTTACAAAGCCATTGGTTACAGCATTTAAGAATAATTTTAGGTTTAAAAAATGTAAAAATTAATTTTGAACAAATGATTATCAAAATAACAAATACTTATTCTTGTCTTCTCTAGAAAGATGTGGAGCCCATTACAGGATTATGTAAATTACAGAAAGATATATGAAGATGACGTAGAAAAACAAAAGGGTATAAATTGGAGCTCTGATTGAAGTTAATACCTCTCTCTCTTTCTCTCCTTCCAAAGAATAGGAAATAATATGCCCTCTGTTTGAGAAATTTCCCTCTGGGATTATAACTTTGCTTATAATGCAGGGTTATAATTTTACTTGTAATCCGGGGTTATAATTTCACTTGTAATCCAGGTTATAATTTTCACTCAGGGCATTTACTGAGTGTCAGTAGTGTTACCTCAGAAATGAAGACACAATTTTAAATTTTATGCTCCACTACCCATTTAGAAATCTTTTTTATTAAATATGTATTAACAATCTTAAGTTTCATAGTATGCACAAAACTCTATGGAATAGCTTGAATTAAAAAGCAAACAAGTAAAGATATAACAAAACCCAGTATAGCCCTAGATCCTACTTTATGTTACAAACATTTTAAGAAGTCCCAGGCTTATACTTGGTTGAAGTCATGCTAAACAGGAAATAAACTCACCTTTTCACCTCTTACTTCCAGAGTTTCATGTAATGGGTAAAATCTCATAAGTATAAACCCATTATTTTTCAGTTCTTAAAAATTACATAACACTCAAATTCAGAATAACTAAAGAAGAGGGACGAAAGTGAATTCATGGGGCTTAATGAGATGTTATGAAACCAAATTCATAGGTTTTCCATAATTTTCCTTTTTTTTCAGGCAAATGCATTCCTACCAAATTTTTATTATAACTCCAGGTTTTTCTAATCAGGCTTATGGCCTTTCTGACTCCTGCAATTTTTTTCTCTCATAAACTTTGGTCTTTCGTGGTGACTAGGAGGCTGGTTGGCTTTTCTGTATCTAAAACAATTGTCATCTCTTTTGAGACACTGCTGTTTCTGTTGCTAAGTTATATGACAGGGCCCTCTCAGCTCCCTCATGGTACGTGTGACATGGTAAGGCAAGGTGGTGTTCTGTCATTTCCGTTTTCTATACCCACCTCTTCTCTTCCATGTTTTCATGTATTGACATTCAGTGTTTCAGATGTGAGGCCGGCAGCACCTTGCGCCCAGGCACCAGCACTAGGCGGTAAGGAGCGCCTGTGGCGGTTCTCTCGGGCCAGGGGTCCTCAGGGCTGTGCTCTTTGGTGAGCGGTAGGGCCACTGAAGTCCAGAAGCATCTGGGAAGAGCTAGCTTTTTTTTCTTTTTAAATGAATTCTCTGTAAAGAAGTAACGGTTTTTGAAACAATTTTGTTTTTTTAGAAGATGGTTAACCTAATGAACTCTCCTGCTCCTACTTCACTGAACAGAATGACAAGCTGGCGGGAGGGGGGGAGTGGATAACTAATATACAAAACTAGGTCACATGACTACATAGGAACATTGGCTCCAGTTTGCTCCCTATCTAAAAATGTTACCTTTCTGTTAGAGTTCAAACCTTTGTGTCTCTCTAAGTCCATCTGAGAGGCAGACAAAATCAATTAGCAACCCTTTCACCCTCTGGCAAAAAAGGAATTTCTGCAAGAATGCTTTCCAGAAGCTATCGGTTGTTTGGCTATTGGCTATTTGGCTGATGTGAAGGCAGAGACACAACTTTTGGGCTTCCCCAGGGAATAGGAACTGGCTCCATCCTGTCTCTCCTCCACCTTTGTCGGCTCAGCTCTCCAACCCCAGGGGAAGGACCGTGTGTCCCCAATTTGGGGTCAGCTGTCAAGAAACAGATCTGTTTAATATTTAGCTTTGAAGGAAATTGGCTGCATCAAAGATGAAAGGGACCAGCTCCAAGTGATGGGGAAAAACAAGTCTCAATTGTTTCAATATTTCCATAGAAAAATAAAAAGATAAAGTCAGTGCAGGTGAGGGAGAAGGAAGGAGGGAGAAAGTGAGAGGAGAGGAAAGAAAGAAGGAAGGGAGGAAGCCAGGCAGGGAAGGAAAAATGGAGATCTTGCAAAGTCCCAAATACTGGGTATCCATGTGCCAGCCTGACCCGAACGCATACACACCACTGAGAAACACAAGCAATGCCCCATGTTCAGTGACACAGTCTTAGAGCCGAGCTTTTCAACTCTAATGTGTATGCAAAGCACCTGGGAATCTTGTTAGAAATACTGATTCTAAGTCAGTAGGTCTGGGCTGGAAGCTACAATTCTGCGATCCTACCCAGACCCAGCACTGCTGCGGCTCTGTCCCAGAACACAGAGTCTAGAGCCCACGGGCTTTCACCGTCAGCAAAGGAGGTGTTTGGAGACTACAACTTGCAGAGGGCTACCTGTTTTAAAGCCATTCCTATAGGGAGGTGGAGAAATAGGTCATAAAACTGCATACATGGAAATAGTAAAGCAAGAAAGAAGAAGTTTAAAAAAAAGACTCAAAATTTTTAAAAAATAGAAGTTTAGTAGAAGGGGACAAAACAAATTCAGCATTATTTTTATTCACCCATCATACCTACTTTTCAAGTTGGGTGAATGTTTATTTGACTTTTTGGATTTCGCTGGGACGTTGCTCCAGTGCCCACCAGTGCTCACACTGATGGGAGCGAAACGCTAGCATTTTACATAGAATGGGTTGATTTTTCAGGATATCAGTATACAAAATAGAAATTTGCAAGAACGTGAAAAGTAAGGTTCCCAGGAAAAAATAGACATGACCTTAGAGACTGGAATAATGTACAGTTTTGTATAATTTTCAAAGGAAAAGACAAATGTCCAAGTCTTTATCTTGAAATGGACACAAGGAAAGCTGCTTGAAATTTCCAAACCACTAGTCATTCTTTACCACAGTGCCACGAGACTGTGAACGCTGGCCTCGGTAACCTCCTCCACCCCCACCCTTTTCCTTCCAGCCCAGACACCCCATCACTCCTCAAGGGCCAGAAGGCTGTCTTGGTCACTCCAGAAGCTTCTTGCTCATGAGGCCAGGCTGGACTTTCTTCCACTCTCTTGTAATCCATAGAAAACTGAAAACTGAACAGGATTCTGAGATCCCCTAGCCTAATCTCTTCCTTCAATTTACAAATCAAAAATTAAATGACACAATGCAACTATATCTGTCATGTAAACACACTTTTTGGATTTTACAGTTTCTATATTTTGCCCTGTGTTTTAAGTACACATGATCCGACTTATCTGTCCAGCTCTGAGGGGACGGCATGGCAGCTGGTGGTCTCTGCAGGGCTCGTGGTGCCGCTCACGAGGGACACATGTGGCCCCTTGGCAGGGAGCTATTGACATGACTCGAATGGAGTGCAGTGAAATTCCTGGGTGTGTCCTGCCTCCCCTCCCTCCTTACCAATATTTTCACACAAATGAAATGTGATTACAGTAAACATTGAAGGAAGAATTGAAAAGACACAAAGGAAGGAACTTTTCACACAAGGCTAGCTATGGTCACAACTCTTAAATGGCCTCCTGGTATTCAGGGCCTTATGCAGTCCCACCCCAGAGGGCTGTTTGGCGGCACAAGTGGGCGACTGCAGCAGTGTGGCCGATTGTACATCCAGGAGTTGGTTATACGAAAATACTTCAGCTTCCTTCTGAGTTTCTCTCCCCCCGCCCCCGAGCTCTCTCTCTCTCTCTCTCACACACACACACACACAAACACACACACAACCCTAAGGGGCAGGCCCATTTGCTGAGGCAGTGAAGCTCCTGACTAGTAGCCAGTAAGGGCCTGAGGCCTCCTGCCACCTACCACGTGAGTGATGTTGGAAGAGAGAGTCCTTCTCTGTCATGCCCTCACACTAGACCATAACCCCAGGCAACAGCTTGACTGGATCATCCTTGCAACAGCTTTCCCCACTAGCTATGCCTTTTCTTAATTCCTGACCTACAGAAACTGCAAGATAATGCTATTTTTAAGCAACTAAGTTTGGGGCTGTAATTGAGATCAAGTGTACTCAAATTCAAGCAATGTAGCCTCACAGTCCATACTCCTAAACACACATAATACTGTCTTTCTTCCTCCTTTGCTGTTCGTCCTGTGAAGAGAATAGCACACATTTATTATTTCTCTTGTCCACAGCAGAAGGCTTTTCTATATAGAATTACAGAGATTTTGATCTCTGACTGAGCTAGCAGTTATAGTTTTTCTTATCTAATTCTAAAAATAAGTCAACTGCTATTATTCAGAGTGTGTTTGAAAATATAGATGAGTGGGCATTCTCACTCAGTGGTGTTCACCAGAATCACCCGAGGGGCCTGTAGCTGCTGATCCGGCCCCAGATTCTAATCCATGAGATTTGGAGGCAGGGCCCAGCAATCTTCATTTCCAGTCAGCACCCTGAGATACTGTGATGCAGAGGCGAAGTACCACACTTTGAGAAATGGCTTTTTCCATTCTTCTTTGGTAACCAGTGCCTCTAAACACTCTTCCCATTTTCGGGAATTCCCTATCTGATGAGTCACAGCCTCTCAGACTTGCTCTTCCAGGCTTCTTCCGTGCAGGCAGAAGCACGTTCTCCTGGCCTCCCCGGCAGCTGGGGCCAAGGGGCTGTGACCTAGATGGCCAGCCAGACAAGCCACGTGAGACTCCAGCAGAAGGAAGTGCTGTCCGGATCCTGCAGTGTAAGCAGACACCTTCAGGCTCCTGGCATTGGTAGAGGCAGCATTTCTAGTGGTAGAAGCCAGAACTCAGTACCAAAAAGACAATTTTCAGGGCCTATCCTTTGGACTTCCTTTATGTTTATAAATTTAAAAAACTTTTATTTTGTTTGGGTGAGACCATGGAATCTACCCTCTTAACAACGTGTTAAATGCACAGTGCATTATTGTTGAGCATACGAACCATGTTGTATAGCAGAACCCTAGAGCTTTGCATCTTGCTTAAGAGAAATTCTGTGTTGTTGAATTAGCGGGGCCACTGCATGTTTCAGTGGAGTGGTTCTAGATAGCGTGTGATTTGGCCCTATTCCTGGATGCATGGCGTCCAAGATTGTTTCTCTTGCTCTTCCAGAGAATATATGAAACTATTAACTAGTTCTAATAAATTCTGTGTCTACTTGAGCTTACAGAGGAGGGTTTTTTTGTTTGGAACTGAAGAAGCCTAGTGACCACTGCTGGGATGCAGTGTGGCACGGCTTGAAGTCCTCCTCACCCTCATCATTGCTACCAGATGGTAAAGTCTGTGTCTTATTGAAGTAATGCTTCTGTTTTGGTTGCTCTGTGTTATAAATGTGTGTGTATGTTTAGCTGCATAGATGTTAGACCATGTGATCATTATTTTACGTACAAATTTCTAGAATGTGGGGATCTTCTCTCTTTACCTGGTTTTTGAAGAACCCTGAGCTCTCTAATATATTTAAATAACCCATTTATTATAAAACAAACATCACTGCTTCAACTGGGTCTCAAAGTAACATAAGGATTTTGAAACCCAAGTAAATGCTTGATTAATGACAAACATTACTAGATATAACAAATTCTACAATAATAAAAAAAATAATTTAGACACCACTGCAGAGTTCATTGTAATGGAATTTGACTTTTTACACAATCTGAACCAGTCCTCATGTACTGGCAAAGACAAGAAGGGACAGAGAAATGCAGCAAACCAAAGCTGAAGGAAGCTTATTTGTTTACAAGCCACCAGCTTACTCACAGGTCACTAGGGAAAGCTCCCTCAGAGTCTGTCTGTATTTAGACAGAGGCTCATGTTAGAGTGTATGAGTCACAGAAAGCCTTCAGAGCCTCAGGACAGTGCACCGATGTTTCAAACGTTGCTAGTGTGGGGACATAAGGGCAAGAATTGTTGTCTGAGGGTTTATTACAGTGCAGTGGAATGAGTTGTTCAACAAGCTAAGTTAGTTCATCAAATAGTAAAATGGATAGGCTGAAAACAGGAATAAGAGAAATTGACGTTTGCTTCTTAAAGTGGCTATCTCTTCAATTATTTCTCTGAAGGTTCACTTTCTTTTGCCACATGTTCGTGGACCCGTACTTCTTACACAGACATACCATGTCCAGGTACGACTACAGAAACACCTGCAGCACAAACTCAGTTCCTTACCTTAAAACTCCATAATGCTCAGTGACGCATAACAAAATATCTTGTGAATGTGGTGTGCTGGTTATTAAAATGTTTTCTGTTGTTAAAATATTTTTGATGCTGGATCTGCGTTTCTCCTTTGCCCGGAGGTTCCATTTGAGTTTTTGCCAGTAGGGGCAGTAGAGAGAAGTTGTCCCTCTGGGTGAGGGAGAGACACTTCTTCCGGTTGGTGTCTTTCTTGAGACAGCAGTTTGTTCCACTAGCAGCAGCTGATTCCAGTTGGCAGCTTTTTCAACACTCCTAGAACCAGCCTTAATATTCTCCCTCAACGACACTTAACCTAACCAGCTGACAGGGGCTGAGTTCCAGCCCCTGAGGGCTTGTCCTCAAAGTTCTTGAGGCGCTGGCATCAGCAGGGCCTCCTTCAAAGAGGTCCAAGTTTTAGCTCCACATACCCTTCCTCCAAGCTCCTGTACTTCAGTGATTTATTCTTCTTTCCTTTAAGCCTGCAACTCTAGGGGTGCTGGCTACAACAAAGCAGTTGGTACTTTTGAATTCCTTTTTGCCCTTAGAATTCCCAATACATGGCCAACAATTTCTTGCACTGAATTCTCTCTTCCAAAAAGCTGGTGTGGTCCTACATCCTCAGTGGCCCTTGATGACACAGACAGGCTTCAGGCTTCCTCCAGCCTCAGACACACAAACATTGAAATCAGTCCCTGGCTTGAATCTCAGCAAACATTTTCCTAACAAACATCCCAAAATGAGAGTAATTGCAGGTATGTTTGATACAGATATGTTGGTCAGTTTAAACCCACAAGTTTAGAGAACTTTGTTCTCAATGTATTGTATTTTCCCTTCAGATATCCTGAACCAAAAACTCATAAAATTTTGGAAACTTAAGAGGCAGTAAAAATCATCCAGTTAAATGTCCTGATATACAAGAAGAAGGAAATCCAGAAAGCTGGGGTTATTCACCGAAATTCATAGTTTATTAACAGTAAACACAGGACTTGTATACGGATCTTTCATACCACTTACAGAACCTCACAAAGGTGTCTCAGTGGAAGGAGTGACAATAATAGTGCCCTTGAGACAATTTGAACAAATTCCCTTGCTGAAGATAATCAGAAAATCTGAAAAACTATTATAAAATCTCCTTGAAGGAATAAAAAAGCCAACCAGGATAAAATTTCATCAAGCTAAATAAACAGAAGACAGAAGCCTCATGGGGCTGAGAGGACAAAAATGTGTGTCCAGGGCTCACCAAGTGTGGAAGGCTCTGGAAAACCCTCCAGGCTTTGACTGAGACTGAGAAATGAGGAACACCAGGAGAAAGGTAAAGCGGTCCTCAAACATATTGCAACTCAGTTTTAAACAACTCGCACAGCACTAAAAATGTGAGTTCTAGAAATCAGATTAAGGTAACCCAAGAGTACTAGTGTACGCAGGTGCCTAGAAAGGAAAAAACTTCTCTGGAAGAAAAGGTTTTATAGTTTCTACAGTTTTTTAATTACAATTTCCAGGACTAAATAAGAGATATCCAGGCATACACACACAAAAAGACAACATAATGAAAACTACAATAAAAAAGGAAAAAAGACATAAACACAGAGGGAATATAGAAGGTGGAATTACTAGATACATTCTTTAAAATAACTATGCTTACTATGTTCAAGGCAAAAAAATTTGAAAACTTTGGAAGAGAATTGCAAAGTAAAAAAAATAACAAAGAAGCTTTGAAAATAAACAAAACAAATTATAGAACTGAAAAATATAAAACAAAAATTATGAACTCAGTGAATGGGTAAAAAACATATCTTAAACACAGCTGAAGAAAATATAGTGAAGTGAAAGAGAAACCAGATGAAAATATATAGAATGAAGAATGTTGAAGATACAGGAAGAAGTAAAAATAATAATAATAATAAAATAAAAATAAAAAGTAAATATGTGGGTAAATCTAAAGTAAAATCAACTGTTGAAAACAGTTTGAAGAAGAGTTAAAATTAAAAGGAGGAAGAGGAGGAGGAGAAAAACTGAAACGTGGATCAGACATTCCCTCAGGGTCCGTCTGCCGTGAAGTGCCCTTGAAGCTTTTTTCATGTGCCAGATCCTCGTTAGCAGAATTTTAAATTAGGTTCCAGAAAATTCAGAAAATACGTAGAAAGCCAAATAGTAGAGGTGCACATGTTTCTTGTTCTATGAGAATAATAAAAAGAGTTATTATTATTAAGTGCTAAATGTATTCCAGGAACTGTTGTACATGCTTTACAAATATTAACTTTTTAAATTTGCATAACAATGTGATAAAGTAGGCCCAATTTTCACAGTCTGTTTTACAGATGAAAATATTGAGGCAAAAAAAAAGGAGCTAATAAATTACCCAAGCAACTCTGCTAGAGGTGGGGGCAAGGACAAGAATTTGAAGCACCTTGGACTAGTTCTTATAAATCTCCTTCCACCTCCACCCCTCACATTAAAATATCCCTAGTAATCTCTGCAACCTCAGGTTAGACATAAAAACCCGCAACCTCAGGTTAAACAGTTCCATTGTCTAAGTTAGGAAAAGTCTCTCGTGTGAGTTTTCAGCTGCTATGAATTCTGACCGCATGAGTTTTTACCTCAGGGCACCCTGTGTGGACCACTAACATCGGGGGTGGGGACAATACCAGCATCTATTTGGTTAATGGCTGTCAGGGTGAGGGCAGAGAAACTACCCTCTGAAATGTTCCACCATTTCAGAATGGTAGAACATGGTAAAAATATTCTACCATCTGAATGGTTCCACCATTTCAGATGTCTAAAGGCATCTGAAAAAGGTTATGGTGCTCAGAGTGTTATTCCTCTTATGTAGGTGCTAAGGGACCTTGGCAGGAGACAGCAACCATTGTGCTCTCCTCTCATATGATGACAAAAGCCAGAGACAGACCAAGTTCCATATGTGTTTGTAGCAAAGGATGAGGTCTGCTAATTTTGACTAACTACAGAGGTGATTCTCTGGAGTTAAATCTGTTGTCCTCCCCTGGGAGGCAAGACCTGAGGTCCTCATGGGTTCTTTACTGTTTTCCATTTATGTGTCTTAGAGGACAACGTGCACCCTTGGCTGTGACACCAGGAGCCAGTTGTGCACATATTTAATAATACCTTGTATTTGAATTAAACTGGATATTATTGAAAGCTGAATGAAAGGAAGAAAGAATAGGATCTAAGAGTCGGCCATTTGGTGGAAGCACCTTTTCTCCCTCCATCATCTAATTTGGTTGCTTGGGGTATTTATGGTTTGGGATATAGCAGTTGCTTTACTGAGCACCTCACCAAGCAGAAACTTCCTGACTCCTCTCCAAGGAAGAATCTGTTTTGGTCGGAGAAGGACTCACCCTGCCTTGTGTGTGGCCACCTCGCTGTCTCAGTGTCCCATACAATACTGTGGTCTCAAAGAAGTAGATGAGGTCTTTACACCAAGGTCCACCAAAAATTTTCTTGGGCATTTTGAATCATATTTTATTAGGAATGAACATCTGGAAAGCCTTCCCACAGATAGCTGCATTCCATTAGGTCTTGGTCAAATGCCGTCTCTGTGAGGCTCCATCTTGTTTAAAGTTATAAGCCCTGGCCTACCCATAGAACTCTCTACACCTCATTCAGTTTTAGTCTTCTCCATAGGACTCATCACTGTACACTATTTGAAATATCATAATTGATTATTTGTCTTTCCCATCCCTTGCCCTTAATAGTGAAAATTTTTTGTTTTGCTCACTATTGTATCCTCATGGCACAGATCAGCAGGCATTCAATAACTACTTGTTGAATGAATGATTGTATACAGTTCAGAAATTAAACCAACATTAGTCTTGTTCATTTACCTATAAACACACACTTTGAAGTATAAGGATTTTAATTCCCTAGTATAATCTGTACTTTTTACACAGATATTTTTAGCTCTTGAGAACCTTGAAATACAAGGGTTATACTTATAGCTAACTGAGCCTCACTGAGGTCATCTTACATTCTTGGAACAAGTTGGCCCCTCTGACCATGGCCATGACCTCTGGGGGCAAAGTATGACTTCTGTCCAGAAAATATCTAGCCATGTAATATGAAAACACAGACATTTATTGAAGAACATACAAGATATAGGAAACATTGTACATAGGAAAATGACACCTCAACCCTCTGCAAAGTAGGCCCCTTGGGACCTCACACAGTTCTCCCAGCATCTCTTCCAGTGTTCAAAACACTCTGCAAAATCCTTTGATGGAATCACCATCAGCTGCCCTGTCGTATTTTCCTGAATCTTCTCGATGGTCAGAAATCTCTTCCTTTTTAACGTTGATTTTAGTTTTGGGAAAAGCCAGAAGTCACAGGGCACCAAATCTGGACTCTAGGGGGACTGAGTCACCTGGGTGATTTAATGTTTTGCCAAAAACACTCTGCATGAGACATGATGCATGATGCATGAGTTCTGGGCGAGTTGTTGTGATGAAGCTGCCAATCACCAGTTGTCCATAGCTCTGGCTGTTTTCATAGTATTACATCTCTCAACCAACAGAGAACATTGAGGTAGTACTCCTTATTAATTGTTTGGCCTGGAGGGGCATACTAGTGATGGACAACTGCTTCCCAGTCCAAAAACACAGTTAACATAGTCTTGATCTTGCTGCAACTTTTCCATGCCTTATTTCAGCATGGAGAACCAGGCAACTTCCATTGGGACAACTGGGCCTTCATTTTTGGATCATAGCCATAGACCCACAATTCATAATCTCTGGTTATGACCTTCTTGAGGAAATCTGGTTCATTGGTAGGGGGTTAAATCAAGTCATCAGCAACTGCAGCACAATGTTCCTTCTGTTCTGGTAGCAGAAGCTGCAGTACAAATTTTGTCATGACAGGTTTCATGACAAGATCTTGTGTCAATATCTCGGACACAGTAGTTTTTTGAATCCCCAGATCAGTTTCTAGTTCTCTCACTGTCAGTCGCTGATCTTTGCTGATTGCAGCCTGTACCCAATTCAACATTCTCAGGTGTTCTGTTTGTTGCAGGCCTTCCAGAATGTGGATCATCTTCAACAGATTCTCGACCATCTTTGAAGCGTTTGTGCCACACTTTTATTTGTGCCACACTCATTGCATCATCCCCAGAAACCTCCTGAATGATCCAAGGAATGTTCAAGCATAAGACAAAATTAGATGATTCATTGCTCTACTTGCTCAGTCATTCTGAATGTAATGGCCACACAGTACACATGCTCACTCAACAGCATCTACCGCCCCCACTGACTAGTACAGTGAAATACTCATTGTTCACACATGTGCATTCCAGTCCACTCTCCTTGGCTGCCAGGTTACATCAATGTCACCCAAACTGTTCTCGTTATGTTAACAATGGCTGTACTTTTTCAGGACAGGTATTATATATTCACCTTCCCTTTGTCTCCTATCCAACAACCTGTTTTTGCCTCGATGATGCATGAAGTCCTTGATGTCATACCTCTCTGGCTAAGGTATTGATTTGAACTTCACAGGGAGATGCAGAGGAGTCACATGTGCTGGGGGGTGTGGCCAGACCTCAGTCTGGGAGATGTGACCAGAACTGAACCCAAAAGGCAGCTCAGGGAAGTGGGAAGGACTGGGATCAGACCAGCAACTCTGCAGGAGACTGGACTTTGGTCCAAATGCCCTCCACTTTAGTGTCACCACAATCTGAGCAGAGGCTTTGAGAATCTGATTCTGTATGCATAGCTCTGCCTTGTTTATAAGATAGTTCACAGTTTGACAAAAGTCCTCCTTCCCCTAGAGAAAAGTTCTGGGCAGAAATAAGCAAGTGCAGCAGCAGGAGCCTCCCAGAATGATCAGTGTCTGAAACACAAACAGATGACAGCACCACAACCGGCAGCTCTCTTTTGAGAAACAGCCAGAGAGCAAAAGGACAGTTTGCGAGTGGGTTCACTATCCGCAGGGCCAGTGAAGCCCTACATAGTGGGGACCAAAACAAGCCCTCACTCAGTAAGACTCCTCCAGTTTCATATACTGCTGGTGAGGGACACCACTCTTCTCTCACTTAACTATTTTCCCATTAACCCTAGAACCCGTGCATCTAGTCCAAATGTGGCAAATGTGTTCCTTCCCACTGCTGTTGGTGCCCACAAGTTGGGGGCCCAACCTCAAACATCCCTTCAGGCAGCCAAAACGTGGCTGCCTGGAGTCATGGGGCACGCACTTTGTCTGAGTTCATGGTTCAATAAGCAGAAGTGACTCGCTGACATAAGGAAGTGGCACAAATCCGACAGGGGTGCAATCAGTGCGGATATTTCTGGTCCCCTTCACGCTTCAACAAATACTCCGGATGCCCATTATCGTCCTCTTTGTCCCCCTCATGGTCCCAACAACCTCACAATAGAAACTGCGTACACTTCAGATCCAGTCGCAATTTCATAAGCCCGCCCTCCCCTGCTGGACCCTATGAAAGTGCATACAAGGGGACAGAAAGGCCTGACTGTTAAGCTCAGTGATAGGAGAAGGGGGCAGGGAAACAAAATGCCAGGCCATTTTTCATATTATCTCCTTCTGCTCCTGCTTCTCTAGGCACCCTCGGGGCAATCTCGGCTGAAATCTGGCTTTAGAACTACTTAAACCAGGCTCCATTTCCTGCTGGTGACACATTCCTCAGAGCCCTGCTCCATGGCAGTCAAACCCTGGAGGAGCTGTTGCATCTCGCATCTAAGCCAAATGACTTCTGAGGGCAAAGATTTACTCTGAATCACATCTTCGTGTTTGCGTTCTCTTTCTCTCCTGCTTTCCTTCACACCTCTCCTTCTCCAGGCACTGAGAGGAAGAGAGAGAAAATAAATATTGTGAAATATAATTTACCTTCATACTGTTTTTTTCTCTGCCCCACTTTCTTTTCCACTATTTCTATCTCTCCTTCTAGGGTTTTGCACCTACATGGCTCTGTATCTCCTCCCTCCTGACACCCCCACCCCCTGCCACTCCAGTACAGCAAATGTTCTATGCTCCCGCAGTGTGCATTCTTGATGACATAACCCTGACTCCCCAGCTCCCTAATTTTATTCTCTCCCCTGACCTGCAGAGCTCTTTGAACTTCTGTTTGGCACATATCACATCCTTCCTCACAATTCTGTGATTCTGGACACTTGCCCACCTCCTCTTCCAAACTGTAAGCTCCCTGAGGGTAGGAATAGGATTTTATTCATCTTTGAATCTTCCAAGTACTTAGCAAAATGTCTTGCTTAAAAGATGGGTTTGTTGATCGACAAAATGAGGATCTACAATGAAACCTTCTTCTCTTTCTCCTTCACATATTCTTTCAGTTGTTCTCTAGCACCCTCCACATAGAGGAACAGGTAAATACAGGAGGTAATACCTGTGCTAGTTTAGTGTAATTGCATCAGCACCTCTGGTTAAATATTACTGGACCTGGATATTATACCTGGTGGGTTCATCAACGTGATGGTCCATCTGACCTCTATGAGAGTAGTATTTGGAGGCCTTATGGGGCGACAGAATGATCATAGGGCCAACAGAGCTGGCTCAGACCCTGCCTCCCTGACTCGCTACCTACACGGCCTGGGGTAAGACGCCTCCCTAAGCTCAGTTTGTCATTTGTATAATAATGTTCACCTTGTAGGTATGAAGAGGAGACTGATATATGTAAAGCACATAGCATAGTTCTTGGCACAAAGTAAGCCCTTAATAATTGGAATATATTTGTAGTTTACCATGGGCAATTATAGTGCTACCGATATGCCAGAATAATAATACAGAACAGAGGTAGAGTTGTACAATGCTTCCTGCCTACTTCTATTTTACCACTAGTGTCTGGGTTCTGTTAATAATAAAAAAAAAAATAGACTTTTCCAACAACTAGGCTTAAAGTTACATGCTATAATTGCCAGCTACAGTCACATGTTGAAGGGTTTTTAGCCATCAAAAATTATTCAAAAATAGTATTTTGAGGAACTTCAAAGAAGAAAGAATACATATGGCCCCTAGTTGAGGAGTTTGTAACATGTTGACAAAATACCTCCTCATGTCCCGAGAGATGATGAGCCAGCTCATGCACTTGCTCTCCATGGCTCCTTTCCCTCCAGGTGGTTCTGTGATTGTAGGTCAGCCCCTGTGCCAGGGGTCTGTTTCCCTTGCATAGACTTCCCATAGCTATTTGGGCCTTTGGGTTCAGTCATTCAAGGCAGGGTAAGAATCAATGATCCCTCCCCTCTCCCAGTAGACAGCAGGATCTGACCGACCCATGGCACTGGAGAATAAAAGAAAAAAGAGAAAAGAATGGGAAAGAGGTATCAAGGGGAAATGAAGGCAATTTCCTTGTTCAAACATTTATTAAGCACCTACTATGTTGTATGCACTTCTCTGGGGGACACCCAGAGAGATTTTTTAAAAGTGAAGACAGCGTGGCATCCAAGAAAGCCCAGGGAAGAATGCACTGTTGGTTGAAGGTCAATGAGGAGACGGCCAGGTGAAAACTGCAGTGGCCGTTGGATGTGATGGTAAGAGTGTCATTACCATCCTTGGGGAGAAGAGATTCAATGGAATGGTAACAGCAGAAAGAAAATTGTGATAGGACAAGGAGCAAATGAAAGATGGGGAAATGGAGACACTCGGCTCAGATAACTCTTTAAACATCTTGACTGAGAAGAACAGCCAAAAAGCAGTAGCTAAAGGGAAACAGGGAGTGAAAGAATGAGTCTGTTTGCTTTTGAGGTGGGAGATATGTGAACATGTATAAATGCCAGTGAGAAAGCCATTTGAATGGGAGATGCTGAAAGTAGAGGGAGAGAAAAAGATGAATTATTTGAGGCTCCGAAGGAGTGGAGAGGGGATGAAGTCTTGAGCAAGAAGAACGGGGTTGGCCATAGTCAAAAGGAAGGACATGTGTATCTTGGGACTAGAGAGAGGGAATAGGATGGGCAGAGGTTGGGGAGAGTCACAGGTGAGAGAGACAGAGTGAGTTAGAGTTTGGGGAAGTTCCTATGCAATAACCTTTGTCTTCACATGATGAGAAGACAAGTTAATGAGCCAAGAATCTTGGGAGAGTGGTGATGGGGACTCAAGGGGAGAGGTAAGTTTTTGTAAGTGAAAAATTGCAGGGAGCTGACTGGAGAAACATAGAAGGGTTGCAAGACCCAAGTGATATTGGAGACCATGAAAATCCATATGTGACTTTGTCCAGCAGCACTTAAGAGCTGAGATGCAGGATTTACCCCACAGAAGAAGTATGGGATTTGAGAAGGTGAAAGAAAGGATTGATTCAGGGTTGGCATTTTATTGAGTGAATATAACCCAAGTACAAGAGCAATGACATTGATGTTTTGGGAAAGAAGAGCAAGCATAAGCAGAGAGGACAAGAGAAAAGCCAAGGGAAGAAAAAGACTTCCCACAATGGTCTACAGTATCTTTCCGTGGTAAGCTGACCCAAGAGGTAAAAAATTTTCTGGAAAAGCTAAGTAGTAATCTGAACTGATGCTTAGAGCTCCTATCTATCTTTTCCTGCCTTCCCAGATAGTGTCCCACCAAGACACAGCCTCGGGGGGTAGGACACTGTGCTAATTCACAGTCTAGATTCACAGACAGCACGAGGTGAATTTTATGTAGTCTTTGGGTCTGTACAATGCTAGGTTTGTACCATAAGGGAAACAATTCCACTTTATGCTTAAACCTACTGTGGCACCAAAAAAATGCAGACTGATCTGTTGCTAAAACATTTTTCCATTAAAAGAACATTTTCCACTTAAATTACTCAGCCCCATGGAGGTCTTTATTTTTTTTTCTTTTCCAGGTGTTGAAAACATATTCTTAACCTAGAAGAGACCTGCCACTACAACCTTCTAGACATCCTTGGTTTAGGAATAGCAGAGGGAATTAGGGCAAGTGAAGGAAAAGCAAGAACAAGGGAGAGAAAGGCAGCAGGAGGCGGGAAGGGCTCCTTGTGGTCAAGCAGGTGAGACATAAAGATTGTCGTGGACTTTGATAATTTAGTGCTTCTCTGATGTGTGAATGAGGCCCTGCAGGCTGGGGACTGCACTCCCGCTTCGGTTTTTGATCTCTGTCAGTAATGAGATGCCAGCAGCCCCTACTTCAAAGCCTTAACTGATACAGATAATCTCCTAAAAGGCCCCCAGAATCTCCAGCGATCTCTCAGACTGAAGTACGGAGGATTACGTAGACAACAGCCTAGATGATGGAAGAGGTATTGCTCGTTTGATATTTGCTCTTTGATTTCTTTTAATTGTCCTCGTTTTCAGTTTCCAAAGGGGCAGTCTGTAGCTTCCACACCATTAGCACCAAAGATTAACATTGTCAGATTACTGCGAGGAGCCCAGGACATTCAGAAATTTCATCTCTCCGTTTTTTATCCCTACTGTCCGTAAAAACACTGCCAACTGGGCTTCAGTGACGAGTGTGTTGCAGGGTAACAGAGTCCAGCCTGCTGTGGACACAGGGTTTTCCTGAGAAACCCATAGCCACTCAGAGCTTCCACTTGGATCTTTTGGAGGGTTAATCTGTTTTCTGAAACAGTTGTGCACTCAAGAAGGGGAGGGATGGACAAAAAGCCACAGGCTATGAGAAACATGTTATAAAACAGCATGAACATTAGTTTCTCGTATCCAATTATGTGTTCAGTTGAAAGCATATAATTTTCAAGGCATGCTGTACCAGGAAACGTATCTGGAGTATTTTATATTGGATGACCTTACACTCCGGAAGCAAAACTACAGAGCAAGGTCATTCCTCATGACCCTGTCTTTTGTTATCTCCAGGCATGAAAAAAGAGTAACAAGTCAGTTCTCCAAGAAAACATGAGATCTAAAGGTTGGACGCAATCACAAATTAATCTGTTTAAAGAAAAGGATAAATACTCAACACCCTCTTAATATATATAAAATTTACTCGAAAGGATTTTTCAAAATTAGAACACTAAAAAAACCACGCAGTACACAACAGTCTATTCTGAGGATGCAACGCATGTCAGTCTCTGTGAGCACAGGGACCACAGCTGCATTCCCAGACCAACACAGGGACTGGCAACCTCCTTATTGACCCCGTGACTGTTGTGACTGTGACAGCTGATGACTGATGTGCTTTCAGGCAACAAGCAAGCAGGCGGGTGCCCAAGATGCAAGTCCTTGCTCTACCCAGAGGAGGGAAACTGTAGTCTCAGCTGCCACACTGTCCAGGACTCACTGTGCTTCAGTGACTTGACTGATGCGACACTGTGAGTGACACAGGGACTGCTGACAGTCATACACATCTTTCTGGGACCACAGTTGTACTGCCTTTTCCTCTCTCCCTGCTTCTAGGCAGGCTTGTTCTCTCCAATGGAGAGTTAGCAGAAGTGATGCAAGTCACTTCTGATCTGAGGCAGCTTAACAGCAAGTGCGTTTTCTTCACTCTCTCTTTCCCACGGTGACTGACTGCCGAGGAGAACGAGGCCCTAGAATAGAGGGAGCCGTGTAAGAAGCATGCACTGTAAGTGAGAACTAAGCATTTACTAAGTTAAACCTTTGATATGTGGGGACTACTCATTACCGCAGTTATCTTCGCCTGACTAATACAGATAGTAAGAGGCAGAGTTGTCATGTGAACCCAGGTCTGTTTAATTCTGAATGTGGGTTTTTCTGAATCGGCTATAAGATGTGGTACATTAAAAATACAAATGCACAATCCCTCTGCCTCCTAACCCCCCGCCCACTAGCTGTCAACTGTTCTCCATCTATGAGCGTATTTCTGTTCTGCTTGTCATTTCAGTTTGTTCATTAGATTTCACATATGAGTGAAATCATATGGTGTTTGTCTTTCTCTGACTGGCTTATTTCACTTAGCATAATGTTCTCCAGGTCCATCCATGCTGTTGCAAAGGGAAAAATTTTCTTCTTTTTTACAGCCAAGTAGATATGACTCATGGACATGTACAACAGTGTGGTGATTGCAGGGGGAGGGAGTATGAGGGGGTTAAATAGTAATGGGAAAAATACAATAAAAATTAAATTTTAAAAATTTAAAAAATTTTAAATTTTAAAAAAATACGGAGACTCAGTTCACTGTAACCTCCACGTCACCTTCTCCAGGTGCCTTTGCTACACTCTCTGTCTGAATTAGGGACCTCTTTCCCTCGCTTCTATTCTCTCTATATATGTATTTTCTCTAGCATTTATCACATAATAATTGTTGAATGGATTTTTTGTTCATCTCTCAATCCATAGAGGCAACATAAATCTTGCAAACAGTAGTCACTTGTTTAATGTTTATTATCTAAACTAAAGAGAATCTTCTTGCTCCTTAGATTTTCTGCCTGACAAGGTGACACAAATAAAACAAAGCCAACCAAAACAGGACAAAGCAAGAAACAAGACAAAAGGAAAAGAGAACGGAACAAAACATTTTGTGTGCAATTCCATGGTATGGAAAGTGTCACTAAAGTGTGCTGGTTTACACATGCAGTTCAGTGAAATGAAGCGTGCGGTTTCTTGGGGCTCAGGATATTAACGGTGTCCAGCTCCGTTCCAGCTGCAGACCCTGGGGTCAGCTGGCAGTGATGTAGAATGTTCAGGTAAGTGCCTGGGCCCACCTGCGTTAGAACTCTGAAGACTGAATGATTTCAATTTTCAACCAGGCTGTTATAAACATGGAAAGAGGAGACTATGTGTTCCATTTGCCTCGACTCAGTGGCAGAACTTGAGGATCTTATCACAGCCAAGAGAAGAAGGTGTAGAGTGTCCTATCCCTACCACCTGCCCTTGGAGAAAGGCCCAGCACACAGTCTCAGGCCTCTGGGAGTCCCATCTCCTTCTCTGGCATCAAGAACTAAGCACTTTCCACCATGTGCTTGCCTGTGAGCTGTCCAGCTCACTGGTGGCCTCCTCTATAGCCCACTGGAGCCAGGGCAAGTTGGCATGGAAGCAGGCACACTCCTGACAGCAGTGTGATTTGTGTGATAGGCACACTGAGGTTTGAATGGCACTTCAGAACCATCTCCAGAACCATCCCCAGAACCTGGGCAGGATGCAGGTAAAAGGTTGTTTGTGTTGGACACAATATAAAGCTGCACAGGTCTCTGTTGACGCTCTGGTGCAAAGAATTTATGGCTTTGGTTTTAAATTGGGAAAAGAATAAGACAAAGAAAAGAATTAAAAACACCTGGGACTGGTTGCTCAATTGCCTTGTGCTGTTCCAACAGTAATTTCAGGAAATATAGGTTTTGTCTGTATTCTTTGTCTCTTCTCTTGTCCCTTCCCTACCTGACACCTCTCCAATTAACACAGCCAGTTGACATGCACTGTGTTCCAAAGACTGACGACAGACCTGCTACTGTGTGCAGCGCAGGACCTCACCTGGTCGCAGATGCAATGATCTGAGGGGCAGCCAAGTGCTGGTGGTACCCTGGGACCACTCTCTCCTCCTATTTTTCAGGTAGCCATGTTGTGCCTGGGCCCTCTGAGGGCCTTTTCATTCCTCAGGCTCTGTGATTTTGTGAGAGGTGAGACATGTTCCAAGCAGGCTCTGTTTACCTGGCAGATATTCTGCCTTCCCTGGGCCCTAGACCTGAAAATAAGGAGCACACACACACGAAGAGGCAGCATCCAGAGGAGGAGCATGTCTTATCTACTGACACCAGTGTGTGTTACTCACGGGTGAGAAGAGCATTGATTAATTAAAATTTCTAGATAATTCACTCCTAATCTGAATTTTTATCTCACTTCTACTTTCTACCACTCATGGGATTGTTCTAAGGATGAAATGAATTAATATATGTGAAGAAGTTTGAGCAGTGCCTGGGACATGGTAAGTAATATATAAGCATTTGCTATGAATACTGTTACTGGTTGCATTCTGAATGCAGTAAGAATTCTGGCTAATTAGTGTGTAACGATTGTCAGTTATATTGAATTTTGAAAGACTTACTCATGGTTAGACTTGTAAAGAGTCACTTCCTGGACTAACTTCAGAAAGTAATGAAGATCCTCTAGTACCTTCTCAGTTTTCCCCCCTCTCCCCTCTTTTCTGGCTTTTTTCTTCCTCCATCCCCATCCGCAGCATGCTTCTCTTTGCTTTTAAGGCTCCTAGACAGCTCTCCACTACAGTGGCACCCACCTTGGGCCCAAGATCCCAAATACCTTCTAATTCCAAGTGAACAGCAACAAAACCCCCTTATACCCCTAACTTCATCTTGTTTCTATAAATCAATGTGAATGAATTTATACTCAAGATTTGCATGACTTACAAATTTAAAATGTTGACTCTTTCAGAGTGAGGCTGGAATTACAGTTTTTGGAAACTTGTGTGCTGGAACCAATATTCAATTTGGCATCAAATCTCACCACTTTTTCATTTAAGAAACATCCATTGAGTGCCTAGTATGTGTTGTGCTTTTAGACCCTGGGGATATTGTGATAAGACAAAGTCAACCTCCCTGGAACTTACATTCTGTACATGAAACAGACAATAATCAAATGAATAAATATGACTGTAGCTGGTCATTTAGGGTTTTACATGTTGCTCTTGACCTAGTCCTGTTCTCTTTCGGAAAGGTTCGCAGGTGAGAGGAGTTGGTCCTGACTTGCTGTGGACAACTCACCTGAGAATGGGTTGTGTGTTCAAAGCAGTGCAAGGCAGAGGGAGAAAGAGAGATGCTTTCTGATATATGAATAACAGGTGGTCCTATTCTGATTTCCTTTGACCTTGGCCTTGCCTGCCACTGGTATTGTGCAGAGCTCCCATTATACCAGATTCTACACTTGCCAGTCGTACTGCAGCCTATAAAATATTTACACTGACATTTCAAATATATACATTATTTACTTTAGATTCCATAAAATATTTACATGTCATGCTGAATATGCACAATATTTATATTGCACTGTTTTTTTCTGCTGCAAGTCAGGGAGACTGTTTGGAACTTGCCCAAAATCATGAGGTGGGATCAGAGTCTCAGATGGGCACGTCAGAAGACAAAAGCAGTATCTGTCTATAGTCTGAGGAAGGTACTCCTCACAGAGAAGCAGGACAGTGAGGACATGTCTAAGAGAACATAGTTGCCCACCTCATGTTGCCCAGTTTTCCCTACTGTTATGGGTTAAATTGTGCCCTCCTAAAATTCATGTGCTAAAGCCCTAACACCCTATACCTCAGAATGTGACTGCATTTGGAGACAAGGCCTGTAAAGAGGTGCCTACATTAAGATGAGGCCATTTGCTTGGGCCTTAATCCAATATGACTTGCATCCTTATAAGGAGAAGAGATTAGGACACAAAGAGAGACACCAGAGGCACACACACACAGAGGAAGACCAGGTGAGGACATCTGCAAGCCAAGGTGGATGGCCTTGGAAGAAATTCAACCTGCCCACACCTTTATCTTGGGCTTCTAGGCTCCAGAACTGTGAGAAAATGCATTGTTGTTGTTTAAACCACACAGCCTTTTGTATTTTGTTATAGCAATCCTAGCAAACACACATGTCCTTTTAGTTCTTGATTCAAAATAAACACCTGGACTGAGGCCTCTCCGAATTCAAACTGACAAAAACCCTTGCTCATCTCTGAAGCTGGAGATACTAGTCAACTGGGTGCATTCCTCCTGCTCCTAAGCTCATGGCCTGGTGCACTCATGTCCGCAGAATGCTATAGATGATCTCAGCAGCTCTGCCCACGTGCCCAGCTGTGTCACTCTGCTGCTCCTCTCAGGAGGGGTCGCCGCAGCAGGTGGCAGTGACGTCTAACCATGGTGGCAGTGAAGCTGCTTCCTCTGAAATCTTACTTTCTTTTTCAGTTATATTATAATGCTGGGATGTGAACTCTGCACAAGCATACCTCTCAACCTGATCTTACCTCTCCTTTTCTGCTTCCTACCAACCCTAGGGCCTGACGGACCACACGCTCTCGAGGCCTTTGTTCATTTCACTTGTACGTTTAAAATCGTCCCAAATGGCATGTTGATGGTTACCTTCCAGTTTACTATCAATTGTACTTCCCTTTGGGCTTATGTCCCCTCTTCAAGCTCAACTTCTGCTCCTACTCCAAGCCTAGGGACTTCTCAGGTTCCAGGAACATGATCTTGGCTTAACTATTTTATGACAAATATAGTGATGACAGCCAATGTTGGACACCGCTCAGTCGGGGCACAAATGTACTGCTATTTCAGAAACAGTGAGATGCCATGCTTCAGCACCTCTCCTGTGAATGTCCAGCTGAGTACAAGGCAGATAAAAGGTCTTTACTTTGTGGGCATTATTGTTTGAATTACCATCTTCTGCATTGGAGTATTATGTTCTGAGGGTAAATGCTGCTGGAAGCCCATGCTAGTGAACACAGGTCAGGATCTCTGTGGTTTTACTAACTTGGTAATGGCCATAGCCAGCTTTTCCTGTGGACACAGTGCCAACAGTCTGGGCATAGATAAAGGGAGAAGCCCTGGCCACTGGGTTTACTTCACACATCAGGCCCACTGATATGTTTAATTTGTATTACTTGGCTGCCCACCATGCACCTGGCATTGTGCTTGCTGGGATGTGGCAGGAGCCCCGATGACACCTTGAGAACGGGGCCCTGGTATGGTTGGTACTAGACAGGGCCTCCTGCAAAGTCAAGGATAGGTACTACTCCTTCCCTTTCCTCCCTTGTCTTGCTAACCCTGGGTCTGATAACCTGCCCAAGCAGCATTTGGTAGACCTGCATGTGGAAGGGCCACTCTGAGACTACTCCCTATTCTTACAGCCTAGACATCTAGCCCCCTGGCCAGCAGCTGTCACTCACAGACTCTTCAAGGAGTCTCTTGCCCTGGGCTGCACCCTTCATTCCCAGGGTCCCAGAATTCAGCTGAAGATGGGGCCTCCACATTAAATGAGAATGCCCCCAAAGAGTATTTCTTTATCACTCTCATAGAAATGTAAGACTGCCTAATGTCCTGGGAAGATTTCCTATTTAAAACAGCAAACCCATATTAAGTGTCCATTATATACAAGGTATTCTGCTAGACATTGTGCTTTGTGTGGGTTACAGGATATAGGACAGCAGGAAAATCACAACTCCTTCTTTCAAAAGGCCTTAGTCTAGGAGGGAAAACATACTCCACGAAAATATTTTTTAATAAAGTTTAAGTACAACAACAGAATTCTTTTAGCTGGGGATCTTGGGGAAGTGTTCAAGGTGAAGTTGGCTACTGAGCTGGTTTGTAAATAAGCTGGGGAGGATTTTTGGCAAATCATAAAGTGGAATCTTAGTGATGGGAACAGAGTGACTACAGGTGTGTCTCTCAGGGAGTATAAAATGGCTGAAGACAGTGGGTGCATTTGGTTGTAATGCCAGACATGAGAAATGTACTGAAAATTAGGATGCAGTAAGGCCTAGAAGCCAGGTCTAGAGGGAGAAAGAGGCCTTGCATAGTGTTAAAAGATAAACTGAGGCATATTAAAATTTTTTAGTTTATTTGAGCAAAAATTGACTCAAATTGGGCAGTGGCAAGCCAGAAATTGTTAGGAGTGCTCCACTGACAAAAGTCAGAACAGAGACTTTTACAGAAAAGAGACAAAAGCAAAACCAGGACATTATCTAATGGGCTATAGCTTAGGTGGTTGCATTATTTGGGAAACGCTTAGGTGGTCATTTGTAACTGGTTGTCCTTTGATTTTGACTTCTTAACTTTGAGGATTTACAGGCTTAGGTTTTAGTTTGCTTAGGTAGGCTGCTAAGGTGTTAGAACCAGTTCAGTCTAATGGCCTCCTTGCTTACTTAATTTAATATTACTAAAGGCAGGACTTTAGTGGGAAGGTACTTACTTTAGAGAGTGAGAAAAGGGCATAGTCAGAGTTACTGAGAAAGATAGATAGATAGATAGATAGATAGATAGATAGATAGATAGATATGATAGATAATTGTATACAGAAAATTAGAAAGTTAATTGAAGAAGTTAGATAGACAGACAGAGCAAATCTATCAGCCTTTCCTGAGAGCTTTCTTTCATCTCAGCCCTTGTGCACAGAAGCAGGGGTTTCCTCCTCTAAACTCCCAGGGCATCTCTACCCTGAACGTGACGTAACTGTGTTTGAAACTTGAGTCAAGATGTGTTTTTCTTTCTTGTTGTTGTTTCTCCCTCCCTTCTTTCCTTTCTCCCTCCTTCCCTTCCTCGTTTCATAGTATCCTTCCTCCTTTCATAGCATCCTTCCTCCTTTTTTGGGGGGGTTATACCTGTTTTTTGCAATACCAGTCTATAAGTTCCTCTATAGAATATGAATACCATTTATTACTTGTCTTAGTATCTTGTAGAAAGACTGTCTTAGAAATTGCAGAATTCACCTGAGTAACAATGACCAAAACTTCGTATTTTCTCCACATTTAAAAAATAGACACAGAAGCCCGTGAAGTTAGCAGCTCCTTCTTCCGCACAGACCTCAGGCCATCCTCACACAGACAATCCATTTGTGGTGTCACTGCTAAGTTGTGCTTGTCTAACCCAGGCTGGCCACCATAACCCCTCACCTCGCTCCCTTCCCAGGCTCCACCTGCCCTCTAGGTAACACAGTCCCTTCTGTCCCTGTGATTTAGCCAGGTACTGACTCACCCTGCACGGTGTTAGGTTGAGGCACTAGTACATCTCTCTGGGGATTAAGTTTTAGATAGAAAACACCAAAGACTAAAACATGGCTCAAGAGACAAATGGTTAAATATCAGAGGTGGTGACAAACAATGGGAGGACATATCTGGGGCAGCCAGTCCTGCCAGGCACCCTGTACCCTATTAGGCAGGGGTGCCCAAGTTCTGTAAAGACCTTGGTCGACATGTAGATTGGAAAGCAGAACTGATCCCTGGCCTCTGGGCCCCTGCCAAGGCCTTCATTTGTTGAAGAATGGCACCATTAACAAGTTACAGAAACTGCCTTCCTGGGTGGGGGCAGGAGGGGATGGTGTCTGAGGCTTTTAGATTGGGGCTGGGATTGGAGAGGGGGAGGAATAAAAAAAACAGATGCTGTCAAAATGGTTTATTGGCTTGATTCATTAGGTTCAGCAGCTGCCACAAAGAAAACAGATTCCTAGAGAACTACTAGCCAGACAGCAGGCTCTTTCAAGGGAGCCCGATGGGGAGCAGAGATAAGGCTTGGCTTTTAAGGTATCGTGCTTACCTTAACTGGGATTTCTTTTACAAACAGGCCCCTGTGTGTGCCTGTGTGCATGAGTGTGTGCATGTGTGTGGAAGTGGGAAGGACACAGGGAGTCAGTACTACCAGGAACTCTGCTCTGTAACGCCACGGTCAGTGTGCAATTGCTCTTTTCCCAGAGTAACAGCACCAGGAACTCCACTAGGGATTGTGATTAAACAGAGCTTTTCTGTGTCAGCCTCATCCGTGCTGAGCAATTTAATGCAGAGATAAGGGCCCCGAGTGCAGAGCACAAAGCTTCTGGAAACTGCCCAGACCTCGCCCCACCCCACCCCCGCCCAACCCCCCATCCATCCCAGGTTATGGCCTGCAGTGTCCTGATTGCAGGGTGAAAAGGGGCTGCCAACTAAATTAACTGTTCTTAGAACATTAACCAATATTTTAAACTCTTGTTTAAAATACACATTCTGGGGGGATGATGCTTGAAGTCATTTTTGTTGGTATAGGAATGAACATTTTTAATTTGAGTTATATGTTCATATTAATGTATATGAAAGGAAAATAGCACCTCTACGCCATAATTTTACAGATAACAACCTAAAGAACATGTTTTCATGCAGGATAACTTGAAGAAAAACGTGAAGCAATCCAGCCCACGGGGTATATAAACATGTAAAAATTGTGCAGGTGACACTGACTGCTGCGGGGAAGTCCTGTTTTAGGGCACCTGAGCGGGACCCTGTCAGAGCTGGGCACAACTGCAGAGTCATCCAAACCAGTGTTCCCAAACTTTCCTGATAAGACAGTCTGTTAGTAACTACACAAATTCCAGGCTCCTCCTCTGGCCCACTGGACCTGAATCTCCAGGAGCAGGGACAGGGATCTGAATGATTTGCAAAAATCTCAGGCAACATGGGGCTGGAGTTTAGGTCCTTTCCCATTCCCACAGCCTAAATGCAGATCCAGATGCTATTCACTGGAAAGGAGTAGAAGGGTGGGGTGGGGGTCAGGAACAAGTCTCTGAGCCTGGTGTCAGACCCAGGGCCAGGCCTTGGGTCTCCTGATCTCCAATCCAGGGTCTTTGTGCCACGTGAAGGAAGCTCCTGCCCCCAGCTCCTACCCTCTAGAAGGCTCAGGCAAGAAAAGGAGGAGAGGAGGCTGACTGAATATAGAAGCCACAGTGTGTGGAGATAGTCAGGGAGGGTATTAGCACCTGAGGCTGAGAGAAGCATGGGCCACAAGATGGGTGAGCCAGGAGCAGTGTGAAGGCCCGAGAGCATAGATCTGGGGGAAAGAATGGGAAAGCCTCAGTTCCCTCTATCTTTGACCATGACAATGGGGAGATTTGTGGGTGTTTCTGAGGCTAAGGCTTCAGCTTCCTCTCTTGCTATCTAGCTAGGATGACTTCTAAAGCTGGAGGATAAGGCCTCAGAGAGACAGGCTTCAGCTCTTAAAACAGGACCAGGTAACGGATGCAATTAATCTATCAGCAAATTTTAATTAAACCCCTGCTGTGCTTGGTGCAGACTGCCAGGGCTGAAAGGGTGAAAAGCAGAGGGTATGGTTCCTTCTCAAAGGGCTCACTGTCTGGGCACAAAATAAAAAATGTGACCACAGTCAGCTTCTGACCTGGGTGCCTCCTTCCCATCCTGTGATTTTAAAGCAAGGTAAGCATAGGCCAGAGTGTCTGGGAAAGATTTCAAGCGGAGCTGAGTAAGATTTCAATAAGGTGGTTGGGGTGGTTATGCCATCTTTCTGGTTGACTGAGAGCAGCTCTGCTACAGCAAGGCTGGGATTCTGTCCTTGTCCTCCTTCCCACCTCTTAACACACACACACACACACACACACACACACACACCCCAGCACTTAATTGAGTCAAAGTAAATATCAAGAGATGCCCTGTCAAGTGGAAGAAGTGATTAAAAAAAAAATGGCCTGATGCTGTTATACTACAGTGATTCAAGGACTAGGCAAAGGTGCATGTGTGTGTGTGTGTGAGAGAGAGAGAGAGAGGGGGGGGGAGAGAGGGAGAGAAATCTGTCTTCTTTAAAAGATGTCAGCCGTTTGTAGGTTTCTCTATTGAGAAAGTTGCCACAACTTCGGAGCAGATTGTCTCTGTCATGCATGTAAGCAGAGTGGTCTCCATTACTCTAGGACATTATAGCCCCTAAATCTAATAGCCAAGGAAAGACTGCCCTTTCTAGAAAGCTGAGAAGAGGGTGGTGATTTCAGTAAAAGCAATTTCAATTGAATAATTAAAGCAAAAACAGAGTCAAGAATTTTCATTAAGAAATTTTTTAAAAAGATAAAGGAAATGTAGGCTTGAGGAAAGTTTCTTTTTTTTTCTTTCTTTAATTTGGGTAAGATTGGACCATGCTATATGCTCAGAATCGTGTAGATAGCATATAGCTAAAAAAGGAGATATTTGTTGGGGCAAAGCCTTAATAAGTGAGAGGAGGTAGGATACAGGCATATATTACATTAGGTATACGGAGAAAGGGGGTAGAGGATATTGATGAGAAACTGACCACCACCACCATTCTGACCAGTAACACACATTTTATTTCATACTTATTAAATGTTCATCATTCCATTGAGTTCTTTGCGTTCATTATTATTTCATTTAACCCCCAACAATTCTATGAAGCACATAATTTTGTTGCCTTCACCTTCAGATGAAGAAGTAGCAACTCAGAGAAGTCAAATATCTTAAGTCACAAAGCTGTCAGTCATGTTATGTAGATTCAGATTGATGGTGTCTGACTATAGAGCCCCTGCCGAGTGATACACTATAGATGGAATAGATAAAATAAATGAATAAAATGAATTTCTGTTGCAACAAAGGTGCAAGAGATTGGATACTTTGATGGGATCAAAGAAGAGAGAGTGTGATGGTCCGGAAGTGAGCAGACCAGAAGTGCAAGGATGGTGATAAGAAGAGTGGGAGAAGACAAGTTTAAGGTTTCAGTGACAGAAAAGTTCTAGGTGATTCGAACATCCAGGGTGGCCATGGGTGGTGTCGGATGAATTAGAGGAAAGGTGGCCATTGTTGGAGAAGGAGAGGTCAAGGGTGAGTGAGCTGAGTGCTGGATGTTCCACGTGACCTCTGCAGATCTCCTTTGTCATTCTCCTCTGAGGTGTCGGACCTGCTGGGTAAGTGAATATAGAAGTCCTGAAATTACTGAGTGTGGCATTTGGGGTACAGGAGAAGACAATGCATATGAGGTGATAAAGAGTTTGATGACTGAAAGCAAATGACTAACAAGTCCAAAGATTACAGCCGGGAGAGGTTAAGAATGGTGCTGTTGGTGGATGACAAGAGTTTCAAAGGAATGTTGCTTTTCCTATGGATGTGGACAAGTGATGGTTTTGGAGGCACTTCTGCAGGGAGGTGGGAAATAAAAAGGCCTACTGGCCCCTGGCTCTCAGGAAAGTAAGTATTTTTCCCCCTAGTGGTTGGCTGGGTAACTGGGTCCTTAGAGAAAGAACAAGATTTCTAAAATACAGGAAGGGGAATGGAACACTAAAATATTTGTTTAGTATAAGAAAAGAGACAATGCTCCATCCTCCTGTGATTTCTGAGACCACCATGCCAGACAGTGATAGAATGATCAATGAAGTCCATATAGTTCCTGTTCTCACGGATTTACAGTCCAGGGAAAGCACTGATGAAGTCCCCAAAATAACCAGAGTAGCCATTTAGAGTTGTGGCAAGTGGAATAAGAAAAACTCTAGTGTGCAGTATGACTATATACAAAACGTGAGAACCTATCTAACTTGGCCTGACAGTCATGGGAAGCTTTCCTGTGGCAATACTAATTACGCTGAGAGTAGCAGAATGAGCTACTCTAGGGAGAAAAGAGCATTGCAGACACAGCCCATATCTTGGAGAACACTAAGGATAATAATTTGTTTACCATGGAGCTTAGATCTGCAAAGAAGAAGAGAGGTACAGGGGTGGGAATGGAGGGAGGTTGGAGCATGGCAGAGGAAGGGTAGAACAGCATGAATATAAAAGTGCAGGAGAAATGAGATAACTGAAGGAGCTTGTGTTTTACTTGAGCAAACATGGAAGAAATGTGGGCTCAAAGGACATAGTTGGACTCAAGTTTCCAGAAAAGACTCTGGGGTGTCATGGCTTTGGTAGCTCTATGGGCTGAGCTCCTTGGTGGTTCTGGAGGCCAGTAGAGGTTAAAGCCCTGAGGGGAATCAGTATTCTGGTCAAACTTCCTTATCATTCTAAGAACTGCCTGTTCCCACTCCTGGAGACTGTCTCCTGACTCCCATGGCTGATGTGGGATTCCAACACCTGTGCACAAACCCAGAACAGTTCATCAATTTACTGACAGGCGTTCATCTTCTTAATACCTTTTAATATAACACAATCATTGTGTTTATGTGCTAGGCAGCCTCTAAGGTGGCCCCAAATCCATTCCTGATATTCACATCCTTGAAAATCCCCTCTCTTTGGGTAATTTGCTTCCAACCGATAGTATACAGCACCATGGAGGGACTATCACTTTTGTGATGAGGTGACAAAAGACTGTGACTCCCCTCTTGCTAGCAGACTCTCTTGCTGGATTTGATGAAGCCAGTTGACATGTTGAAGAGGCCCATGTGGCAAACAACTGAGCATAGCCTCCAGTCAACATCAGCAAGGACTGGGAGCCTTAGTTCTTTCAGTCCCCAAGAAATGGAATCACACCAACAACTGAGTCAGTGAACTTGGAAGCTGATCTTTCCCCATTCTGGACCCATACTATGATTGCAGCCTTGTGAGAGACCCAGAGGCTGAAAACCCCACTAAGCCATGCCTGGACTGCTGACCCACAGAAACTGTGATCATAAATGCGTGTTGCTTTTAGTTACAAAGTTTGGGGGTATTTTTGTTATATAGCAATATGTTATTAATACTGTTAAGTATTTAAAATCTATTCATTATCTGTAGGGCATTACTAGGAATTAATGTATGTAGGTTTATAGTACTGCTTTAACGATATAAGTGATTTGTACCTTCAAGGTCTTGGTCCTGTAGTGTTCTGTAACATAAAACATTATATTGCTTGGGCAGCATCCACTCATTTTCCTAACAACATTCCTCTAGGGGGTGGAATATTGATGGTAAAGTACTTCTTCTGTTATCAAAATCTGAGAGATCCAGGTTCTTCCTCTCACCCCTCTCCCACACAAACATGTTTCAGTGTTTACCAAAGGAGTCTACTGTGGCTTTAAACTTTGAGAGTGACAGAGAAAGAAAAGAATGTGAGAGGCCATTTATTGTTGTTGTGACCTCCTGACCAGATTGTTTGGATCATGAGATTGTTCTGCTTCCTGCTTCTTGTCCCTCTGGAACTCCTTTCATTTCTGCGCACTCCCAGTCCTGGTTCCTCAACCCCTGGTACATCATTGGAGCAGGACCTTCCCAATAAATTTCCTTTTAAGTTGAGCAGCATTGCTTTCTGTTGATGATGCAGGACCCTCAGAAATACATTCCATCTTTGGAATCTGGTAGATAAACATGTTACTTACAAATGGCATGTTATAACCTTTTATTAGGTGGCAAGGTTAGAGAAAACCTGGAGAATTTATCAAACAGTCTATTAATGGGTTCTAACAGGGCTCAACTGAAGGACCATCTTCCTTTCATCAGAAAATGGTATGAGGGGGATAAATAGTGATGGAAGCAGACTTGTCTTGGGGTGCTGAACACACAATACAGTGTACAAGATGGTGTTTTATAGAATTGTGCACCCAACACCTATAAACCTGTATTAACCAATGTCACCCCAATAAGTTTAAGAAAAAAAGAAGAAGAAAAAGAAAATTGGGGTTAGAATTTTCAGAAAAATCACCACTGGCAATTACTGGAAACTGAAAAGATGCAGTCAGCTAAAGGGTTCTTCAGGCCCAAATCACCATCATCATCATCACCATCATCATCATCATCATCGCACAACCACTTTGAATAATCCTTTCACTGAATTGATTGGTTGGTTGCACCCCTGTAGACCCAACTCACACCACAGGTGCTACTGCTGCAGGAGGTGTCCGCAGCGCCAGGACCAGGCAGGTCCAGAACAAAGGGGGAGGGTATGGCTCAGACTGGGGCGGGCCATGCGGCTGGCCTCCTGGAGGGGTCACATCACACTCACGAAAGCAGGCTTTCAGTTTTCCATGGAATCTATGCCCTTCTTTCTGATATTTGAGTGAAAATATGTTTGCTACTCCTGCTTGAAGTCAACCTTTTTTTTCTTTTCTGCTTGGGCTCCTCTTTTTACTAGTACAGAAAATGTTTACTGGTGTCAAGTTATGAGTGACAGTTTGGATTGCTAGATGGAGAGTGAGAAAACTGATCTACAGAAAGTCAGACCTGCACTATTGATTACCTTTCAAGATTATTTTCAACATAATTTCATCAGTCTATTGAGATTGGCATAACAAAGTTTTTGCCAACAAAAATGGCCCTGGAAAATAGGCTTGCTGTGGAGGAGCCAGCCAGAATCTCATATCCATACCCCAAAACAAACTCAGAAGGAAGAGAAACCTATTCCGAGATGGACATGTTACATAAACAGACATAGCCAATTTGAATTAAATTTTCCTTGTGGAAAATTTAAATATCCATGGATAGAGTTTATTAGCACTGAATAGGGTTTTTGAAGCCATAGAAAGATGATTCTAGAATTGCATGGAAGAACTTGAAAGCCAAGTTCTTGTCTAGAATATGATTTCAAAAACGAGCCACAGGAATCACACTTCAATTCCCTGAAAGAGTCTGAACAGAGGAGTCTCATATTTGCTAACCTGAAATGTACAAGAATTTTAAAGACCCAAAGAATCAGAAGATCCAATAAAAAGGAGTCTGCATCCCCTTAGGTGAATATATTTGAAAGGAGTTCAGTTACTTCCTAATTTTTTAAATAAAAAGTTAAAAAAAGAAGCCCATGGACTAACCTGATCTTTCTTCAGTTTCCCCAGTATACCAGCAGCTGTCATAACAAATCTTCTGACTTGAGATTTTTACAAAGATCTCCTTCATTTGACCTTTACAAAACTTATGCAAGATATATTTAAATATTTCACATTCTTGGAGGCAGACACTAACAAGAGAAGCATGGCATGATTAATATATAAAATAGTATGTTAGATGGAACTAAGTATTAAGGAGAAAAGTAAAGCATAGAGGGGGACTAGGAAGTGCTGGGAAAGCAGAGGTTGTGATTTTGGGTCAGTGGACACAACAAGCCTCATTAAGAAGGTGACATTCTAGTAACAGAGTGTGAAGGAGAGAAGCCTGTGCTACCTGGGCAGGAGCACTGGGAGCAGAGAGCAAGAGCAAAGGCTCTGAAGTGGGAAGATGCCTGGAATGTTCACAGGAGCAGCCAAAAAGACAAGAGGAAACCCAAGGGTCTCATGTTCTGGAAGCCAAGTGAAAAACAAAACACTTTTAGTGCCGGTGGCATGGTAGATTGAGAGAACTGACAACAGACAGTGGCCATCGGGCTTGGCAAGGTGGGGCCACAGAGCATCTCCGACAGAGTAGTTTCACTGGAGTGATAGATAGGACAACAGTGTGGTCACAGTGGTTTAACAGGAGAACTGGAGGACAGAAATCAGACAATAAAATAGATGAGCCCACGGATTTTTGCTGCAAAGGAGAGAAATGAGACAGTAGCTAGAAGGGAAAGAGAGGTTAAGAAGTTGAGATACATCATTATATTTGTGTGTTGACAACTCAGTAGGAAGGGAGGGCTGGTGAGGAGAAGAGAAATCACACAAGCACTGCAGGAATGTCCAGGAGTCCAGGAGAGCAATGGGGGCGCTGTGCCTGGTGGAGGGCCTGGCCTTTACCTGAGCAGATCAGTGCATCCACAGGAACCAGAGAGGAGGCAAATGTGCACATGGGCATGTAAGTGGGTACATATGGTGATGAGAGTTCATGGACTTTCTTTTCTGCTTGTGTCTCTTTCTCAGTAGAATAGGACTTCAGTGGAGAGTGGAAATGGTAGAGGAGGTGTTGGAAGCTTGAAGAGAGGGAAGAAATGCTTTAGTTATCTAAAGCACAGGTAGTTAGCAAATTACCAGCCACCACTATTCATTTCTGCATGGTTTGTGGCTGCTTCCACAATGTGGCTGCAAAGCTGAGTAGCTGTCAGATAGATGTAATGGCCTACAAAGCCAAAAACATTTACTACCTGTCCCATTACAGAAGAAGCTCACCAATCCCTATTTTAGGAAAATGGGAGCAAGAATGGACATGGGTTGAAAATGTGGTTTGGTTACCTAGCAACCCTGAGAGTCCACGTGAGGTTAGTGATCACGAATCTCAAGTGAGAGAAGTCAATATGCTGCTATTTTTGCCAGCAGTATTTAGCCGCATAGAGACAGGCACAAAACAGGAGAAGAGCTGCATCCATTATAGTTGTGTTTTTAGGCAGGGGAGTGGGACAAAGCAATAAATGAGCAAAGCATTTGAGAGTCTTCTAAAGGGAGTGAGTATACTGATTGACCATGGGACTAACACTGGATAAAGAGGCATGTGAGGACAAGAGGGTGAGAAGAGACATGCAGAGGTGATGGGACCAATGGATTATGGTTCCTATTGTAGCTGGAAAATTGAAGTTAGAAAACTAGAGGGAATGAGACAGAAAAATAGGAAAAATAGGAGACAGTGGTTTGAAAATGGGATGCTTGCAACTGAGATTATGGAGAGGCCATAGTGATTATGATGTGGTCTGGGACACAAGAACAGTTGGGAGGTAAAACGGGGTAAAATGGGAACGAGGTCATCAGAGGAGATGAAGACAGAGGACTGAGAGGAGCCAGTGTTGGAAGGAACTATCCATGTTGAATTCCAGACACATTATTAAAAATCTGGACATAAGATGAATGAAGTGATGTGTCTCTTCAATTTCATACTGGAGCACATTTTATAAGCCTTCCTGTAGATCATGTAACTATCTAGGAAAATGTACCTGCATTTGACCTTGCTATTTATTATTTGATTAGAACACAGACATTGTAAAGTTGCATGTTAACTTGTAGATTTCTGTGCAGGAATGAGATAATCCCAAAGATTACAGTTTTACCTGCTTGTAGGACATTAACCAGTTTTATATCTAACCTAGCAATCTTATCCTAACTTTTTTTCAAAATATATATAAATGGCCTGACCCTCAAAGTACTCTTGGAATTCACTTAATCACCTTGATTTCTTTATTAATGAATTAATACAATTTTTAAATGTATTTATTCTGTATTTTTATGAATTGTGTTTTTAAACTTTTCAAAAAATTATAGTGGAAGGGCTAGTAAAATCATCAAAAAATTCTTCCATCGAGAAATGGAAGTAGTGATGGAGAAAGTATTTGTATTTGGACATAGGGTCTTCAAAGAGGTAATCAGGTTAAAATGAGGTCATGAGGTGGGCCCTAATTCAATGGGATTGGCATCCCTATAGGAAGAGGAAATTTAATCGCAGACATACACATAAAGAAAACTTCGAAGACACAGGGAGAAATCTGCAAGCCAAGGACAGAGGCCTCAGAAGAAACCAAGCCTGCCGACACCTTGGTCTCAGACTTCCAACCTTGAGAACTGTGAGACAACAAATTTCTACTGTTGAAGGCCCCATCCTGGGGCACGTTGCCATGGCAGCCCTAACAAACTAATGCGGCCACTTTCTTTTTCTTTTATTGATCAGGATGATCACTGTGAAGATTAGGTGAGGGGATTTCTTTTCAGGGTTTAAGTATTTTATAGAATGAGCAGAACTTACTAGGTGCAAAAAGAAAATAAAATTTTCCCCAAGTGTCTCCATTAAAGTCTTTCTGAGGATTAGTTCTTTAATGTCCCTAGATGAAATCTTAAGCATATCTCATAGCTTTTCCAAGCACTTTAGTCCCATGAACAAACTCATTTCAGCAACTAAAATGTTCAGACTTGTGTAGTTATCAAAACCCCAAACTTTATTGAAAGTTAAAGTGTTTCCCCTCGTAAAGCCTGCAGGGAGGGAGGTGGGGATGGCTGGTTTCTTTGAGTCTCTGCTGTTGATCTTTCATTTGCCCTCTCCCTCAGCAGCCCCTACTTCTGTCCTTCTCCCTGGCTGGGCGAAGAGTAAGAGGATTAGGCTCAGGGCAGTCTCATTTGCAGGTCTCCTCTGGCCCTGGGGCTCCCAGTGAGCAGATGCATACAGCATGCCCTTTCTCTGGCTGGGAGCCCCCACCTCGGATTCCTTATGCAGGCAGGCCCTGGATTTCTGGATTTCCACTGCTCTCCTGTGTCCCTTTACCCCTCCATTACAATTCCCCTTCTAAGGCAGATTCCTTTCAAGATGACCCAGTAGACCCATGGGAAAAACACAGGTGTTTTTGCCATGTTGATAATGGAAGTAAACTCACATCCCAGTGAAAACAACTCTTGGTGCTGTTGGGCATGAAAGCTATGGTCCCTCACACTTGACTGATGGAGAGAATCAAATACTCATCCTCCAAACTCCAGAGGACACATGTCCATATTCACAGAGTCCTCTTGAGGCCCAGCACCATCACTTGCCTTGATTAGAAGGGGAGTCCTCCTTCTTTGCCCCCAGTTGGGGGTTTGCATTAGAACACCAGTACTTTTCTCTGCAAAGATCTTCCTCTCCCAGCTCTTATAGTTCCTCATCTTTCATAGGCTAAAGTTTGTTTTCCCCTCATACAGTTTTACAGTCTCCTGGGATGTAGGGATGCCTGGCATTAATTCCGTTGTCAAGAGCCTTTGTGGCCTCTGCAGCAGAGTCCCACTTTAATGTTCTTTCACTCTAAGTTGTACTATGGACCTAAGTGAGTATGTCTAACCCATTGGTCCAGGCTGGATCATGACTTCTCACAGCTGACTGGCATGGTCATAGGCTTAGGGTATTTTTGTAACTGGCACTTCCCCGGGACTCAAGGGTCTGGGGAATCAAGTGGAAAAACATCAACAATAACCCTCATCCCATTGACTCATGTCTCCACCTGCTCAGGTAGGACCTCCTTCCGCTGAAGAGTTTCCTCAAACATTTGAGAGTCTCTAGGAGGTTCGAGTTTGTGAAAGAAAGGGTGTCTGGTCTCGTGGGCAACAAAGCTGCTCTGCCACCCCACGGTGGGCATTTAACCGACGCACATGCCATGCCCGAGGTACCTCAAGGTAACAACAAACACAGGGTGGCAAGAAAGGACAAATGCTTATCTTCCCTTTGGGACATCATGCTCTCATATGTGTATCTAAGCAGTAGTGTGTGTCCCCTGTTTAGGGAAGTTTTTGTGCTTACATGCCACCACACACACTTGTCATAGAAGGAGACACCAGTTCAAAATCTCCCTCAATTTGAGGACTGTAAAATTTGGTGGAGTTCTCACTTATCCCTGCCACTCTTGGCTCAGGCTCTTGGAAACCCTTGATCAACCCAGCTGAAGTCCCTGCTGTGAACATCTTTGAGGGAGAGGGGTCTGGAGCAGAGAGTATAGAAGGGACACACAAGACCACAGCAGCTGCAGAGATATCAGGGGACATTCGTGGGCACTCACAGTGCTCTGTCCTGCTGGCATACACCTCACTCACTCTCACCTTTGCTCTGCTCTGGGACAGTCACTTGAATGGGCCACGGGAACCATCCTGCAATGATGAGCTCGAAGGGATGGGAGCTGCCAGCTGGGGCAGTGGGTGGGGTGAGGCGGGCTGCCAGGCAAGGGCTGGGGCCCTGCAGCAGATTCTGAATACAGTTCTGTGCTGGGCAGTCAGCTTCACTCTCTTCAAACATCAGATCTCAGTGTTCTGCAGTCGGAGACATCCTGAACCTGTCACAGCATGCAGGCGCAAAGGAAACCACATGAAAGGAGACGCCCTTTACCCAGGCTGGGCTGGGCTGACTTGTTTGTTTGTTTTATGTGTTGTTTTCTTTTAATGCTTTTCATGATCAAAGCCCTTTGCTGGATTTTTTGGTGCAGTGGTGAGAAATTGAGTCTCCAAGCAAAGGTCATTGGACCAGACTTTTGGATTTAGTGACGGGAGAGGCTATAATTTTTCTTGCTGGCAGCATCAGGCCACTGGAGAAAATTATAAAAGAGACATTGTGCCTCTCTGGTGCCTAGGCTGACACCAAGGAGATAGAATGAATGGAAAGTGACGCCTACCCTACTTAGAGTTAGAGCTATTTGCCCAAGTGAGGGCAAAACAACTTTCAGGGCCAAGGAGAATCATCAGGGCAATGAATCAATGATGCTGGAATTTTTAACCATATTCATAGAATCTTCTCTTGTATCTTAATATTAAAAAACACCCTATGTTAATGTTTTACACAGAAATGTGCTTCAACGAGTTGAGCAGAGTTGATTTTCAATCTTAAATAGTGACCTGGACCCGCCATTGTGACCCTGGCATGCTCAACATCTACATTCCCGGGCCGCTGGGCTGGGCTGGGCTGGGCTCCACACAGCTGGACGGGGCTGGGCCGGGCCAGGCAGGCCGTGGCTCTGGGGGACTGAAAACAAGGGACTCAAGTACCTGCTTTTTGATACGTTGAGACCGAAGAAGCGTGGATTGAAGCAATATTGCCTGGGCAGCATCAACGGGTGGGATACAGATGTGGGCAGCAGAACAGAGTCCAGCCTGGCCTGCTGCTTTGTGGTGTGGGCACTGGTGTGTGCCCAGGTGTAGATGCAAAACAAGGACGGTCATCCTGCATCTTCAGGGTGGAAGGCCGCAGGCTGACACCACACGCCATTCCCTTGAGATTCCATGGCAGCAGCACCCACCGTGAGAAGGCAGTGCCCGTAGGGTTTGCTCCTACCTGGTTTTTAAACTGGAAACAGATCTGATGCCATCAGGACTGTTGAAACTACTTTCATAATGGCTCCCCAGCTCCCCAGGATCAAATGACTTCCACATAGGCCTGGCAATTCTCATGCCAGCATCTGGGAAGGATTTTCAAAGGCTGCCAGCCATCGCTGGAGGCCTCTGCTAGGTGCCAACAAGTAGAAAATTGCCCTCTTTCCTGACAGAGCACTGCTTTTCCTCCCATTACTAATTCAGTGTTTGTCCTAGCTTCCTGATGATGAAATTGAGGCCACAGGGACTTCACACTCTCGCTACAATGTCTGCAGTGATGCTATACAAGGTCTGTCCAGGAAATATCAAGCCACATAATATGAAAAATAGAGACATGTATTGAAGAAGGTACAGTATACAAGAAACATTGTACCTAGGACAATGACGCCTCAGTTCCCTCCAAAGCTATAACCTTCTTGAGGAAATCTGGTTCATTGGTAGCGGTCTGAATCAAGTCATTAGCAACTGCAGAACAATGTTCCTTTTGCTCTGGTACCAGAAGCCACAGAGCAAATTTTGCCATGACAAGTCTCATGCCAAGATCCTGTGTCAAAATATTGGACACAGTAGTTTTTGGAATCTTCAGATCAGCTTCTAGTTCTCCCACAGTCCATAACCAATCTTTATTGATTGTAGCCTGTACACGTTCAACATTCTCAGCTGTTCTGTGTGTTGCAGGCTTTCCAGAATGTGGGTCATTTTCAACAGATTCTCGACCATCTCTGAAGCATTTGTGCCACACTTTTATTTGTACTATACTCATTGCATCGTCCCCAAAAGCCTTCTGAATCATCCAAATAGTTTCCACAGAGTAATGTTCAAGCTTAACACAAAATTTGATGCAGATTTGTTGTGTTACTCGCTCAGTCATCTTGAATGTGACAGCCACACAGTACACATGCTCACTACAGTGTCTACTGCCCTCACTGACTAGTACAGTTAATTCGTCATTGTTTACACATGTGCATTCCAGTCCACTCTCCTTGGCTGTCAGGTTACATCAATGTCATGTAAATGATTCTTGTTATATTAACAACAGCTGGACTTTTTTCTGAACAGACCTCATTATATATTGAGCTAGAAAGACCAGAAGCCTGGAAGCCAGGAGTCCCAGGCCTTGATCTTGGCCACAAAACCAGCACTCCACTCCTCAGGACCATTGGTGTGTCCCTTTACCTTGCTGAGCCAGGAAAGTGACCCTGAGCCCTGGCCTGAGGAGCTGAGGCAGGGCTGCATGCTCCAAGTCACTTGCAATTCCTTGTCCAGTCATGGGTGTGAAGGAAGGTACTCAGGCTGAGAGCCAGGAGGTGTCCAGGCTCACATTCCTTAACCTTGAGAATGTCAGGCTCACTCAGGACATAAAAATAGTGAAGGTGGATTTTTTGCTTTGGCCAGAGGGCCCTGACTGTGGGGCTCAGGTGAGAGGCCCTGTGTGAAAGCACTCCAACGTTGAAGGGGAGTCTTTCCGACACAGTTGTTATTGGTAACAGCAACATTCACAGGCCATCCTGGGTGTGCCTAAGAGTTCTCCATCCATACAACCTGCTGTTCGCCAAGGGTTGTTGGAGTGATCCACACAGGAAGGGAGATCCAAAGGGTGACGCATTTTGAGTCTTGAAGGACAGTGCACTACTCTGCCCGCTTTTGTTCTCAGTGACACCAGGCATCTGGATGGAGGGATTTGTGTGGTCCTAGTACCCTTATTTGACAGAGAAGAAAACAAACACCCCTAAGGCCAGGGCCAAGCTTTTGGGAAGCTGGAGCCTGAGGCTGACTGCCTATATTCTGGTTCACAACTCTCACTTTCCTCACCTCTCTTAGCTCACACCATCAGTTACCAGAGGTTTTGCCTATAGAAAATCTAATAGGTAGACTTTCCAAAGAGATTTTTCACTTTTTTTCTTTATCTCTTATGTGCTGGGAAGCCCTACCCAGAGAATATGTATCATGAAACTGTTTTTCTTCTCAGGTGAAATAGATTGTGTGTGTGTGTGTGTGTGTGTGTGTGTGTGTGTGTGTGTGAGAGAGAGAGAGAGAGAGAGAGAGAGAGAGAGAGAGAGGAGATTCAGCTTCAGAATTTAAAAATCTCCTGGACTATATGAATGAAAGGTCTTAGATTCTGATATTCTGACCATATTAGAGACTTTAAAGTCAAGGATTAAAAATAGGAGTCACTGAGTGGTTGAGAATGAATGTAGTTCAGGGGAAAAATAGGAAAGGACATGTATTTGGAAAGTTGTCACCAGCGGTAGTTGTACGAGGTGATCACCACAGCCAGAGGTGGTGATGCAGTGAGCACCTGCGAACTTCACACAGCGATGGCTCCAGGCTCGGACAAGTCACTGCCCTGGGGGCCACAGCTCTTCCTCAAATGCCGCCCAGACTTCGGGAGCAGAAGTGTTCCTGGGCTTCTCTCAGCACTATTTTTTGGGGGTGAGGGAGTCATCCAATGGACCATTCACATATAGGTATCATTCCTCTAGCTCTTTATTTCCAGAGCAATAAGGAAAGGGGAAAAAAGAAATGAATTTTATGCAAAAATTGCTCTTTCTATATTCAAAGTCTTGCCTAATAGTTGCAATTGGATGTGTCTCATTTTCCTGTGAATTTACAGGTAAAATTCCTCAGTGTCTCCTGAGCAGGACTGACAAAAGAGTTGTGGAGGTGTATCTTACCATATATGAAAACACGAGCTCCAGACCTTTTAGGGCCTCTATTCAGCTTGTCACAACTCAATCCCATTTTCCTGAATGGCTTGTTTAACTTTCAGAGAGTATCAGATGTACTGTGGTGTAAATAATATTTGAACAAGAGGGAGATTATTAAGTTGCCAACTAAAAAGGCATTTTAAAGACACCCCATTCCCCTGTTTAAATACCCGTAGCATTAGTGTGCTTGGAAACCTCTTTGTATTAAGTGATCATTTTAAAACAACCTACATTGTTCAGCAGGAGGCACCCAATTCCAGCTTGACATTTAGCACTTAAAGGAGCTGAGAGGCTCCAGGCAGCCTTATCAACTCACAGACAAGGCACTAAATGTCAGGGGGCTGCTTCTGCCCAAAACCACAGGTTAGAGCATGGAAGGCACGGAGACTCCAGTTAAGTGCTTAAAGTATTAAGAGAATCTGAAAACAAAGTGCACACCATTAGTCAAATTGATGCAGGCTTGTGGTGAGCTACAGTGTGGACCTACGGCTCAGTCTTTGTCAAAGTTTTTTAAAAGTGAGGGTGGGGAGCAGAAATGACATTCCTACTACTCTTCTATGGGATACAAGGGAATAAGAAGGGCTCATTAATGAATCTGGACCAATGAGCTTTCTAAACATCTGATTTCCCCCCTTAAACACAATTAGCTCTAAGAGGCTACCAGAAGGGAAAAAATGCAACAGCTCTATTGCAAAGAAATTGCTGACATGTATTCATTAGATAATCAGAAAGTGTAAATAAAAGGGCACTACATGAGAAAGCGGCTTTTTAAAATTTAAAACTGCAGAAGTCAACCTTTGATCTCCAGGGAGAATAATGGATGAAAACTGAATTATTTGTGCCTCAGTTAACTTGGAAAGCTTTGTACATGGAAGAAAAAACAATCTTCCATTGGAAAAACCACAGTGCTCCTCAAAGCAATTTTGCTCTCACTGTTTAAATTTGAGCCTCATCACAGCACCAGGAACGGGGCACAAGTGTCCATCCATTTTATGGATTGGAAAATAAAGAGTTTCCAGTTCAGCACCCTAACCTTCTGCACACTCTCTGTATGTTCGGTTTCAAATTTGCTTCTTGGGATCACATTAGTTAACAGTAGAACTAGAATTAAAACACAGGCCACCTGGCTCCTAGTGCAACTGCAAAAATCCAAAAACAAACCAAACCAAACACTCCAGGCACTCTGTGAAGGTGCTCTTGTCGGTGGCTACCAAACAGGAGGGATCCCCCACTCACACTGCCTAACATGCAGGAGAGAAGTCACTTTCTATGTCTTTGTCCTGCTCTCTCATCAAAGTTGGGAGGTCAGACAGAGAGCCTTCACTTCAGCGCCCCCAGGCCTTGGGCCAATAGCACTGACACTCAGTTTCCCCCTCTAGAAATGGAGACAGCACCTACTGTAAGTCTATTCATGAAGATTCTGAATTATGATAAGGGTAGAAGATGCCTGATATGTGCTATGGGCTCTGTGAATAATTGTTTTTCCTCAGGCCCACGTTGAAATTGCCTCAGGTCAAGCAGATTATGCTTGCTTGCCCTTGGTTCACCTATATACTAGGAGAGAGAGACACTAAGAGATAACGCATGGTTTCCTTGTGTTCTAAACCCTTACCGTTAACAGAAACTCCATCTCTCACTTCGATGAGGCAATTATGCAAAATGGCCATACCTCACTGACGACATTCTGGTAGGGCGCCCCGCACGTGCTAGGTCCTATGCAGCCTGAGTTCAGCGCCTAAGGGAGTAGACACGTTGCCGTGAATTTTCTGTAACTCTGCACATTCACCCCAAAGAGATAATATAATGAATTCACCCCCAAGTATGTGCCTTTATCCTAAATTGTCAGATTTAAATAAATGTGTTATAATTAAGTTTTATCCCCTAGTAGTGAGCCAACCGAATCTTCACTTTAGAAATTAACTCATCTCACATCTTCCCATTTTCAGCTTTCCTTTCGAGACATGCTATTATAAAGGTACGCTTTCACGTCCTGCCCCAGAGTCAGCCTCGTTTTGACCATGAGTTCAGCAACTGTTTGTGTTGCCTCCTATGTATGTAGCAGGCGTCTGTTAGGTACTGGGGATAAAACTATGGACAAGACTGTCTGCAGTTCCTATTTTCACAGGTCTTGTTTGCATTCTAGAGCAAGAAATCATTTTAAAAACAAAGAAAATAGGCTCTTATCTGCTATGAAGAAAAAATATTGAATTGAAAGAGGACTAGTTATAACTTGATGAGCAGTAAATACATCTCTGAGGGAGGACATTCAAGCTGAAACCTAAAGGAAAGTCAGCAAAACTCACCTTGTAAACCAAGCCTGAGCCTACTGTTTATCACCAGTAGCTGGCTTCTGATATAGTACCCTTAATCCAGCAAGGACTTTGCTATTATTTCAACTTTTTAAATACACACACAAAAAAAAACTTTTAAACACACACTATTCTCTGTTAAGTCGGGAGCTGCTGAGTCTCTGAGGTGATGTCTTATAATGCAAGACGAGCGGCAGCTGGGGCCGAAGACTATGAGCATCAGATCTTTCCGAACAGCCATTTCTGGAAAACATAAATCATCTCTTTAATGATGGATGTTAACATGGCAAGAATTCATTCTTTACCTCATGCTCAGTAATTCTCAGCTGCCATTTCACCGCCTTTACACTTTCTGAAACTCCGGGCGGGTTTTAGAGACTCAGGAAAGCCTCCTAAGTCGTTGGGAAGCTCCTTCGCTGTTTGGTAATGGTTTGTCAAGGATTTCCTTCCGAATGGATGGGCCATGGCGGTAGGAATCTCCTGGCTCCCGTGGCTCTGAGAAGGCGGCCAGAAAGAAATCTCTTTTCCTAAAACAAGCTCTTTTCCTAAATTGGCTGGATCTGATCAGGCTGGCTGTGGCAGGGAGGGGTGTTGTAGGATTACAAACAAGACCACAGAGCTAAATCTGCTCTGAGATTAGGCAGACATTTTTCTATCAAGGAAGTAAGTACAAGAAAGAGCCAATAAAAATTCTATTACTAGGGCGTCTTCTTGTCTTCTTTCATTCCTATTAGCCTATTTATTCCATGGAAATTGTTACCTTTAGGGTGATTATGCACACACCCTGGTATAATGATGGCCACACCTGCATATGAAATACTATCACTTTGTATGCATGCCTTGAAAAGACCAGCCAAATTTATGGAAAGCCTTGGTGCAGAAAGAAACTGATATCTTTGGGAATTGTTAAATTATTTGACTTTTCCACAGGAAAAAGAGAAGCTTGTCTTCTGTGCTTTGATGTTGTGCAAGAGGAAAAGATACAGCTAATTTCGTTGCAATATTAGATTATCCAGGATTGTTTATTTTCCCTGGCTTCTCTGACAAGTCAAAAAGAATCTGCAATCCTAGTTTGCACTGAGTGTGTTCGTTTTCAATTCCTAGGCTCTCCGCAGACTGGGAACGGTGTCTTTGCAGAAGTTTGCATGGAAAGTGGTTGGTGCATTCTGCCCTGAACGGACTTAGGACATTACAGACAAGGACTGAGATCTTTCCCAGGACTGTTTCCTGTATTCAGAGCATGTGTCGTAATCAATGACCTGGGGATTTGATTTAATCTTCCACTCTCTCAGGCCCCAAAATACCAAGTCCACTTCTTGCAACACACAGAGTCAAATTTTAATAGGCTTGTCCTGGTGCCATATCTAGGACTGGAATCAAGTTTGACATTCAAAACAAGGTTTAAGTCACCATAACTCCTATAGAATGACTAAGGCCATTAAAAGTTGAATGAGGACTTGTGTCGCCAAAAAGGGCAGACAGGTTTTTTTAGATCTCTCCTTTTTTCAGACAACACTCTGTGAGTAGAGTAACTGGGACATGGTTTACTTGGCTAGAGGTGAAAGCACTCAGTCATCCCTTGTAGCATTAACACCCTGAGGATTGGGGAGGCTGGGTACAGGCACCCTGAAACGCAGTGGCCTTTCAACTTTGGGTTCACATCTGCTTAAACCTCGCAGGTGAATCCTCACAGGTGTATGGTTAGAGCCCCACATCTCCAGTAATTTCAAATTGCTACAGGTTATATGGCAGTGGGGACTTACTCAGAGCCAGGGTGGCCCCTTGAGGAGTTAGGGACAGCCTCAGGCTTGAAGGCTTAGGCATTTGTTTCTCCTGCTTCTCTGGTTTTCAGCAGCCTCATCTGTAAATTTTAGACGATATGATATCTGCTGCCCAGGGAGGTTCTGATTATTATCTCAGAGATTATAACTTTCCTTTTCTTTTCTTCCTTCATTCATTTGGAAAGTAGTATTTTGGAAGAAGATTGGGAAAAAAATCTTCTAAGGCTAGAAAACATATAAATTCCCTAGAAAGTATTATTAAAATATAAATAACATGTCTGTATTATATATATGCATATACAAATATAAATATATAAATAATTGTGCTCACAGCCTCTCATTTCCTCTTCTCAGGGCTCCTGTAGTCTGGAAATTATAGTCATCACATTTTGCAGATGAGAAAATTAAGGTTCAAGCAAGTTCATCAACTTGCCAGAAGTCTTACCTTTGATCACTGCTACATTTGAAGCCAGGTTAGTCTCATTGCCAAGTTTGTACTTTTCTATAGGCCCAAATTCCAACTGGTGAAAGGAGATTGTATATTCTAATGAAAACCTAAAAGGGTAGCCAAGTCAGACGGCAAAGATGGGTGGTCCTCAAACACAACCTCATGTAAGAGAAATGTGGGATGCTTGTTAAAGAGCCCAGGACTCACTCGGCCCTGGAGATTCTGACTCAGTTTCAGGGCAGGGCCTCGAAGCTGCATTTTAACAACAGCACTCCCCAACCTTCTGTTGCCAGGGGTGTTGGGTTCAGGTGGACCAAGGTTCACAGAAACAAGGTGCGGAGACACTATTTGTTCATGTCCTACCTCCATGCCACACAAATAGGACGCAACAAAACAGCAGCTTACTGTTTTGGAAATGGCCCTGGTGTTAAGACAAGACAGAGCCCCGCTGCGAGTTGTCCACACGTCTGAGTGCTCCGATCTCATAGGCGCCGCTGAAAGCCAGGGCCGGTTCTGCCTGGTGCAGCCACCCCACTGAGGGTTTCCCACAGCATGAGGAATCACTTCGAGCTGAAAGGAGTGTAATAACTCCCACAACATGTCCAGTACCTAGGGCATACACTAAAGAGAATAGCTGGACTCAGTTGTTGTTGAACTTCATAGATTTCTAGATTTTTCTTCTTCCTAGAAAATGTTTAAAAGAATATTGATTCACTTGAACTCCAGAAGCTCTGATCATGAAGCTCCTGTTCATTCCAGGCAACCTGGAACTTGCTGACATCGCCTGGGAATCAAAGATGCTGAGGGACCTGCCTGCAGGCAGGGCTTCTGCTGGTCTACCTGAACTCACCTGAACAGCCCAGACCATTCTCTCCCAAAGAACCTGTTTTAAAATGCAGGAGCTAATGGCCTGCTCCTCCCCAAGGACAGTCCGCTGAAGACTCTTAGGGCCGTGGACCTCACCAACTGCTGGCTCTGCCCCCACAGACTCAGACTCCAGAGGTCTAGTGTGGGGCCCAGCAATCTGCATTTCTCACTAGCTCCTAGGTGATGCTGATGCTGCTCATCTCAGAACAACACTCAGAGAATCATTGCCTTAGGCATCAATCCTGCACCCAAATCTATACCTTTAAACTTCCATAGGAGAGGATAAACACCAGTCCTTCGCCTCAGTTCTACCTGGGCAAGAAAGGGCTTACTGAATTAACTCCCTTTAACTACATTTCTATAAGTATGCTTAGATGAGGATAATTTTAAAAAATAAAACTGTGACTACATGGAGGGAATTAAGCTCCAAAGGATCTCTTTTGTGTCATGTGTGGCCTGTCACTACAGAGATTCTGAAGACACACTTGAGACTTGTCCTCACTCCATGCCTGGTTGCCAGGACAACCATGAAAGAATTGCCTGTCTTTAATCCAAACACAAGGAGGTTTCCATTAATGAGACAATGCACATTTTGGAATTCAGTTCTTGGAGGGCTTCTCCAGGTGTGGATTATTTAATATGTGCTAGTGCTTCAAAAATAAAACAGCATATACTTGATTCTGATAAATCTTTCAGTATTTCCTGAGTGTACAGTTAGGGGAAAGGGTCTATGAAATTTAGAGACCTCTCTCCATCCTATGATTGACCAGCCACTCTGGTCTGACTCTGAAACTTCTCACAAAGGGTGGTGGGAACTTCTTTTGTCACTTTGGTCAGTTTTTTTTCTTATTGAATTGAGAGAGAGAGAGAGAGAAAAGCATCAATTTGTTGTTCCACTTATTGAATCATTCATTGGTTGATTCTTGTCTCTGAGCTTTGGCAGGGGATCGAACCCACAACCTCAGCATATGGGGATGATGCTCTAACCAATTGAGCTACCAGCCAGGGTACTTTGGTCAGTTCTTTAAACAACCTGGAATAGGTATAGTAAGCTATGACAATTTCAAAATTCTAGATTTAAAAAAAGTTTGGCTACTGATGTACTGAAAATATAACTGCTTCCTACCCCAGGACTGGATGATGGGCACCTTATTGGGCCCCGGACATAATAAGCATTCTCTGCAAATGTTGTCTTCTCACTTGAAGAAAGTAGTGTGAAAACAGGTTTAGACTGTGACCAGACATTCTATAAAAAGATTGTCATTTCAACACTTGGTGTCATAACTTTGAAATGTCATGAAGTGGTCATTGGTGGAGCAGACAGTCCTGTCATTTGAAAACTGTACCGACAGGCCACATTTTGTACACCCGTGTAGGCAACTGGCCTGGAAAATGAACAAAGCAGGGGTGGGCATTCTCAGTCTCAAAATGTAAAGCTCTGTCCCCATGCAGGAAAATATACTGTTTCTTAATTTGCAAACAGATTACATTGTCCTTAAGAATTAATATTTGTCTTTAAGAAATGGGTGTATATTCATGTGTTTGTTCCAATAGTTTAACAGTTAGGATTTCTTTGTTTGCAGGTGAAAGAAACCATTCTCCCTCATTGAAGCTGGGTTAAGAAAAAAAGAAGGGAGTAAATTTATTAGCTTTTGTTACTTGAAAAACACTGAGTATTCTAAATTCAGGTGCAGTGTGTTCAAGAGCTCAAATAAAGTCATCAGCATGATGTTCCTATCTCTTTATTTCTTGGTTCTCCTTTCATTACTGGAAATGCTAAGTAATCCTCTGATTTTAAGAGCTGAGATCAAATGTCCACCTCTTAACCAACTGCTGAGTTCCATGCTCCTCCAGACCACGTAAGGGGAGAGTAAACCAAGCAGAATTTCAGTAAGCAAAGTGAAGATCAGAGTTATTGTAGGAAGAAAGGAAATGAATAGAGAAATGCAAAGAAGAGCTACTATAGTTGGATAACAGTGAATGACCGTCAGGAAGAATGAGGAGATGGGAAGACCTTACTCAGTCAACTGGGGACTGGATTTGGGGAACCAAAAATATCCTGAAGTAGTGTGCCTTAAAAACCTCCATTTCTCTAGCATTATTGTGGATTAAAATTTCTAGCTTCTGGCAAATGTCAGCTATTTTGTCTTAAGATTTTGTTGCTGGATAGAAGGAAGTGGATAAGGTGTGAAGATCACATTTCATGGCGTTATCTTTGTAGAGTTAGATTCAGCTAGGCAAATTTCCCCTTCCTTTCCTATCTTATGCAGTGAGATAACTTTCCTTGTTTTCTTAATATCATTTTCTTAAGGAATAGCAAGTTTGTGTTATACTTCCTTGGTTACAGCTCCAGTTGTGAGATTCTACCACTTACTTAGCCTGTGACCTTAATAAAGTTATTTAAACTTCCTGGACCTCAGAGACTTTCCCATAAAATGAAGAAGTTAGCGAAGTGATCTCAAAGTCTTCTAAATAGATCAATGTAGTAGGAATCCAAGCTTCAGCCTATATTGTGTCCCCTCTTAGGATTCAGACATGAAAAGATGTGTCTGGGAAATCAGGCTCTGGAGAACCCTAAGGGGAGAAAAAGCCAGAGAGAATGAGCCAGAATCATAGTCTTTACCACCCGGATTTTCTCTCAGACCCCAACTTCCAAGAGACTCATCTGAAAACCCTTTGTAAACAGAGAAGCTCTGAACAAAACCCAAAAGAGAAGTCCCACTAAATTGCTGTAGAAATGCCTAAGTCCAATGGGAGGGGAGTCTGCCTTTCCTCTTTCTCACCACGTCACACCGCACACCTTGGCACGCTGAAGGCTCTAGAACATCTGCTCTGACTAAATGCACAAATGAACAAAAAAAATCCCTCTAGATGAAAGCTTGCAAGCAGCCTCTGCCAGTTGACTTTTCAAAAATCTTAGGATATGAATTTCTAGTGAAATATAATGGACTGAAAAGACACATTCAACTCTGTTTCTTCCCCAAACACCACTGAATGACAGAAAGGAATTTTCTGAAGGCCCGTAAGGAAAAAAGAATGGAAATAGAGATGCCTGAAACTGAATTTGACAAGCTGCAGAGTAAGAGTGACTGGTAACTGACTTAGAAAGACCAAAGAATACTGAATCCTGAGCTCCTGCTGAGGCAAGATGAAGAACCACATTTTCAGTACAGAGGCCCCAGCCACTCGGATTACTATGGCACTGGCTATTTCTGGAAGTGGGGTGAAGATGAGACTGAAATCAGAATGATTTTTGTCTAGTGTTCTCTTTCATTCAGGGATATACCATACTTCATTTAACTCTAATGTTATGCAATTAGTAATTTCAGTTTTAAAATGTTAAAAAAATACTACACAGAACATCTTGGCACATCAAATTCTGCATGATTCTCTAATTATTTCCTTAGGATAAAATTCTGGCAGTGTTCTTCCTTCAAAGGCTATAAACACGTTCGAGGCTTTGATAAATGCCACACACTCTAGCCAACACTAGGGATCACCATCCTTTTCAGACTTTGACAGTCTGATGTGTAAAAATCGTATCTCTCTTCAATTCATATGCCATCGATTGATAATGAGGTTTAAAGCATTAAATATATGTTTATTGGGCTTTTATATTTTATTTTTTTGAAAATTGCTGTGCATACCCTTCGCCTATATGTTCCTTGGGTTGCTTTCCTTATCCTTGCTAACTGATATTAACTCTTCACGTAATAAAAATGCCTGTTGCTTATATATAATAAATAATATTTTCCTCTGCCCTCTTTTGCCATTTGTTATTAAAGTTTCTTTTAACTCTAAGAATATCTGTGCTTTACATATCTCTTTTCCTAAAAGTGGTAAAATGTATCATTTTGTTTGAATGGAAATACAACGTTGAGCTTGAAAAGAAGAGTTTGTCAATGAGAGGGCAGCACGAAGTTTCAGGGACCTGGAGTGGAGACGTGGGTAAAGGAGAGACATTAAATATCATAGGTCCATTTCAGTTAGAAAGGACCAAAAAGTAATCAGAATATTTATGTTTTCTGCTGTTGTTGTTAACTAAATCACTGAAAAATCTGATTAGGTTACAAAAGACATTTAACTATTTTTTCTGCCACAAATGAATATATAAAATATATTGAGGGGTCTATTTACTGAGAGGATCTGGCCCAAACACCAACAGTAGCAGAAGAATACTGGCAGCTGAAACTAATAGAAAGCCCAATGTAAGGGGTCTATTTACTGAGAGGATCTGGCCCAATTCTAATTATAAGGACATTTCTCTTTTCACATAACTGAAAGTCTGGGTTTCAACACCATCATTGAGGACCCAGGAGCCTTCAATCCCTCTGTATCCTCAGTGTGTGGTTCAGATCCCTGGGCTGGGAAGCCCATGTTTGCAATTGAGTCCCTAGGTCAGAGATCAAAAGCACCAAGTCTATTCTCAGAGATTCGTCAGCAGACATCCCCTCAGGACTCCCTGTTCGTGAGCACTTCAGGGTCAAGGGGTTGAGAACATCAATTCACTGAGATCACTCAACTTCACCCTTGAGGGGCTGACAGAGATTCCAGCCTCTCCTGAAGAACCTGGCTACTTATATGAGGGTGAGCAAAATAGAGGTTCTGTTAGCAAGGAAGGAATGGGAGAATGCATGTTGGGGAGAGTGCCAAGAATAGAGGCCTCAATGCCAAAGTCAATAATAAATAAAAGTAGATCCTAAAAAAAGTTACAAGTGGGTGAAAATCTGCCCTACCTTGAATTTCCATAACCTAGCACCTCCGGATAAAAATATGACTTCAGCTGGAGTCCAGGGCACGATGTGCTCTTACTTTATGGAGCAAATATGTTCCCCCATATTCATTCACTCAATTGTAAGCTGAATTTTGGTGAAGTGAGCCTAATTTTCCTGCCATTTATTTTATAAAAAACCTCTCCCACCCTTTTCTGTAGTCTGAACTTAGTCTATAGGACGTGATTACGAAACTGATCAGGTCTGTAAAACACTGGACAGTAATATAATCCATCCTTCTGGGAAAGCTTTGTGACTGTGAACACTATTCCTGACCCACTCTCTATCCTTCTTCAGCTCATCACTTTTGTCAAAACTCCACAGACCTTTGATATGTTGGACTCCACACTTACCATTTCTGTCCTTAACTCCCATCCTCTCCTCTAGTCCGAGTATGCAAAGCATCTGGTAGAACTTGTGGTAGTGTCACACCGACCCTCAGCATTGTACCACCCAATGGAATAAGAACGTTTAGGCCAATAAGGAACTAGGGCAAGCAGAGGTCCATTTATCTCTCAATGATCCTTTGTCTGAAGGATCTGGGTTTTATAATTAATGTTGTGCCCAGGTCATTACCTTGAAAAGTGAGGAATCTGTGAGTAAAACAAAGGTTATTTGTCATATAAAGCATCACATGTAGCCACTACAGAGTGGAGCTTCAAAGTTAAAAAAGAAAACCCAGAGGACTAGCAAACAGCTTATATGGAAAATAATAGAATAATAAAGAAATAGTAATACAAGGATAAACTCTGTGTTTTGTGTACTCACAACTGTAAACTTACTTCTGCCCCACCTGGTATAATGTCTAATCACTGGGCTGTACACCTGAAGCTAATATAATATTGTATGTCAACTGTAATTAAAACATGAAAAATTATTTAAATTTAAAAAATCTTTTGAATGAACTTAGTTAGCAATGCTATATCACAATGTGCAAACAACTTTAAAGTTTAACGTGAAATTTAAATTTAAATTTGATCTGCAAAAGACAATAAATTTCACTCTTCTGAAATTGAGTAACTATCTGACAGAAAAGACTCAGAACTACAGACAAAAGTAGGGTTACATTTGTTTGTATGGAAAATAATACAATAATTAATAATCGTATAAGAATAAACTCTATTTCGCTTACTCACAACTGTAAACCTACTGCTCTACCATGTATAACTTACTAAGTGATAACCCCAATAAATTTAGTACCCATCTGACGCCATACATAGTTACTAGTATATTATTGACTATATTCCCTATGCTGTATTTTACATTCCCATGACTATTCTGTTACTACTAATATGCACTTCTTAATTCCATACCTTTTCACTGATCCTCCTAACCTCCTACCAATCTGGCAACTGTCAAAATATTCTCTGTATCTATGAGTCTGTTTCTCTTCTGTTTGCTTGTTTATTTTGTTTTTTAGATTATACATATAAGTAAAATCATATGGCATTTGTCTTCCTCTGTGTGACTTATTTCACTTAGTACAATACCCTCTAGGTCCATCCGTGTTGTTGCGAACGGCAAGATTTCATTTCTTTTTATAGTTGAGTCCTATTCCATTGTATATATGCATCACTTCTTTATTCATTCATCTTTTGATGCACACTTAGGTTGCTTCCAAATATTGGCTATTATAAATAATGCTGCAATGAACTTATGGCTGTATATCTTTTCAATTTAGTGTTTTGGATTTCTTTGGATAAATACCCAGAAGTGGGATTGCTGGGTCTTTCTTTGTCTCTTGTTATACAGCTTTGTTTTAAAGTCTATTTTGTCTAGTATAAGTATTGCTATCCCAGTTTTTGTTTCCATTTTTATGAAATATCTTTTTGCGTCCTTTTACTTTCAGTCTATGTGTGTCTTTCAATCTGAATGAGTCTCTTGTAGACAACATACGTAAGGGTCTCATTTTGATATCCATCTGGCCTTCATGTGTCTTTTGATGGGAGCATTTAATCCATTTGCATTTAAAGTAATTATTGATAGATATGCATGTATATACATTGCCATTTTATTATTCATACTATTTATTTATTTATTTTCTTCTTCTTAAACACAACCCTTTAACAATTTTGTAATACTGGTTTGGTGGTGATGAACTTCTGTAGCTTTTTCTTGTCTGAGAAGCTCTCTATCTGTCCTTTGATTCTGAATGATAGCTTTGCTGGGTAGAGTAATCTTGGTTATAGGTCTTTGCTTTTTATACTTTGAATATTTCTTGCCAGTCCCTTCTGGCCTGCAAAGTTTCTGTTGAGAAATCACCTGACAGTCTTAAGGGAGCTTCCTTATAGATAACTAAATGCTTTTCTCTTGCTGCTTTTAAGATTCCCTCTTAGTCTTTAACTTTTGGCATTTTAATTATGATGTGTCTTGTTGTGGGCCTCTTTGGGGTCATCTAGTTTAGGACTCTCTGTGCTTCCTGGACTTGTATGTTTATTTCCTTCCCTGGGTTAGGAAAGTCTTCTGTCATTATTTTTTCAAACAGGTTTTCAATTCCTTGCTTTCTCTTTTTCTTCTGGCACCCAAATAATGTGAATGTTGGTACACTTGAAGTTGCCCAAGAGGCTCCTTACCTTACCTTTATTTTTGGATTACTTTCTCTTTTTGCCATTCTGATTGGGTGTTGTTTTTTGCATCCTTATATTTCAAATTGCTGTTTTGATTTTCTATAAATTATTAGTCTACTGTTGATTCCCTGTATATTATTCTTCATTTCAGCTGGTGTATCCTTCATTTCTCAATGGTTCTTATGTATGATTTCCATGTCCTTTTTTATGCTGTTGAAATCCTCATTAAGTTCCTTGAGCATCCTTGTAACCAGTGTGTTGAACTCTGCATCTAGCAGATTACTCGTCTCCCTTTTGTTTTGTTCCTTTTCTGGAGTTTTGTTCTTTTGTTTGGGTCATGTTTCTTTGTCTCTTCATTTGGGCAGCCTCCCTGTATTTGTTTCTATGAATTAGGTAGAGCTGGTATGTCTCCTGGGCTCAGTAGAGTGACTAATATAGTAGGTGTCCTGTTGGGTCCAGTGGTCCAGCCTCCCTGATCACCCAAGCTGGCACTCCAGGTGCACCCCCCAATGTGGCTGTGCATGTTCTGCTGTTGTAGTTGAGCCTTGATTGATGTTGGCAGGTCTAAGGAAGGGGTTTATCCCCAGGCCAATTGATTGCAAGGACAGACTGTGACCACCAACCATTGTGGAAGATAAGCTGTTCAGGGGCCCACCTCATGAAATAGGACTTACTTCAGCAGGGTTCTGGTGCCCCCTGAGTCTGCCCCCTGAGTATATCCCTCATGGAGGTAGTTGGCTGGTGCTTCAATGTTGTTTGAAGCTATCCACCAGGTACACTGGCTTTGGGCTTCCCAGGAGGTGCAGATCAAGGTCACCCACCACCTGTGCTCTGCCTGGGGCCACACTGCATGTGCTACAAAGCAATCTGAAGATGACTGCTACTTGTGCTGGCCTTGGAGTTGTAAGGGATAGGCCAAGCTATGAACTAAGTCTGGCTGCTGCTAGAGCTGGGCCTGGAGCCACTTAGCAAGAGGTGAGGGGCACATTGAGGCCAGATGCTGCTTGTTTGAGAGATTTTAGGAAAGCCTGAGGCATGAGCCAAGATAGGCCAATTATATGGAAAAGCCACTGGAAATAGCTGGGGTTAGGCCTGCAAGTTGGGTGGGGTAGGGTCTCAGGGAATTACCAGAGCAGGATAAACAATGTTAGCCAGGTTGATGGATATTCAGATATGGCATCTTCCTGAAGGCTCTATGGGAACAGAGCCCAGAAAGGAATACTGGCCTCTTCCAGCACTTCTGTTGGGGAGAAAGCTGCCTCTGCAGCTATTACCCGAATGCCAGACAACTCCGTTCCCCCATGTATGTCCCTGGTGCTCTAGCACTGGAACTCAGAGCAAGTAAGTCTGAGGAAGTCCATGTATGGGCCCTTTAGGATAAATGCCTGGGACTCCACTAGCCCTCCATCTTACTCAGCAACAATATAAGCTGGTTTTTACAGCCATAAGTTATAGGGAATTCTCTTTCCAGCACTTGAAGCCTAGGCTGGGGGTTCTCATGGGGGCTGCAACTTCTTGCTCCTCAGGAAGGACCTCTGTATGAGTGATATCTCTCCCAATTTTTGTCCACCACATGTGGGTGTGGGACCAGACCATTCCACATCTCTACCCCTCCTACCAGTCTCAATGTGGCTTTTTCTTTATATCTGTTTTTGTAAAACTTCTCTTCAGCTAGATTTCAGGCAGTTCTGAAGGATGGTTGTTCTCTTCTGTAGTTTAGTTATAATTCTGATGTGGTTGTGTGTCGATCTGAGTACCTCATTTACCTATGTCGCCATCTCGACTGGAATCCCACTCAGTCAGCTTATTAAGAAATATTAGAAATAGCTTATATACTCATCATATACTTAAGAGCTATATCATAAATGAGATTTCTTTATTAGCCAAAAAATTTCATGTAGCATTTATACCATCACCTTTGTGAATCACTAATGAATTTTCATATTAGTTATTATGAAATTGTCAGTTTTATACATTAAAAGACCTTCAATATCATGTGATTCAACCTATAAAATCTGTAACTTATCCATTTTGCATATCATTACAAACCAGTCTGAAAAATGTAAAGTATAAAGACAATGCCTTAATAAAAAAGATTATTTCTATACCATAAGTTAAGTTACAAAAGATGCTATCAACAAGGATTAGTTAACTTCATTGCATTAAGTTGGATCTGTTGATATGAAAGCTACATTTTCTGCTTAAGTTTGGTACGTTTTAAAAGCAAGTCAAACTTCAGTAAACTTCAAAATACTTTCTGTTGCATATGCCACATGTTTTATAATATAATAATTTTCTCATATTTGCCTGACTGACCAGGTTATAAGATATAAAATGAAAATAACCCCTTAACTTTCATTCTCTCAAACAGCTGAATTATAAAGATGTCTCATTATCTCAGGCTTTGAATCAATTCATCAGGGGTGTTGTTTGCCATTCTCAGATTCTTTTCCATTGTATTTTCAGAAGGGTATTAATTAACTTTTCATTAGAAACTAAACAAATTTTAATAATTCTCCCCCAGTTGGGTAGATTTCTCTTTCACCTGTGAGGATGCAATTTATATGATGCATTAGGAGCATTTAAATGATCAGACCTAAATCTGGTTTGCCAAAAGATCTTCGGAGCTGTGCTCCAGTAGACACTAGGCTCTATGAGATCAGCTATTGAGACTATTTTGCTCATTGTTATACATGCAGAACCTAGTTCAGGACCTGACCCAGCATAGGTATTTAAAGTATTTATTTAAATCAAATCAAAACTTTTCTGTGGTTCTACAGTAAAATCACTGGTCAAGTCAATCCCTTTTCTTTGTGTAAGTTGAAGTATATGAAATGGTTGTAGATCAAGAATTGAACAATAGCAATTTCACATGGTTCAACTTAATAAGAAATCTAGTACCAGAAAGGTTAAGGTTATAAATTTACCTGAAATTAGGACACATGCTTTTCTGTGTAACCCAACTATCAGGAAACAAGAGGTCGAAGCATGCTGTTGCTATAACAGTGGCATACTGATCATCTATGTGCTATTTATAGTTTGTACATGACAGCATGCAGTATGTCACCATGAGAAGTCCATAGTCCAGCATCCCATGAGCGGCTGCTTGGCTTTCAGGGAGGTGCCAGCCTGATTCACTTTGCTCAGCCTGGCTGGATACCAGATGTGCTGCCCCCACCTCTGCGGATATAATGCTGACAGAGCCAGCATCTGGCTGTGAAGCGCTCTCTGCAGCATCACCACTGACATGCCTAGAATTATAGAGACTGTAGAGATCACTTGTCCTTTCTACACCTTCACCTTAAGGATGAGGAACCTGAATGTGGAAAACGCAGGTTGCTCAAGAGGACATAGTTGCCTTGCAGTCACATAGCTTGCTTGCCCAGGGGTAAAAGTTGTCCATGTTGCTGAGGAGCTCAGATTCTTCACAGATCTTTCAGGGTGTGGGATTCTTACCTTACAGGCTTGAAGAGACCACAGACCTGGTAACCATCGAGTCGGCAGGATCCACTTGTTTCGTTAACAGCCTGCCTATGGGTTCTTTCTTCTGACCCACATACTCTTTCTGAAGATGCTCCTGTGGCTCCAGCCAACTGCACTGGGGGAGGAAAGCTCATCCTGAGGAAGTGCTGCCTCAGTAATCAAAGTGACTTTCTGATACTTAGAACAGTTTGTTGTTTCCTGTCTTGTACCTCAAACTTCTATAAATCTCCTGTGGATCTTCTGGTTCATGTTCGTCGGGTTTGGGTCTCCCAGCTCAGTCTGATATCTGAGACATGTGGCTACAAGTCTTTTCTCACCTGCCTGGCTTCTGTTCACCTTATTTTTCTGCTTTGTGTTCTTTGTGTTTTCCCCCAATTCTGAGTCATCATCTTTCTCTAACCCTCATATCTACTGAAACCCTTCAGCTTTGATTCTGACTTCTTGTTGCTGTCTTTACTGCAACCTAAGGTCCGGGGAAACACCAGCTTTATCACTCACAGGAATGTCTTCTTTTACAGCGCATCTTGATTTCCGCCCCTTCATTGTAAGCTCAGCCCCACCTACACACATAGTGAAAACAAGGGGGTGTTTGGTGATTACTAACAGTATCTTAAATTTACATTACACTCTTTAGTTTATGAAACACTTATCACATCTATACAAAAACATTCAGAGCATCCTAAAATCCTAGAGTGAGAAGGATGTTACAGGGTTTCTTCCCTAATGCTGAGTGCAGACTGGTAGTAGATTTGAGATAATTTGGAAAAAAATTCCAATTTATTGACTCCACCCTGAAAATTTGAGCAAGTAGCTCTATAGGTTACAAGAATCTGTTTTCCTTATACTCCATGTTGTTTTGATGAATGGTCAGGTTTAAAAACCACAGATACAGTCTATTTCTATCTCAGAAAGACAGTTAGCTAGCTTCCAATGAAGCATCATTTAGAAAGGCCATGCCATTCTGCTGTTGAGTATCATTGTTGGGAAGATAGTTCTTGTCTGAACCAAAGCCAAATTTGGGCTATCAGATTATATATATATAAACATATATATTATATATAATATATATAAGTTATATAATTATATATATTATATAAATATAATATTAAACAATAGGACCTTCTAGTAAGTAAATTGGAAATCTCAACAAATGTTGAGGATCCCTCTCCTGGGAAACGATATATTATTATAATTTTGGGAAATTCTATTGTTATACCTGACCAAAAAACAATGAGTCAATAATTTTTTTTTGTATCCAGCAGGAAAACTCATGATAGTTAGAAATGGGGAATGAGAAATGTTTTCGAGACTCAAGGTTTTGCTTCTGCACCCTGGCCAGTGTGGCTCAGTTGTTTGGAGCATCTTCCCATAAACAAAAAGGTCATGGGTTCACTTCCCAGTGAGGGCATGTGCAGGAGGCAACTAATCGATGTTACTCTCTCACTTCAGTGTTTTTTTTTTAATTTTTCTTTCTCTCTTTCTCACTTCCTTCTGTTCTCTCTAAAATTAATTAACATGTCCTCGGGTAAGAATAAAAAAAGATTTTGCTCTCCTTCTCCTTCCTTAAGACTTGGGGCTTCAAAGAGGTCAGTTGTTTCATCTACAAAATGGAAAGGTCACTGTTGGCACCAAAGCCAAAGCCCATTTGGCTTCATTGAAAAGAAGTGCTCACCTGGGTGCACTTCAATCACAGTAAAGTCACACTATTGGCAGACCCTCAACACTGGTAGGAAAGTGTCATCTAACTTAACATCACATTTGAGGTAGGAAGTTCATGCAAACCTGCTTGGTCATATCAAAGAAGACTCTTCATAACAGAAAGCATTGAGGCAAAGCTGACCCAGCCCTTTTCTGTCACTGTGAGGCTTTGAACCTCTTTATTTCTGTAGACAAAGGGGGAAAGGTTGAAAAATACACACACAAAGGAACTGATGGAGGTGGAACTGTCTCTTTCTTCTGTTAAACCTTCAGTGGAATGGTTGCCTGTGAAATTATACTAATGAAGAGCAGGTGAGGCAACAAACCTTCCACATTACAGAACATGACAATTTGCAGTGGCAAGGCCGATTATTCCCCAGGTGCCAACCTTTTCTCTATCCCAGACTCCAGTAACCCTTTGTTTCCCCAGGACTCTCCTGTTCCTGCAGCACAGAGAGCACTGTTGTCACCTTCAGAGGCGCTCATCTCTGGGTGCCCACATAAATGACCTCTGTGGCTTTAAAGTGTAGATGTCCTGGCCCTGGCCCTGGATCCTACAACGGGCCTTTACAATGGGGAAGGGGGCTAGCTTTTTAGAGCCACCAGGTGACTTTTAGTGAACATCCAGTGTCACAAAATACTGCTAAAATCTAGAATTTCCAAGATGTGTCTAATAATAGGAATCACCTAGGATGCTTGATAAAAACATAAATTCATGTGCTGTACCCTCAAACAACTAAAGCAGAATTTTCAGGACACAGATCCTCTAGGCTACAGACCAAAAGGACCTGTATTGCCTGGGAGTTTTCTAGTGATACAGGCTCTCAGGCTCCATCCACCTCAGAACTGCTGGACCAGTCTACACTTTAACCTCTAGCTGATTCCCAGGCATGTAAATGTTTGCAGTGCTGCTATAGATCATTTGCTGCTAATGCCAAGGTTCGCAACCCTGGCTGCATGTCTGTCTGCTTGTTTGATTATAATACCAATGCCCAGGTCAGGGATAGCACCTGGACACTGGTTTTTGTTATTTTTTTTAAGTTACATTAACGTGCAGCCAGAGTTGGACAACCACTCAATAGGGACAGCTGATTAAGAACACAGCTCTATCTAGGCACACACTGGAGCATCCACTGGTATGAAGAGCAGAATTTCTGTTACCCCCACTGAGCCTTCACACTCAATTAACCCATCTCCTATTTATTGTGCATTTATTGTATAGGAGAAATACACAGACACTGTTGGGTACACAGATGCATAAGAAACAGAACTTGGAATTTGTCATGGAGCCATGCAATGTACACAAAACTAGTATATCAGAGAGAAAGTAGTAAGTATCAAAGGCATCTGTGTGAATTAAAATCTACACACACACACACATTCATTGGTTGATTCTTGTATGTGCCTGACTGGGGATCAGATCTGCAACCTTGGTGTATCAGGACAATGCTCTAATCAACTGAACTAGGCCATAAAAAGGAAGGAAATCTTACCTTTTGAGAGAGCATGGATGGACCTGAAGATTATTATGCTAAGTGAAATAAGTCACAGAAAGACTAATACCATATAATCTCATTTGTATATAGAATCGAATGAACCAAATAAACTGACAAACAAAATAGAAACTGAAGCATGGATACATGGAACAACTGTCAAAGGGGAGGGAGGAGGGAAGGACTGGATAAAAGAGCATGAAGGGATTAGCCAAAGAACATATATGTATAACCCATGGACACAGACAACAGTGTGGTGATGGCCAGAGGGAAAGAGGGACTGGGGGCTGGGGGCTGGGGGCTAGGTGGAGGTGGGCAAAGGGGGGAGAAATGGTAACATCTTTAATAGTGTCAACTATAAAAATAAACAAAAAATAAAATGAATTTACACACACATTTTTTTCTACAGGGAGCAATAAAATTTCATGGAGTATCTTATTTAATAAGTTAAAGGATGTCTAAAATCTGGACAGATAAAATGGGGGAAGAGGTTTCTCAGTACACTGACTAAATGAAAAACAATAAGTAGCTAGTAACAGCAAGTATTCTTCAGCTCCAAATTCTTCTGTGAGTTTTTCTTTACATAGATAAAGACACACATATATACACACACATATATACATGTAAGAGGTCTGTCCATAAAGTATATAGCCATGTATATGAAAAATAGAAACATTTATTGATGATACAAGATACAAGAAACACTATACATAGGACAATGACACCTCAGTCCACTTCAAAGTAGGCCCCTTGGGACCTCACATAGTTCTCCCAGCATCTCTTCCAGTGTTCAAAACACTCTGCAAAATTCTTTGTTGGAATCACCATCAGCTGCCCTGTCATATTTTCCTGAATTTCATCCATAGTCTGAAATCTCTTCCCTTTCAAAGGTGATTTAAGTTTTTGGAAAAGCCAGAAGTTGCAGAGCTCCAAATTTGGGCTGTAGGGAAGTTGAGTCACTTGAGTAATTTGATGTTTCACCAAAACACTCTGCATGAGACATGATGCATAAGTTCTGGTCGAGTTGTTGTGATGAAGCTGCTGATCACCAGTTGCCCATAGCTGTGGCCGTTTTCATTGTATTGCATCTCTCAACTAATGGAGAACATTGAGGCAGTACTCCTCATTAATTGTTTGGCCTGGAGGTGTGTATTTGTGATAGACAACACCTTCCCAATCCAAAAACACAGTTAACATGGTCTTGATCTTGCTGCAACTTTTCAGTGCCTTCTTCGGGTGTGGAGAACTAGGTGACTTCCATTGACACTACCGGGTCTTCATTTCTGGATCATATCTGTAGACCCACAATTCATCTCCGGTTATGACTTTCTGGAGGAAATCTAGTTCACTGGTAGTGGACTAGATTAAGTCATTAGCAACTGCAGCACAATGTTCCTCCTGCTCCAGTAACAGAGGACATGGAATGAATTTCACCACCACATGTTTTGTGTCAAGATCTTGCATTACAATCTTGGACACAGTAGTTTTGGAATCCCTAGGCCAGCTTCTAGTTCTCATACTGTCAGTTGCCAACCTTTGCTGGTTTCAGCTTGTATGTGTTCAACATTCTCAGGTGTTCTGCTTGTTGCAGGCCTTTCAGAATGTAGATCACTTTCAACAGATTCTCAGTCATCTTTGAAGCATTTGTTCCATACTTTTATTTGAGCTATACTCATTGCATTGTCCCCAAAATCCTTCTGATTCATCAGAATAGTTTCCATGGAAAAATGTTCAAGCTTAATGCAAAATTTGATGCAGATTCATTGCTCTACTAGCTCAGTCATTTTGGATGTGGTGGCCACATGGTACTCATGCTCACTTAGAAGCATCTACCACCCCCAGTGGCTAGTCCATCAAGTCATCATTGTTCACACATGCCCATTCCAGTCCACTGTCCTTGGCTACCAGGTTAAATCAATGTTGTGCTAACCATTCTTGTTATATTAACAATGGCTGGACTTTTTCCAGATATATCTCATATATTCATGTACATATTAAAGAGGCTTAAAACATAAAAAGGAAATATAGACAAGATCATTTTCTTATCTCTCAGCACAATTGGAAATAGTGTACTTTTAAGCTTTTCCTTCTGAGCCTATGTTCTTCTTCTCCCAGTGAAACTTGAATAAGCTCCGACTATCAATCGCCTACCCTCAGTACCTTGGCAGAATGGCAAGTAGTGAACTGGAAAGGACAAGCTATGCCAGACAAACCTGTACCTATCCAGTGATTGTGGAAGAGGAGAGCAGGGTCTATGTAAAACTAAATGTATGCACTTAAAGCACTTGAGTTTGGGCTACACACGAAACAGTCACCTTGTTAGGTGTACCTAGAGAGAAAACGTGATCTCGAATAGGACAGGAGAAGCATCATGCCCTCAAAGAAGAGAAAAAAAATTTAGAGAGTCAAGAAATGTGGGTGAAACCAAAGAGAAACAAGTTTTTCCAGACACAGGAACATGGGGATAGCTCAGAGTCCTTCAAAGGCGGTTTCTGAGGAAGTCTGTGCTGAAGCCGTGTGTTTCCTGTGCCATTGGAACTGGGAAGGACAAGGAATTTCAAAGGCAAGAGAAAAAGTCTAAAGTAGGTCACTCTGTGTTTGGGACCTTGAGTAATTCTGGCTGCTGGCTGGTGCCAGAGCCCTCATCACTCTGCAGCTGATCTGAATCAGGTTGACTTTTTGTTCTGTTAATGAAACTATGGCAGCGATCCATCCACAAACACCGAAAAGACGGAGGCACCGTCCAAGTACTCCGCACGGGCTGTCTTCACACGCCAGCGAAGGAAAGATCGCAATTGTCTGAATGACCAGCTTTCCAATCCAATTTCCAGTAACTGTAGACATTCTCTTTAAATATTTTAGTTCAGAGTGTAAATACAGCTCAGACTTTTTTCCTGAGTCTCTCTTCCCTGTCTCCTCTATGGAAGGTATTATACCAGCTTCAGTTACACTAGTAATAAGACAGGGTACACAGAATGGGATGGTGTGAGAGTACTTGATAGTTTGTTTTCCTGAAACAAAGGTACATACCTCCTTCCATCCAAAGTTAGCACCTCTTCTACTTAGTTTCTCCCTTTATCTCATATATTACATGTACTGTAATTAAACCTTCAGATTTATTTAACTCGTTAAGTTTCAATCTGTCCAGCCACTAACATTTATTGAGTATTTCCAACATTCCTGGCCTTGCTCCCCTCCAGGGAAAGGTTGAGGGAAAGCTAGTTGTAGCAGCTTCGAAGACACAAAGCCCAGGGTAAAGGGAGTTACAGGGGGAGACTCCGAAGACACAAAGCCCAGGGTACAGGGAGTTACAGGGGGAGACTGAAACAAAATGAAAATGGAGAAACAGGCTAGACACCCTCGTAGCACCCATTGCTATTGGACTTCTTCATACTGAACATCAGACAGAATGACATTCAAATGTTCATACAAAAACATATGCCAAAGCAAGTAAACAGGACTTTGTGATTCTTCACCAGTTAGGGCACACCATGCTTCATTGCCCTTACATCGGAAAATAGAAACTTGACCACATTCAAAGTTTAAAAACCTTTAGGAGGCTTGTGGGTAAAAGCACCTTTATGTTATCAAAAAAAAGCATGTATTTTATATTTGGTACTAAACCGTCTGCATCTTTTCCCTGCATTATACCATTTACCTCATTGTTGGTACCACAGATAAAATGTTTTTCACTGTGCACTTACTTACTTGCTTTGAGAATAATCAGTGGGCAAGTTGTGAGCACTGTATAAACCATGTATTTAAATTAGAGTAGGAAGCAATAAATACATCACTAACACTGAGGCTTGTATAATAACCAGGATTCATAAATCACCTGTAAGGAAGCAATGCTGTAAATGCTAAGGGTTGCTATATAGTAACATCTATTCTCTGTACATAAAGTGTACTGCCACTTTAAAGTATTTGTTTTCACTGTTTAAAAAAAATCAGAGCATTTGCCAACAAGTGGTGGCTACAAGGGCACAAATCGCCTTTTAACAAAAAATTCTTACCTTGTACATTTTCTAAACATGTAGAAGTCTTGGTTATTTGTTTTGGAAGTATCTTGAATGCAGTTGGAGCTAAGCTGAAGAAGTTCAAAGCAGAGGCCAAGGAGGGGAAGTGAAGGGGAGAGAAAACAGCTTAGTTAAAACAAGAGATGTGCCTGACATACCTCCCAGCTTCAGAGAAAGTCTCTCCTTCTCTCTCATGAGTTCTCCTCTCCAGATGCTCTGCCACACTGCAGCTGTCTTTTCCAGTTTGTCAATCACCCACCTGTCTCTTCAGCTCCCAAATATCCTAAAAGAGGGTCAGATCCCAAATGAACTGTCCTGGTGACATAAACTAGAGTCCAACAACCCAGTCATTCTCCTGATGTCAGAATCTTTCAAGGACACAGCAAGAAATATGCCTCCTTCCTACTGAAAACGTCTCAGCTTGCCAGTGAGGCTGCCTCACCTGCTCACCCCAACTCAAATTCCAGTATCATCTCATCCTCCTCTACAATGCATCCTTTCCTACTTTCCTTTCTTTCCTTAGAGTATATCACTACTAATCTACCAACGATGTACTTATTTATCTTATTTATGGTTAGGTCTCCCCTACTAGAATACAAGCTCCAGGAAAGCAGGGCTGGCATGCTTGCTTGCTTGCTTGCTTGATTGATTGATTGATTGATTGATTTGCCTTTTGCATTCACTTCTGTATCCCTAGTACTTAGAACAGTCTACAAATAACTATTTATTGCATAAATAAATAAATAGCTGACTTGGCCATTTTTCATGGATTTGACCTCCTGAGAGAATGGTTTTGGGTAATGGGATGAAAGGCTTCTCTGAGCAGGTTCAGGAGCAGGACCACCCTCCAGGGACCCCATCTCAAATGACACCACATTTTAAATTGAATGAAGCCTGGCTTTTATGAAAGCTCATTTCTAAAGCATAGGGACCAAGCCACACAGCAGAAGAGGAACAGGACTTATTCAAATGTGTCCCAAACCAGCAGCCAAGCAGTCTGGTTAGAAGAGGACAGAAAAAGTTGTTGCTTACATTTTAAGACACCTTAACCATCTTAAAAAGCTAACAAGGAAACAAAGAAATAGTGCTTGTGGATCCAGGAAACTGTGAATTTTAACAAATCTTCCCAATATTATTTGCTCACTTAAAATTGATTTGTCATTATTATCAGTAAGAATACAAGCTATTAGACAAATGGACATTCATGTTGAATGTGGGAAACCTAGGGAATAATCGAAAAGTATGAAGTGAGAAGCAAAAATCACCCACATTACCATATTAAATAAAGAAAAACTGTTAAATGCTGATGTACTAACATCTAGTCAAGTAAGTGTGCATATAATCTAATGGTTACCTCAAATAAGTTATAGTTTGTTTTTTATTTGATACCATAAACTGTTTCATGAAAATTTAGTTGATATTTTTTTTAATATAAGTGTAAGTTCTGAAAGAAGTGTAAATTGAACCAGACTTTCTACAAGGTGAGCTTTATATCTGCTTATAGTATTTGTCTTAATATTTTAACTTGCAGAAATTTATTCTAAAAAAATAATCAGGCAGATATTTAGATAGATAATTCTACATACATATGTATATGCATATAAGGATATTCATTGAAGCCTTATTTATAATAGTGATTTGGGAATAAGCTAAATTAGTTAATAGATCATGGCTCTTCCAAATAATGGAATATTATGCAGCCATTAAAAGTGACACTATGGATTCCTATGTACGCTGTAGCCTGCTCCTTGCTGCCTCCACGTTTCTAATCCACCATACTTTCTCTACTTTTTCCCCATAGCACTAATGCCTCAAACATACTCTATAATTTACTTATTTATTATGTTAGTTATTTATTGTCTCTGCCCACCTACTAGAATGTTAAGTTCCATGAGGACAGTGATATATATCATTCTCCTTTGATGTACCTCAAATGCCCAGAAAAGTTTTGACAGTAGGCACTCAATAAATATTTCTTGGAGGATATCACCATGGAAGTGGAATTTCTGGGTAAAGAGGTATAAATGTGTTCAAAACTTTTAGGGTCCCCAATAAAATTGTTTTTGTAAAAAATATGTACACAAATTTGCACTTTAACAGTTACTTTGAAGCACTGTGAAACACACTCAAGGGTGGTAGAATGCCTCTCATCAATACTGTTCTCCCTTGTAAGATTTCCAGTAAAGTGTAATGTGTTTATTCTATTGGAACTTAACCTACAAAGAAAGTTTTTTCCCCACTATCTCCTCTTCAACTGTAATAACTTAAGACTGATTTTCAGTTCTACAACATACTCTAAAAGTCATAATAAAAATTACTTTGAGAATTATTTTTCTGTTGTCATTTTATGTGTGTTGTATTTCCAGAAAGCATGAGAACATAAACATTGCACAAGACAAGCCAAATAAAACTTACTAGCAAAATGGCTTACCAAGGATAATATTCGTGATTACGTAGTCACATGTACCACTTGAGTCTTTGTTGTTAATGATCAAACATGCTACTCTTATGCAGAACTTAGACAATCTCCCAACCAGTGGAGGAGGGTGTCTCATGGGAATGAGTGACAGGCCAGGAATAAGCAAATTACAAGACACTCTACAAGCCCAGTCAAAAAACCAGAGCTCAGAGACCAGTTCTAGCAGAGCTAAGGCTTGAGAAGACAAAAGGTTCAAGGGCTATGAAGGGAGAAGCAGGCTTATAATTTAGAGAGTTCCAACCTGAGGGGCACACAGAGCCCAAAATCCGATACTGTTCCAGGGCACGCTTGAAGTAGGATGAGGGAGGTGGAAGGCCTGTTCCGAGCTAGGTCTCCTGTTTCCCTAATGTTGGGGGCTCCTGGGCTCTCTGAACTTGAACATTTATGTGCACAGAGCCATCAGTGGTGGCTGAGCACAAGCCCCATTGTCCAGAGGTGAGGTTTGTGAATTGCAAAACCTCAGCCCAAATAGTAGGGTTGTCTGGAGTGTTCTTGAGGTTGGTTTCTGGGCCTCCTTAATCAGGGTCAATGACAAGAGAAACAAAGTATAATTAATCTTCACTGAGCTTTTGTATTAGTATATATATAGTAGGTACTATACTGGGTACTTTTCAAACACAACCTCATGTAATATTTACAAGACTCCTATGAGGTAGCCATTATGATTTCCCTTTTTTATAGCTGAGGAAAAGTAAAACACAAAAAACTAACTTATTCAAAGTGACACAGCTAATAAAAGGTGCAGCTTGGACTTTGAAGGCAGCTCTGACTTGGCCTTTGTGCTATTCAGTGAACCCGCACCGAAGCTGACGATCATGTTCCACTCCTCATTCAAAAAGAAGAATAGGAACAATGGTCCATCAATCTGCCATAGCATGGAGGAGGCAATTTACATTTTATATACTTGCCTCTAAAGCTCTTTTAATTTTTTTAAAAACAGTCCTGAAATTTCAATGACATTAAGAAAGGTTTAAAATCAGTTGGCTCCCATCTTTGGGACCCTGTTATAGGTGAAGTGGTTTTCCATTGCCAGTTGTTAAGTCAGTTATCTTTTATGTCCTAAAAGAAAAGATTCTTTTCAAATGTAACTTGGCTTGGCCAAAATGCAATGTTATTCTATTAGTCACTACTGAACTGAAAGGATTCTTAAAAAAGAACCAAAATGTGCATAAATACGCTGATAGGGTTTGAGATCAAGTAAAGCTCTCAGAACCATTCACTGTGTTGCCTGACAGCGGGGATTTTGTTTCCCCCCACGGAGCCCAATCAAAGAAACATGACTACACAGATAAAGCTCAGTCCTGTGCCCGGAGCTGGCTCCTGAAGTCAATGAAACTGGCGTTCTCACTCTCTGGCACTGGTGGGAAAGAGAAAACTTGACCTAGATTATCATGCAATTATTCTTGATGCCTGCTCACATGAACGCCTGAGCCAACTGATATGGCTAACAAAGAGGGTTTGTTAAACCAGGACCTGTGTCATCAATCTGGTTTTAGAATAATTTTTGACAGTAGATTCGGCCTGGTGATGGTGGAGGAAGGAGTGACTTGAAGGGAAAATTAGCAGGATCAAAAGAATGAAAAATATTGTTCTCCTTGCAGCTATACATCAGATTCTAAGTTGTTTTAATCCTCTCCACCCAATTTGAGACCTAGTTGTATCATAATGTATTTATGTATGTTAGGTTTTCCACAGTGCCTATTGCTATAACCATGAGGTCCTCTGACAATAGAATATTTCAAGGTCATATATATGAGTGTGGTTTTGTTTTTTCTGAAAAAAAAATCCAAACTGAAGCCATGTGTTTGTTCTTTTCCATTGTCTGGTTTCTTTCTTATTTACTCTGATAGCAACAGATATTCTACCTATTTTGTTAAAAAAAAAAAAAGAAAAACATGTGGGAGTGGTCTCACTGGCTCTACTTTCTAAATCCTCTTAGAAAATCGCAGTCAGTTATATTTGGATACCCAATCCTAGAAGCTGCTTGAGGACTCCTGTGTTAGAAAAATAACCATCTGTACAAAGCCCATGGTGTGGCATTGCCCAATCTTCCTTAGAAGCGAAGTCCTAGAAAGAAACCTCCTCTAGGTATCTCAGCACTTCTCTGCTCCACGCCACTCTTTGTCCTACGTAAATCAAGTTTACACTCCACTTACCCTACGGAAACAGCCTGACAGATATCACCAGAGACTAATGTGACCATATGTTCTTGTTTGCCTAGGAACACCTGTGGTTCTGCTGTAATTATTAATAGCACCTCTGTTCACTCTCAAATGTGTCCTAGTTTCAAAATAAATTATCTGGTCTCTCTATCAATGATCTAATTGCCAAATCCAAAAGGCTCTGTTTTCATGACTTGACCACTCTGTGGTATTTGGCAGTGTAATTCACTCCCACAATAATGAAATTCTCCTCATTTGTCTTCCACAGCACTATTCTCTCCTGTGTCTCTGTTCCATCACAGCTTTCTTAGTGAGCTTCTCTTCCTTTTCACACCTCTTAAATGTTGGCACCCACTAAGGTTTTATATTGTCACTCTATGTGAGCACCTTGGGCAATCATCTACTCTCATGTCCTAAGTCACAGTTCACAACCTGATGACCTGTAAATGTTTCTCTCTAACAAAGATCAGTCTCCTAGACTCCAGTCCCGCATCTTTTCTACCTGTGCCCCCAGGCACCACAAGATCAATATATCCATACTGAGCTCCTTCCCTCCCCTCACCCCCAGTCTGCTCTTTCTGTTCTTCACCAATCACGGTGAACAGTACACATTCTGCATTCACATCTTAGCCATGTCCTGATTTTGTCCAGTCTAGTGCACCTGGTCAGCCATACGCCAGCCAACTCTCAGACCTATGGGAATAGATGATTGATATTTTAAGCCACTGAGTTTTGGAGTGATGTGTTGTAGCACAAGCTAACTAATGTAGGAACTGGTTCTGGGAGGGGAATGCTCCCATGAGAAAAGTTCATCATTTGTACTATTGGCTTTAGGGCTGAATGGCAGAAATTATTAGAGGCGACTAAAACAATGATGACCTAAAGCATTTGGTAAGACTATCACTTATGAACTTAGAAGATAAACAAAGGAGTTAATGAATTGATGGACTTGGGCAAGACAGTTTTTTGATGTGTTTAAAGCATAAGATGATTACTTTTAGATACATATTAATAAAGATCTACAAGAAAAGACTTGCCCGCCTGGATTAAATGAGATAGAAGTTTATCAAAATGTATAGACTTCTGGGCCCCTAACCTGCTACAGGAAAGGTAGAAGTCTTACAAAGCTGCTCAGCCACCACAATGGGCATATTTCCAATGTCATTTTCAGAAATGACCCCCCAAAATTTCCTAGAATGGTAAACTAAAATCTATGAAGAATTAAGGACTAAGAAGCAACTCTCAGGGAACAGAGCCCAGGTCTAATTAAAGCACATTTACTACCAAGGTCAGGATGGCTGGACCCTATTTGCCAGTGGAGTTTTCAAAATTGCTATAGGAGAGTGCTAAATATCTTCCTTTCTTCCCCTTTTCTAATGGAGGTGTTTGTTGTAGTCACCATGTCCCTGTTTTCATGGTTGTATGATGGGCATATATGAGGCAGATGTATTTTGTCTCTGAATTAAGAAGAGCCATATCTAGATTTGATATAGATGTTGAAGTCTTGGACTTTGAGCCTGATGCCATGATTTGATGAGATTTGGGGGGTACTGTGATGCCAGTGAGTAAATTTTCATATTGAAGGGAAGTGAATAATTGTAGCCAGATGGAAGAGTGTCATCAATTGAGTTACTGGCCCCAATTCTTCACCCCTCCCACATTCATATCATTGCCATAGCTTATCTGTGGGAGGAATGTACTCCCCTGAATTTTGACTTTTGACATAATTACTTGACTTACTTTGGCCATTGGAAATGGTAGAGTAGACAACATGCCCATTTCAGCCTAGTCACATGGGGCTGTTTCTTCTTGCACTTCTTCCACTGCTCTCAGAAGGACATGACATCTAGCTTGCTAGTTTGAGCAGAATAAGGATCACATGAAGCAGTGCTATTTCATCCAAACCGCAGACTTCCTATGAGAAGCAGAGTTGTTCCAAGCTGCCACAATCTGCAGAATAGCCATCTAGCAAAGCCCAGCCTCAATCAAACAATCTTCAGAACCATAAGAATAAATAATTATTTTTCTTAGCCATTGAGTATGAAGGTAGATTTTTATACAGCATAATCGTGACATTCACACTACCATCTACTCAGAGCTTCCCCCAAATCAATTCCCCTACTTCATTACTTATTTTTTAAGAATATTTATTGATTATGTGCATATTAAGTATATTTATTGATTATATATATTAAGTATATTTATTGGCTATTACAGTAGTCCCATTTTTTTCTTCCCTTTATCCCTCTCCACTCTGCATGCCCTCTCCCTCAAGCATTCCCTCCCTTAGTTCATGTCCATGGGCCGTATATATAAGTTCCTTGGCTTCTCCATTTTCTATACTATTCTTAACTTCCCCCTGTCTATTTTGTGCCTACCATTTATGTTTCTTATTCCCTGTACTTTTTCCCCCATTCTTCCCTCTACCACTCTCCACTGATAACACTCCACATGATCTCCATTTCTGTGATTCTGCTCCTGTTCTAGTTTTTTGCTCAGTTTGTTTTTAGGTTCAGTTGTTGATAGTTGTATTTGTTGTCATTTTACTGTTCATAGTTTTGATCTTCTTTTTCTATTTTTAAATATAATTTATTGATTATGTTGTTATAGTTGTCCCATTTTTTCTCCCCTTTATTCCCCTCCAGCCTGTACCCCACCTCCCACCATCATTCCCCCACCTTAGCTCATGTCCATGGGTCATCACATAAGTTCTTTGGCTTCTTCATTTCCCATACTATTCTTAACTTCCCCCTGCCTATTTTCTACCTACCATTTATGCTTCTTATTCTCTGTACCTTTTCCATCATCCTCCCCCTCACCCCGCTGATAACCCTCCATGTGATCTCTATGTCTGTGAATCTGTTCCTGTTATACTTGTTTGCTTAGCTCATTTTTGCTTTTGTTTTTGTTTTTAGGTTCAGTTGTTGATAGTTATGAGTTTGTTGTCATTTTACTGTTTGCATTTTTTATCTTCTTCTTTGTCTTAGATAAGTCCCTTTAACATTTCTTATAATAAGGGCTTGGTAATGATGAACTCTTTTAATGTGACCTTATCTGGGAAGCTATTTATCTACATTTCCATTCTAAATGATAGCTTTGCTGGATAGTATAACCTTGGATGTAGGTCCTTGCCTTTCATTACTTCTATTACTTCTTTCCAGCCCCTTCTTGCCTGTAAGCTTTCTTTTGAGAAATCAGCTGGTAGTGTTATGGGAACTCCTTTGTAGGTAACTATCTCCTTTTCTCTTGCTGCTTTGAAGATTCTCTCCTTATCTTTAATCTTGGGTAATGTAATTATGATGTGCCTTTGTGGATGCTTCGTTGGATCCAACTTCTTGGGGACTTTCTGAGCATCCTGGACTTCCTGGAAGTCTATTTCCTTTGCCAGAAAGGAAAATAGACTCCATTATTTTTTTCAAATAAGTTTTCAATTTCTTGCTATTCCTCTTCTCCTTCTGGCACCCCTATGATTCAGATGTCGGAATATTTAAAGTTGTTCCAGAGGTTCCTAAGTCTGTCTTCATTTTTTTGAATTCTTATTTCTTCATTCTGTTCTCATTGAATGTTTATTTCTTTCTTTTGTTCCAAATCATTGATTTGAGTCCTGGTTTCCTTCCCTTCACTGTCCGTTCCCTCTATATTTTGCTTTATTTCACTTGTATAGCCTTCATTTATTCCTTTATTTTATGACCCTACTCAATCATTTCTGTGAGCATCCTGATTACCAGTGTTTGAATTCTGCATCTGATAGGTTGACTATCTCCTAGTCACTTCATTCATTTTCTGTAGTTTTGGCCTGTTCTTTCATTTGAGCCATATTTCTTTGTCTCAACCCATCTGTTATGTTGTAAGGGAAAGAACCTTAGCATTTGCCAGGGCAGGGCAACCCACTGCACTGCATTGTGGTGCTGTGTGTGGGGAAGGGGTCAGAGAGGGACAATGCCACTTGCTTGGCTCTCACTCCTCTTTCAGTCACTTCCCTGCCTCCCACAAGTGGATTGTGCCCTTTCGGGTGTTGATTCCCTGGTGGTGGGCTTGTGTGTGTTCTAGGATCCTATGGGCTTCTCCAGTGGAATCTCTTGTGAGACTGGGAGTTTATCCTGCAGCCATAATCCCCACATGTTTTTACAGCCAGAGGATTTGAGGCTTTAGTTTTCTGCTGGAACCTTGGGCTATGCTGCCTGTCTCGCTGCTCCCAGTTGCTCCTCTGGCTTATCTGCGCATGAATGTGTGATACCCCAGTCTTCCAGCCAAAGCCTTGCCCTACCCGGTCTGCCAGCTGCTGCCTTGTCACATATACTCTCCACCCTGGCTTTCTGTCTCCCTGTCTCTTCCCCTTCAACCAGTCTGGGTGAATGTTTCTTTAACTCCTTGGTTGTCAGACTTCCATACAATTCAATTTTCTGGTAGTTCTGTTTTTTTTGTTTGTTTGTTTTTAAATTAGTTGTTATCCTTTTTTTGGTTATGCAAGGAAGTGAAGCATATCTACCTATGCCTCCATCTTGGTCAGAAGCCCCCTCAAAGACCACTCCTACTTCCTTACCTTAAAAACCACAGCCCCTCCTCTCTAAAGCCACTATCTTTGCCTTTGACTACGTCTATATCTTCTCTCACCTGATTCTTATAGAAGTTTTTTTTTACTGTATTCCTTTACTTTGTTCTCCTCATTGCCATCAGAGTAGTATTTCTACAATGCACAACTAATATTATCCTTCAGCTTAAATCCATTTAAATTCTTCCCATTATGTACAATAGTATGGGTCACACTCCTGGGAGTTTATGGGTCTAATTTAGTCCACAGATTCTTTATGTTTTCTGCAAGCTGTATTTAAAAATATTTTAATGTAAAAATGAGCACAAATTCTCTAGGTTGCCACAGTTTCTTCTGTTCCTTATTATTTACACTTGGCCCACTTCACCCATTTATGTAACAATCCTTGTCCCTATAGAAAGTTATGTTAGTATATTAGTTTACTAGGCTGCTGTAACAAATTACCACAAACTAAGTGGCTCAAGAAAAAGGTCTTTATTCTTTCATGGTTCTGGAGGCTAGAAGTCCAAAACCAGGGTTCATCAGGGCCACACTCCCTCTGAGACTGTCAGTGGAATTCTTTATTGACTCTTCTTAGGTTTTGGTGGTAACAGCTAATGCCTGGCATCCCTTAACTTACAGCTGCATCACTCCAGTCCTTGCCTCTGTCTTTACATGGTGTGTCATCTTCTTATAAAGATGCACAAGTCATATTCAATGAGACCCCACCTTACTGGACTTATCTTAACTTGAATATTTCTGCAAAGACTATTTTTTAAAATAGAATCACATTTACAAGTACTGGGGGTTAAGACTGCAACATATTGAGGGGGAACATAGTTTAACTCATTATAATAAGTAACTGGTTTATAGGCTGAAGTATGAAGTCCTTGGCTTGGAATATACAGATCTTTCTGATCTGTTCCCCAGCTACATCTCTACCTTGAACTGTATAATAGAACCATTCTTCTTGTTGACTCTGAATGGACTAAGTCATTTCATACCTCAGCGCCTTTGTTTATGCTTCTTTTTTGACTCTGAAAGCCTTTTCTTCCTCCGTCAGTCTACTCAGTAATTTTTATTCCACATTTAAGACTTACTCAAATCTTACTGTGTCAGGAAACAAGTAGATTCCTCTTGGTGTTCTGGGGAATTAGTTGCTAATTCTGTTTTTACTCTTATTCCAGAAGAGATCTCAATGTGCTCATGTTCCAGGGAGTCCTTGGAATCTTCTCTGTGTTCTTACAGTTCCTCTTCACTTGTTCTTACAGTTCCTCCATTGGACATAGAGTTGGACTAAGGTGAGCTCCACCAGATTTCTTTCGGAGGAAATTTGCCCTAAATGTGTAAAGAGACTATTTTTGGCTTATGCTATTGGTCAGCTGGTTAACTATATTAAAGAGTTCTAAGTCTTCTAGTATATACTTGGGGTATTTTTACTTTAGGAGAAAATACATGCTCTGCCTTCCAAAGAGAGTAATCTAATTGAAGAAATCAGGGTCGGTGTAATCCAATCAACTATATCTCTATAAATAGGATGTCTTTAACCTAATCTCCCCAGGACCTGCCAATGGATCTAAGAACCATTTTCACTGCAATCTTCAGATAGATAAAATACTAGTCAAAATTTATTGTTTATCCCTAGACATAATGGTCAGGATTTCAAATATGGAGGTAACTTCTATGAGGCCTCTGTGCAGATCCACTTCTGTCAAAGTGTTTAATGAATTCCTGTTTGTGTTGAATGCCTAACTCAGCTTAATAAAATATTTCAGCTGGAAAAATTCTCAGAACCACTCTTTCACTAAGTGTGTAGACTTAGTCCTCTTTTTCTCAAAATAGAAAAGGGTGAAAGAGAGTTTAATAAATGACCTCTTTACAAAAATAAGGGCAGGATTAACAAAAACAACAAGAAATGGAGAAGTTGCCCTGACTGGTGTGGTTCAGTTGGTTGGGTGTCATCCTGCAAACTGAAAGGTCACAGGTTCAATTCCCGGTCAGGGCACATGCCTGGGTTGCAGGTTCGGTCCCCACTCGGGGCATTTATGAGAGGCAACTGATAGGTGTATCTTTCTCACATTGATGTTTCTCTTCCTTTCTTTCTCCCACCCTTCCCCTTTCTCTAAAAATAAATAAACAAAATCTTTTTTTAAAAAAAAGAATAGAGAAGCACCCCTGGGATCACTGCAGCTGGAAGCTGCTCTCACCCCTATACTCAAAAAGACAAAAGCAGGAGCAATTCCCAGAGCTGTGGCTACAGAAGAAGGCCCCTCACAAGGACTGTAGTCTTCAGCACAGAAGCAGAGATGAGCAGCCCCTACCCCTAGGAAGCCCCAGAGGAGACTCAGACCAGATAATGGAAACCTTGACCTCTCCTTCCTTCCATGTTCTGATCTCCTGCTGATGCCTCCCAGGGGTTGAACCCAACCAAAAGCAACAGGGCAATAGAGCCTGGCAACACAGTCCTTAGAGGTCAGCCTCTGGGGAAATAAAATAGGGTGGAGAAGGTGGGAGTGGATCTGGAGCACATACAAAGAAATCCCGTACACACACTTTAATCCAAAAGGATTGCTTCTCATTAGACTATTAGTCTGAACTGTGCTGTCCCTGCTCAAAGGAGGAAGTGAACTCAGTTAAAGATTTATAGATTGTGAAAGCTAAAAGAGTGCATAAGGGTCATCTAAACCAGCCCTCTCACTTTACAGATTGATGGAATGGAGGTCCTCAGAGATTAAATGACATGCTTAAAGATCACCTTCAAGTTAATAACTGAACTAAGACTAAAATCCACGTTTTTGTTTCTCTGTCCAAGGCTGTTTGCCCTGTTCATGCAGCTCAAATTCTTTTCAGCTTTGTGAGCTTCCAGTAATTGGTTTCATCCGGAAGTATGAATAAGAACACCCAGCAAAACACTAAGTTTTATTTTTATTTTTTTCCCCTAGTGGATTTTAGAAACTTAATTCTTTAATATATTTTTTATTTTTTGTTGTTGTTCAAGTACAGTTGTCTCCATTTCCCCCCCACTACTCCCCCTGCTCCATCCCTCTCTGCCTCCCACCTTCAATCCTACCCCCTTTGACTTGGTCCATGCGTTCTTTACACATTTCTTGATGGTCCCTCCCCTTCTTTCCCCCATTATCCCCCTCCCACCTCCCCTCCGGTTACTGTCAGTTTGTTCTTTATTTCAATGTCTCTGGTTATATTTTGCTTGCTTGTTTGTTTTGTTGATTAGGTTCCTCTTATAGGTGAGACCATACGGTATTTGGCTTTCACCACCTGGCCCACTTCACTCAGCAAAATGCTCTCCAGATCCATCCACGCTGTCACAAAAAATAAGAGCTCCTTCTTTCTTTCTGCTGCATAGTATTCCATTGTGTAAATGTACCATGGTTTTTTGATCCATTCATCTACTGATGGGCACTTAGGTTGCCTCCAGCACTTGGCCATTATAAATTGTGATGCTATAAACATTGTTGTGCATAGGTTCTTTTGAATTGGTGTTTCAGGATTCTTAGGGTATAATCCCAGCAGTGGAATTGCTGGGTCAGAGGGCAGCTCCATTTTTAGTTTTCTGAGGAAATTCCATACTGTTTTCCATAATGGTTGCACCGTCTGCATTTTAGAGAAAAAATTCTCAAAGGACCTCAGAAAACTTGGGCCACAATCAATGGTTTAAAGGCTCACATTTTTCCTACCATAGGCCAAATTAGTTGGTCAGAAAAATGCCTAGTCTTTTCTTTTTCATAATTAAAATGTGAAGTTCATGAATCTAAGAAGAAAAAATATTAAAAAAATATTCTTGTAGTTAGTCTCTAAAAGAACTACCCATCTCTTTTTTTATTTCCCCTATAGAATATCTCATATTAGCCCCATATTAGGTACTGAGAAACTTAGGTACATAATAGTAAATAATTAATTTATTCTGGAAATTCTACAAGATTCTAGAAGACTAGTTTCTACAATTTCTAGAAATTTCTGAGATTTAATTCTTTCTATCTTTATTCAGAACCTCCCATTTCTAGGGTTTGTCATGTTAGGTGCAAGGGGCACACACATGAAGGAAAACGTTCTCTATTCTAAAGGATCTCACGGAGCAGGAATGGAGGGAAAGATGCCAACAGTCACTGAGTTGGCTGGCTGGGGCACTGACAGAGATGCTTTGATGGTGCGGTGCAGGGGGCGATCTGGTGGTTGTCACCAGACTACACAGCTCTCCTCAAGCAGGTTTCTTCACCCGAGTTCTCAGAGATGCACTCACTTGTACAAGGCACCACAAATCTTGCCACAGTAGGAGGTTCTTGACCTCGACTTGTAACTAAATCCTTTCACCTAGAAAAGGCACACTCTTTGGGGCTCTTTGTTGGTTTCTTTTGTTTTGTCTTCGGCTTCCCTCACACACACACCTCCAATTAAGTACAAGATAATGGCTAAAGGTGTATTGCCTAACTACAGAATAAAAATAAAATTCTAAGAATCATGATATATAAGCTCTTGCTTACTGTTTTCAGATTACACTGATAAGAAAATGATTCAGAATATTGTATGTAGGACATCTGACTATCTGTTTCTTAGATCTGGCCAGATCCTCATTGGCCAATATTCAAATACAATGTAAAACCAACCCCAAATCTAGATAAGGCAGTAACTTCAAATATTGTTTTCCTTCATGCAGAGTTAGGAAGGGAAATAAAATGCATTCATTCATTACCCAAATATTAACTTAGAACTTACTATGTGCAGAGCTTTGTGCTAAGTGCTAGGGATATAGTGAAACATAAGATAACAAACCTTGTCCTAAAAGGACTTCTCTAGTCCAGAAGAGAAAACAACCACCAAAGTTGGATGGGTGGATATGATGAGAAGACATAGAAGGAGAGAGACATTAAGCAAGAAATTAGTTTCAGTTGAGATTAATGTTTATTTTCCATAAGTGTAAGAAGTTTCATGAATTAAATCTTAAAATTAATCATTTTTGGGGCATGTGGAATTACCTGGTGGTTAAGAAGGAGTGGGCTCTGGAATTGGATTGCCAAAGCCTTAACCCCAGCTCTACCTTGCAGAAATTATTTAACTATCCTAAGCTTCCATTTCTTCAGCTAGAAAATGAGGATAATAATTAAAGTGCTTGGCATATTCAAATAAAAGTAGAAAAATTTATTCAGTTATCAAATAGTGATTGATAGGATCTGTGCAGACAAAATATCCAGATAATTGGCTGAAATATTTAGATCCCATCCAAAACTGAGTTTTGTATACTCATCATACTTGACCTTAATCTAATTGTAGAGTCAAGCACCACTTTGAAAATCTGATAGGCTAAAGATTCTCTTTCCAGAAATGTACAGACTTCTGGGGATTCCTGGCCCCTAAAGCCAGAACAGGAACCCAGTTTTAAAATGGCTTTTCCTTATCACGATGACACTCCTAAGATTGTCTTTTGGAACATTTGTTGTCTCAGTAACTGTACTATACCTATACTGATTACTAAATTCTGATTGATACTAAAATTTTCTATCACTCAACAGATTATGAGAGCTTCACAACTTAAAAGGGAATAGTGCTATGGCACTTTAATAGTAAAGTACTTGAAAGGTTATCCATGTGGAAACTGCTAAAATTTAGACCACAAAAGAAAGCATTGTTTACTTTGTCCATAAGTATGCCTCAGCTTTCAAAGACAGTGAGGCACAGCTCCCCAAATATTATTTTTCTTAAACTGAACTCATTTACAAAAGGTTTGATTTTTCTGGGTGTGCTCAAATTACATATAGATGAACATTTAGTATTTGATCATTTCAAGATGGTGGTAAGTTCTTATATCACTTTGATAGACTAAAAACAACTTAATCACAGTCACCAGAGAAATCTATGAGGTCATTTCTTAATTTAGAAAGAATAGCAGCCAAGTCCTGTGCTAGATGACATTCCTGAATAACTCCTTAATTCACCATATCGAAATTTTTTACAGTTTGATAAGATACAGATGATATTGATTTCTGAATAAATATACTAATGCTAACTTGGTAAAAAGAGTTAAACACACTTTTATAACTTATATCTTGAATAAATTAATCCTAAACATAGTTCACACCACGTTTTCATATATTATCTTCTCCTTGAGGTCTTAAATGAAAATTAGTACTCATATTAGAGATCAGAGAATAATTCCCTTGGAGTTTAAACATTCATGCATGCAGTTCTGTAAACTATAGATCTCACCCAGGAAGTTACACATCACATAATGTGGTTTGGGACATGATGTTTTTATTCACTCAGTATAGATATTAGAGGTGGAATGAACATTTTAAATGAATGGCTTAAGCCTTTTTTCCTTTTATGACAGACACATTGAAATCTATTTTAAAAACATAAAAGCAAATACCCCTTTGAAAACATTTATTGGTTATGAGTGTGTTTCAGGACAGAAAGTGGACAAATCACACTTAAGGTGTATCTTATAAAACACCACTTTGCTCTATCCCTCTTTTTCCCAACTTCCTTAATAGTTCTGAGGTTTATTAGTTAGGTTGATTCCTCTTGATCGGGAAAGAAGGAGATGGGAGTTCATATTCAATGGGTGAGTCTCATGCAGCATTGGCCTTCAGAAGGCCAGTGCAACTTGAGCTGATTACAAACACAGGTTCAAGTTCTTAAAGTTTGGTCTTGCTAATTTTAGCAGATTTTCAAAAATTGTTTTGAAAAAATGTTTTTAAAGGGTTTTCTTTAAAAAAAAAAGAAAGTCACCACTCATGTAAACAAAGACCTGGACTTGTTGCTGTAGAGTACTTGTAAGTTATAGTCCCGCTGAACAAAGCAAACTGGTGATTTTATCCAGGGCTTTGGAAAACACGGAGTCCAAGGATTAGGAGATTTTCAGAAGTTAAAGTGTTTCGGTATTGGTTGATCTTTGGATGTAAAAGGCTTGTTGATGAATGGAGACTGTTCTGATGAGCTCAGTTTCAGAAGTATGAGTACCTAAGGGAAGTTGTCACTGACTGATTGGGAAGAGTTTAAGATCAATTTTGGAGTTACTTATTCATAACTTGGGACCCTGGCCAAAGAATAATAATTCTTTTCCTTTCTTAAAGATATAAATTCTTTATTCTCACTATGTAATTTTCACTTAAACTGTTACTCGGTTTTTTCATAATGGCCCTTTTGAACACCAGGATTTTTCTAACACTTTTATAGGAAAATGTTCAAACACAACGAAAATCAAGAGAGAAAAAGAGGAAATGATGTGATGAATTCCTGTGTACTTATCACCCAGTTTCAATATGTATCTATATTCTGTCCTACTTGCTTCATTTCCTCCCCCCACAACTTATTTGTTAGAGTATTCTAAATTAAATTCCAAGGATTATATCATTCCCATAAATATTTTTATTTATGCCCCTAACAGGTAAGGACTTAAAAATATAACTATAACCCCATTATCTTACCCCACAAAACTGACCACACTTCCTTAATAGTCAATTATGTTCAAATTTTCCTGGTTGTTTAAAATGTTTTTTTAAAGTTGCTTTATTCAAATCAGAATCCAAATAAGAATACACATTGCCCTTGATTGTTGTCTCTTAAGTCTTAAAATCTCTAATAGTTCCTCCTCCTTTTATTCCCAGGTTAATTTTTTTTTTAAGAAATTAGCTCATTTGTCAAAACTCAAATAGGAGTTTTCCTCAACCTCATAGTATTGTTTACCATGTTTTTCTATCTCCCATAATTTTGCAAACTGGTAATTAGATTTACAGGCTGAATTATATTTGTGGTTAATGTTTTAGATAAGAATACTTTGCAGAAGGTGCTGGGTACTTCTTAATGCATAACATAAGAATGCACACAATACCTGGCTATCCAGATTGTGGTGCTATGACAATCAGTGATTTCAAGTGTCAGCCAATCCATATACAGTATTATAATATTTGTTACAGTTGCAATTCTAAATGCTCTTAGTGTTGCAATTTTTCTAATTCTATCAGTAATCTAGTAGTGATTTTTTTCTAATTCTATCAGTCTTTCTGCATTTCTTCACAATAATTCTTTTCTAAAGAAAAAACTTCTTGCAATTCTGAGAAAGATGGTGATGTAGGTAAACATGTTACTTGCCTCCTCCCACAACATCAAAATTACAACTAAACTACAGAAGAACAATCATTCAGAGCCTCCTGAAATCCAGCTGAATGGAAGTGCTATAACAAGGAGTAAAAAATAAGCCACATTGAGACTGGCAGGAGGGTCAGAGATGTGGAACTAGCTGATCCCACACCCACATGTGGTGGATGAAAATTAGGAGACATATCTCAGCTGTGGAGGTCCCTGCTGAGGAGCAAGGGCTCCCAGCACCACACCTGGCACCCCATTCCAGGATTCCAGTGCCAGAAAGAGAAGTCCCCATAACTTCTGGCTATAAAACCAGAGGGGATTGCAGCTGAGTGAGATGGAGGGTTTCTGAAGTCCCAGGCAGTTCTTCTTAAGGGCCTGCACACAGCCTGACTCCAATCCACTCCCTCTGAGCTCCAACACTGAGGCAGCATCTTGAAAGGCACTAGAGATGTAAGAGAAGAAACTGAATTTCTAATATCAGAATGAGAGCTGAGGGGCAGCTTTCTCCTGGACAGAAGTGCTGGCAGAGGTCATTGTTCCTTTGATGAGCCCTCCCCCAACTAGGCTGGCAGGAGGGCACCATATCTGAGACTCCATCAACCTGGCTAATGCTGTTTGCCCTGCCCAAGTGATTCCCTGAGATCTTACCCCACCCAACATTTAGGCCCATCTGAGCTGTTCCCAATGGCTTTTCCATAGGAATGGCCTCTCTTGGCTCATGTTTCAGATATTCCTAAAATCTCTCAAACAAGCAGCATCTGGCCTCAGCATGTCCTATACCTCTCTTAAGTAGCCCCAGGTCCAGTGCTAGGAACAGCTGGCCTTGGTTCATAGCTGAATCTCACTGGGCAACTCAAAGCCCAGCTTAAGCTTAAGGAGCAACCATCTGCAGATCACTTTTTAGCTCATACTGTGTGGTTCTGGACAGAACACAGGAGGCAGCTGACTTTGACCTGCACCTCTCAGGAGGCCCCAGAGCCAGTGCACCCAGCAGACAGCTCTAGGACATGTTGAGGCATCACCACCCAACCACCTCCACAAGTGATACATTCAGGGTGCAGCCCCACTGAAGAGCCCCTGCTCTATGGAGTGGGCTCCTGCACAGATGATCCTCCAAGGTGGTCAGAGTTTGGTGGTCAGTGGTCACAGCAAGTCCTTGCAGCTGATCAGCTCGGGAATAAATCTCTCCTATTGACATTTCAATAGCAATCAAGGTTCAACTACAAGAGGAGGATGTACAAGAGCCCACACTGAGGCAGGGCACACCTCAAGTGCCCAGCTTGGGTGATAGGGGAGACTGTGCCACTGGACACTACAGAACACCTACTACATTAGGCCACTCTACCAGGCCTGGGAGACGTAGCAGCTCTATCTAATACATAGAAACAGACACAGGGAGGCCTCCAATATGAGGAGACGAAAAAATAACATGTCCCAAATAAGAGAACATAACTAAACTCCAGAAAATTAAGTAAACAAAATGGAGACAAGGTTTTGAGTAGAGGCAGAATTCAAAACACTGGTTATAAGAGTGTTCAGTGAACTTAGTGAGAACTTCAACAGCATAAAAAGGACTAGTAGGCAATAAAGAATACACTAACTGAAATGAAGAATAATTTACAGGGAATCAACCATAGACCAGATGAAACCAAGAATCAAATCAGCAATTTGGGGTATAAGGAAGCAAAAATACCCAATCAGAACAGCAAAAAGAAAAAAGAATTTAAAAAATGAAGATAGTGTAAGGAGCCTCTAGGACAACTTTAAGTGTACCGACTGACATTCACATCATGGAGGTACTGGAAGGAAGAAAGAGAACAAGAAATTGCAAACCTACTTGAAAAAATAATGACAGAAAACTTTCCCAACCTGGTGGAAGAAATAAACATACAAGTCCAGAAAGCATAGACAGTCCCAAACAAGATGTACCAAAAGAGGCCCACATCAATACTCATCACATTTAAAATGCCAAAGGTTAAATACAAAGAGAAAATCTTAAGAACAGTAAGAGAAAAACAGTTAGTTACCAACAAGGGAGTTCCCATAAGAGTGTTGGCTGATTTGTCATAAGAAATTTTGTAGGCTAGAAGGGATTGGCAAGAAATATTCAAAGTGATGAAAAGCAAGGGCCTACAACCAAGATTACTCTACCAGCAAAGTTATCATTTATAATTGAAGGATTGATATAGAGCTTCCTAGACAAGAAAAAGTTAATAGAGCTCATCACCACCAAACCAGTTTTATATAAAATGTTAAAGGGTCTTTCTTAAGAAGAAGAAGAGAAAAGAAAGATAAAAAATATAAACAATAAATGGCAATAAATACATATTAAATACAATACAACAATTGAATCTAAAAATATATAAATGAGCAAGCAGAACAGAAACAGATTCATAGATACAGAGAACATTTTGACAATTGCCTGATGGGAGGGGGTTTGAGGGATGGGTGAAAAAAGGTGAAGGGATTGGTAAGTGCAAACTGGTTGTTACAGAATAGCCATAGGATGTACAGCATACAGTACAGCATAAAGTACAGCATAGTTAATATAGTCACTAAGGCTAATAACTATGTATGGTGCCAGATGGGTGCAAGATTTATAGTTGTGTAATGTCTAATCATTAGGATGTACCTCTGAAACTAATAGAATAATGTATGTCAACTGATTAAAAGATAAAAATAATTTAAAATAAAAATGTGAAAGAGGCCCTGGCCAGGTAGCTTGGTTGGTTGGAGAGCCATCCTGATGGTCCAAGGTTGTGGGTTTGATCCCCAGACAGGACACATACAAGAAGAAACCAATGAATGTGTGGATGAATGGAACAACAAACTGATGTTTCTTCCTCTGTCTATATCTTTCTCTTTTTCTCTGAAGTCAATTTTTAAAAAAGAAGAAGAAAATTCTTTCATAAACTATTTGGTTACTTTGAAAGTTTATCCTTATAGGAAAGGCCAGATAAATACTTAATGTTTTTTCTTATATGAATTTTAAGAATAATGAGTTGATGTCCTAACAACCTCCAAAGGTGAATAAATGAGTTTTCTTCTTAGAGTATCATTATGATACTCAGATTTTTATATATTTGATGTGTTTCAATTCTTTATAGTTATGCTTTTTGTAGCTAAAATTTTATAATCTTTGGCCAGTGATAGCACTTTCAAGTTACATCTTATGTTCTTTTTCCTTTTTGACAAGATTCCAGTAGTCTGCAATTCATGTTATTCAAAAATAACATAAGATACACCAGGCTGAAGTGATACATTTCCTACCCAGTCTAAGAGCCTATCTTTTCTACTCCTAGGAAGAAATGGTTTTTAGATTTCACGATCTGAGCTCAAGTGGTGCTGATGGTTACTGGGCTGTTCTTTCATTTGCAGTCTTTTCTATTTAGTTGAAAATCTTGGTTTCTAGAAACATTAATAAAATGACTCGTCTGCATTACCATACAATTTAAATGTCACATTTTGAAACAATTTGCAATAGTCTAACTATAGCAATACAAATGGTAATGCTAACAATAGACTACTGGATATAGTTTAAGATTTCTTTGTGATTTGTTTTTATTCTTTGGATTTTGCCAGCTTAAAATACATGATCAACTACTGTATTTTAAGTATCTTGAAATGTGGTTATACTAACAACTTGCTAGAGTTTTTTTTATTTTTTCAACTTTGTTGAAGTATAAATGACAAATAAAAATCATATCTAAATATTGTATATACTTGAGGTATACACTATGTTTTGGTATACATAAATGTTGTGACAATGACACACTGATTTCTACAATCAAGGTAACTAAAATAACCATCATCTTACATAGATACTTTTTTTTGGTGTGCATAATTAAGATTTACTCTGTTAACAAATTTCAAATACACAATATAGTATTAACTACAGTTACCATGTTGTACATTAGATCTCCAGAATTTATTCACCCTGTATACATGAAACTTCACACCCCTTTACCTATATTTGCCTATTTCCTCTACCCCTTCACCCCTGTTAACCACCATTTTACCTTCTGATTCTATAAAGTTGGCTTTTTTAGATCATATATAAGCGAAGTCATACAGTATTTGTCTTTCTCTGGCTGACTTATTTCAATTAGCACAATGTCCTCCAGATTCATCTATGTTGTTACAAATGACAAGGTTTTCTTCTCTTTTAAGCCTGAATAATATTCTACTGTGTGTGTATGTGTGTGTGTCTGTGTGCGCGCATGTGCCACATTTTACTTATTCATTCATCTACCCACTTAGGTTGTTTCCATGTCTTGGGTATTGTCAGCAATGCTGCAATGAATGTGGGAGTACATAAATCTTACTCATTTCATTTCCTTTAGATACATAACCAGAAGCAGAATTGTTGGATCATGTGGTAATTCAATTTTTAATTTTTTGAGAAATCTCCATACTGTTTTATATAATGGCTCTACCCATTTACATTCCCACCAACACTGTACAAATTTCCCTTTTATTCATTATTTATCTTTTGTCTTTTTGGAAATAGCCATTTTAACAAGCATGAGCTGATACCTCACAATGTTTTTAATTTGCACTTTCCTGATAATTAATGATGTTAATCACCTTTTGATATATCTGTTGGACATTTCTATGTCTTCTTTTGAGAAATAGCTCAGAAAAAATTCAGATTCTTTACCTATTTTTTAAATCAGGTTGTTCTTGTTATGACCTGAGATTCTTATGTATTTTGGATATTAACCCCTTACCAGAATATAGTTTGCAAATATTTTCTCCCATTCCATAGGCTGTCTCCTCAATTTGCTGAGTGTTTCTTTTGCTGTACAGAAACTTTTAAAATAGATGCAATCCCATTTGTCTGTGTTTACTTTTATAACCTTTGCCCTTGGGGGTCCTATCCACAAAAAATAATTGTCAAGAACTCTTTCCTATCTATTCTTCCAGTTCCAGGTTTTGCTTGATATTTTATGGGGAGGAAGCCCCCATACACAAACACATATGTGCAAAATGGGTCCAGGAGCCCAATTTAATAAGACAATATATATTTGTATCTATATTTACCACCTTCACATTCACAAAAGTTGCATACTATACACATTCTACTTCACCATTTTTTTCTATTTAGCAGTATCTTGCATAGATCACTTTATGGCAATATTCAGAAATCTTCCTTTCTCCTTTTAACGGCCACCCAGTACTCCACTTTAAAGATGTGCTTTAGTTCAGTCAGTCTCCTATTGATGGACAATAGCTATTTCTAATCATATTACAGATTGTGTCAAAAATGAATAGAAATGTCATTTCATATTTTCACTCATGTATTTCTAGAACAGATTTCTAGAAGGGTTGTTAAGTCAAAAGGTAAATACATAATTTTTAAATATATTGCTAGTTCCCCTCCTAAAGATTGTGTTATTTGTTTCCCACCAACAATTATGAAGTGTCTATTTCCCCAGTCTTGCCAATAGGATACATATGTTGGAAGACTTTTGGAGTTCTACCAGTCTGATAGGTCAAAGTGATACTTCTGTATAGTTTTATTTGTATTTCCTTTATTCTGATCAAGGTTTGGCATCTTTTACATTTTAAAGATAATTTTAATTTTTTTCAATAAACTGTTTATATTTTTTCATCACATTTTTATTTGGGTTATTGGTGTTTTTATTGATTTTTAGAAATTCTTTATATATTAGGACTATTAACCCTTTTTGTAATGTAAGTTGCAAATATTTTTCTTGGTGAGTCTTTTGTCTTCTTTACTACAGTTTTATTGTTTTCATTTTTGCTATTTTGTTTATTTGGTTTTTGTTGTACAAAGGTTTTTTATTTTAATAGTTTTAATGTGATCGATTTTATTTATCTTCTTTCTCATCAGTGCTTGGTCTTGAGTATATTTAGGAAAGTTTTCCAATTTTAAATGGGCTTTAAAATAAATTTCTCTGGTTCCAGAAAAAAGCAACAGTTTTCTTTGGATGGCACCAAACAGATAAATTGGCATAGGGAGAACTGACATCTGTCTGCTAGATCTTGTTCTGCACAAACGTCGTATGTGTTGTTATTTATTTAAATATACACTCATAGTTTTTAGTAGTGTTTTATAGTTTTCCTCATGTAATTTGCCAATTTTTATTCAGTTTTAGCTTAGGCAGTCTGTATTTTTGCTACTTTAAATATGGTTTAACTTCTACTATTTTTCCTTACCAGGTAGTATATGAATGTATGTGTATGTGTGTGTGTGATTTTGATTTCTTATCGGTGAATTTTATATCTACCTCTGTATTAAAATTATAGAGTAGATTTGTCCATTGATTTTTGGGGGGTTTTCCAGATATAGAAGCATATACTCTGTAAAGAGGGATAAGATATTTTTATCTCTTCCTTTCCAATTCTTATCCCCTTAATTATTCTCTCCGGTTCAATCATACTAGACGGTACCTCCAGTACAGGGTTAAACAGTAATGGTGAGTAATGCTACTCTTGTCTTTTTCCTGACTTAGTGAATAGGTCTCTAGTGTTTCCTCAGTAAGCAAGACATGAGCTTTGGGCTTAATTATATTATTTTATCATGTCATGTTAAGAAAGCTTTCTCAATTCTAACATTTTAACATAGATTGTTGATAAATTTTGTCAAATATATTTTTACCATCTTTGGAGATAGTCATCTGACTTTTATTTTTAGCTCTGTCCATGATGAATTGCATTAATTCACACCAAGTATGATGAATCCTCTAGAAACAGCCACCTCAGAACACAAATCCCCTTGTCTTCTACTGGCAGAAAGAGAAACTAAGAGGGAGGAAACATTTTTGAGCTCTTCAGTATCAGTAATCATGCTCATTCTTTGCTAAGTTTCTGGCTTATTTCCTAGATGTGTAAGCAAAGAGAGAATTGCCTGACTAAATATAATTTTATTTTTATTACTCTTTATAAAACACCAGATCCCTCCACTACTGCCCCCTCCCTCCCTCTGGCCCACAATCAGACTCAACATTTGAAAAGCAATGGTTTAATATCCTCGAGTCTTAGGAGACCTGTTACAAGTTAAAATGCTCCTCAGCTAGTACTGCAGTGCCTTAGTGAAGTCCCATTTCTCACTGGACATCACAGACCCAATATATCCAAATTAAATACAGGCGTGTTTCAGCTTGGGAATGCAATCTAATTCCAGAAGTGAGAGATCAGCTTTATTGACCCAGCCACACACCATCCCAGGAAGATGGCAGGAATTAAAAACAGACTTTCCTAGTGTTATAAATTTGATTTTCATCAGCAATGGTAACTTTACTCTGAAAAATCTAACTTCTTGTTATTATTTTCTTAATCCCTAATGTCACAGTCAAGGAGAATTGAGTTCGACAAGATGTTCCAAATTCTCTTTTAGGTGGGAAAACAAAAATAAAAGGCTGAATAGGCTAATGTTTGAGACTTAATTTCCTCACTATTAGAGAGAGAAGCCTCTGTGGGGATTGGAGAATGGGCAGTGGTGTTACCGTGTAGGGACTCCACCGCTAGTCACTTAGCTTCTAAGAAAAACAATTCAGGGCAGGTCCTGGATAAGCTTCTGCCTTTAATGCTCAAGAAAGAAGTGGAGAGTGGAATCTAATGAACAAAATAAACAAAGACACAAAAGAGAAACAGGCTCATGGATACAGAAAACAGACTGAAAGCTATTGTGGGGGAGGGGGTTGGGAGGCTAGGAGAAAAAGGGATTAAGCAAAAACATAAACAAACAAACTCATAGACACAGACAACAGCATGGTGATTACCAGAGGAAAAGGGGGTAGCGGGATGTAGAAGAGGGTAAAGGGGGGACAAATGGTGACAGAAGGAGACTTAACTTTGGTTGGTGAACACACAGTACAACAAACAGATGATGTGTTATAGAATTGTACACCTGAAACCTATATAATTGTATTAACCAATGCCATCCCAATAAATTCAATAAAAATTTTTTTAAAAGAAAGGAGGAGATTAAATAGTCATATACATGTTAAATAATTCATTCCCATCATGAAATTAATTAAGGTGATTCTTCTGAAATGGGTGACCAGCTTTGCAAATAGCCTCACCTCACACACTCACACACAAGCACGCGCACACACACACACCCTTCTGAAACATGAATGGCAAGAAGTAGTGTGAATCTGAAGCCAGCCCTGAAATCTCATATCCTTTCTCGAAATGAAGCTCCTCCCTCTAATTGATTCTCTCTGTACCTGAGGTTTGGAAGAGTTCCTAAAAATATTTTGGTTTAAATGTCTCATACTTTGAATTATAATCCTTTGAAATGAGATTGGGAAAGAGAAAAATAAGTTATTCAAGTCTTATAAATTACCATGTCCCTAAGTAGCTTCAGAGAGCCAGAGGTCTTCCTCTCCATCAATGTCCCCACATCTGCCACCACACCTCCCCCATCCCCATCAGTACCATCTCCTACCACCTGCCTCTGCTCTAGTGCATCCTCTCGCATCTGCCTCCGAAAGCATATGTGGTGACCTGGGCTCTAGGACTGAGAAGAATAACGGCCCAGAGGCCCAAATTATCAACAGTGTGCAAAACAGTCACTGTTTGCTGCACCAAAATGACATTACTGTCATTTCAAGAGACACAGAAGTATTCAGGATAAAATTAAAAAACAAATTTCTCCCTGGCTGGTGTGGCTCAATGAATTGAGCACTGGCCTGTGAACCAAAGAGTCACCGGTTCAATTCCCAGTCAGGGCACATGCCTGGGTTGTGGGTTAGGTCTCCAGTAGGGGGCACACAAGAGGCAACCACACATTGATATTTCTCTCCCTCTCTTTCTCCCTCCTTTCCCCTCTGTCTAAAAATAAATAAATAAATACTCTTTTAAAAAAGCAAAAGAAATTCTTTAAAAAAACATTCCTGGGCTTATGTCCTAGGTCCTGGGTGAACTGTCATTCTTTCCTCTACACCAGCTTTGCTTTAACTGCTTATTTATACTATGTTTAACACATTTCCAGTGAATGGCCACTGAGCCCATTTCCTCTTGTGTCTTCCATGGTGAAGATGGAGCCCAGCTGGTAACCTGTGTTTTTTCACAGAGATCTCTGCATTAAGGATGTTTTGCTCTGAATGCAAATGACTGCCTTCAAGCTTCCAGCTTGTGAACACTCTCTCGTGACAGTGATGAGTGTGGCTTCTCCGCATTATTGCAGGTATGTTTTGTCTTTCTGAATTTGGACATGGGAATTTCTGTATCCTAAAACCTTCATTGGGATGGGGCCTACAAGATTCAAGGAGAAAAGCAAGTGATAAAAAGAGGGCCTCAACCTCCTTAATATGTGATCGAGCAGATCTGTTTTACGGCAGAGCCATTTCTCTTTTGTTGTTTAAAACACAACTGTGGGACATTTACACAATGGAATACTACTCAGTCATAAAAAAGAAGAAAATTTTAAACTTGCAACAGTGTGGATGGACCTGAAGAACATTATACTAAGTGAAGTAAACCAGTCAGAGAAAGACAAATGCCATATGATTTCACTCACATGTAGAATCTGATGAACAAACTGAACTAACAAGCAAAACAAAGACAGACCCATAGATGGAGAGCAGAAGACAGCTAGCAGTAGGAGGAAGGTAGGGGATATAGGGACTGAGCAAAAAGCAAAAAGGACTCATGGACATGGACAACAGTGTGGTGATTACTGGGGGGAGGAGGTATAAGGGAACTAAATGGGAAAGGAAAAAATTACAATAAAGATTAAATTAAAAAAGAAAATTGGAATAAAATTGATACTGAACTAAATGGGAAAGGAAAAAATTACAATAAAGATTAAATTAAAAAAGAAAATTGGAATAAAATTGATACTAAATCCTTAGGCTGTATCACAAAAAAAAAGAAGAGAAAAGGGAAAATGATAAATAAAAGAAATGTAGGAAAAGTCGTAAAGATTACTTTAGTGCTTCCATGCAGCACGTAACGCAACACAGGGAAGTGTTTGAGGTGAAAGAAATCAGAGCATCTGGCCCTTAAGGCTGCTTGCCCATTAGAGTGTCATTTGGTTTTTGATTTGGTTTACTCTGTGCCCTCGAGTACTATAAACAGTACCTGCTTTGCTGAGCAATATGCATTTGTTGAATGACTGGACTTTTGATGATTTTCCCTTCCTGCCCTTCTTCTCTTATGGTCAGATTCCACTTCAAAAATGAGTGGTGAGCTCTGTAGTGAGCAGGGGTGAGGGCAGAGGGATGGTGCCATCATGGTTCCTTTCCTGTCCCCAACCTCCAGCACTCATGCAATACCACCACAATCTCTCCTGGATTCTGCAGTCACCTCCTAACTGCTCTGTGTCTATTGTTCTTTCCAGACCATTCTCTACAGAGTAGCCAAATAATCTGTTGACAATCCCTATCTGATCACATCAAATCACCACTTAGTGACTGATGGTGATATAAGACTCTCCAATGTCATTAGCATAAAATCCCATGTCTTTAAATATCCTGTCAGGCACTTGGTTACCTTGGTCCAGCTTTCCCACCTCACTGGTTAGCTTCCTGCACCATGCCAAGCTGCCCCTAAATCTAGGGCCTCCCCACTGCTGTTCCTCTGCCTGGAACACCTTTCCTCTGACCTAGCTAACTCCTATCTACTTCTATTATTCTTTTACAGGAAGCTGAGCATTATCTATCAGCTTCCCAGGTTAGATTTCCTGTTTTATGCTGTCATTGGACCCTGTACGTTGTCATTGCCACATTTGTCACAAGGTAATTAACAAATTATATAATAATGCGTCTATCGTGACTTTTTCTGCTGGTTTAAGTTCCATTCAGTCAGGGACCATGCCTGTCTAGATTCATACTTCAGATTCAGCATCAGGACGGAGCCAGGCACATGGTAGATTTTTCAATCCATATTTGCTGAATTAGCAATGACTTAATGAATAAAAATGTATGCCTAACAACCAAAAAGCCTTCACATGTTCAGAAAGTTCAGACTTGGAAAATCCATTGTCTTTAGATCTAATTGACTCAATTAACTAATTAACTCAATCATCAGGTAGACATAAATAATATGACAACCTCTTCATTCACTCATATCAAACCTTTCACCATTGGCAGCTGTTTGTGGGTTCACAAAAGGAAACTGACATCAATGATCCAACAAACAGAATAGCCATTCATTCATTCATTCATTCACCCTCCATCCACACAGTCATTCATTTACCACCTATTCACAGAGTCATTCATTCACCCCCAGTCATACAGTTGTTAGTTAGACAGCAGCCAGGAATGAGCGGCCAGAGGGAAAATAAAGCAGGGCCCCTGCCCAGAACAATCTAATGAAGAACTTAAGTAAGAGGCTAGAAACAAAAGGGAGACATGTTTCACCTGTTGATTCAGCAGTCCTGAGCTTGGCTCAGTAAGGTTGTTAGGTGTTCCAAACATCACGAGCAAAACCATGATAGCACAGGAAGATGGGATCCCTTGAAATTCTGTGTATATCATCTCTACTAGCTGGGAAAGAAAGATTTTGTAACTGTCCTAAGGTCTGGAAGGGAGAGGAGGAGGGGGAACTTAGAAACTGACTAAATTATATAACCCCTGAACCCCACTAGTCTGTGCAGGCAGCTTAGCTGGTTTCCTGCTTGTAGCTTTGGGCTCAAGTGTATAGAACAAACTTACTAACAGCTTTATTTCTTCTGTATGTGGGGCATTCAGACCAGCTGGGTGCTTGCCTGCAGTTTCACGCTAAAGTATATTTCATGAATAAGCTTGTTATCTAATTTCCACTATATATATCTGTCTCTTCTCTTGTGAGCAAGGCAAGAACCAAGGTGGGGAAGGGAGTCCCCTAACTCGAGTCTCCCTGGTAACACAGTCACCAAGTTTCATGTTCACAGATGCCTGAAAGGTGCAAGACTTTAGCTTGATCATTTTTTTTTCTACATAAAATATATATAATGAAAAGGAACTGATACCAAGGTTCCATGTGTTTCAAGGTCAGTTAGCAGATAGAGGGTCAGCTTGGATAGAAATTTGGGGCTACTTCCACCAATCATGGAGATTAAGTCTGCAAAACTTGAGTGAAGAAATATATACACTGACCTTTCTGGCTGCCAGGAACTGGCTGTGAATGAAATGTTTGCAATGTGAGCACAGGGACACAGAGAGGAAAGGGCCTGCCCAGGGCAGGCCCCCGAGGCAGATATGTGCTGTGAGATTCTTCTCACTCAGGACCAAGGACATTAGGGAAAAACTGTGTGGGCTGTCTGGGCAGGGTTGGAGCAACCAGATTCATCCCCACCCCATGAACCCAGATATCTACCCCTACCCTATGGCACCTTGCACTGATTTACATTGTGGATGATGACACCAAATATTAATGTTCTCCAGGTCCATCCGTGCTGTTGCAAAGGGTAAAATTTTCTTCTTTTTATGGCTGAGTTGTATTCTGTTGCATAAATGCCCCATAGTTGTTTTATAAACAACAAAAAAGAAATGGTCAATGAACGACATCCAGATTCTGGAATCTGGAATCGGAATAGACTTAAGAGCCAATTTCCCGTTTTCTTGCATAGCAAGAGGTTCCTAACGGCCCCCTTGGGCACTGTGGAAAGGCAAGCACCCTCTGAATCTTTAGATGAGGAAAACACATTTTCAGTGGAAGTTATTAGTATTTCACTGACTTGAAATTCTTTGAAGCTGGTTAATGCTGTATGGTATGGATAGGAATTCTCAATTAAGTAAAATATCTGAATATTTGAATAACCAGGACATTCCATTGCCTGACCATTTTAGAAAAACAGGAGCTTTTCCGTCTGTAGAGAGCACACTGCACACAGGGCAGAAACTGAGCTAAAATTATTGATTTATTTTAGACAGAAGAGTAGTATCTACAAGTATGATGTATATCAAATCAATTTGTAACTTCAGCCATCCAGTACCTTTAAGTTGGTGCCGAGGTAGAAGAGCTCAGTTCTTACATTTCCTCAATAAAATTGCCTTGATGTTCTGGAATGCAGTTCCTACAAATCTAATATATTGCTCCTGAAATAGCCTATTAAAATGATGACTTGTTCTAATCTACTGCACTTTCTGGCAGGGAATATGATTATAATCAGTGGAGCAAAGGTCAGTAAGAATGAATGGCATCCGTTCTTGAGGCATCCATGAGAAAGTTTTCAAAACCAGATAAGAATTTAATATAGGAATTTTCTATCTACCTAATCAAATTTAGATACCCCAAAGCTGCCTGGAATTTGTGCCACAGATTGTAATCTGCAGGTGGCTATAAATGAGTCATGTGTCTTGGAAAGGAGTTTCTGAAATAGAAAAACTTTAAAAAAATTTTTTGGATGGTTCAAAGGTTCTTATCAGATACCGGTCTCTTGACAAAAATCATTGATTTAGCCACGTGATCTATGGGCCAGAAATTCAGCAGGGCTCACCTAGGCATTTCTTCTGTTCCACGTGGCATTGATCAGGGACAGTGGGTGGTTTTCAGCGGCAGCCGGGCGAGGCTGGAGAGTCTAAGATGGGTTCACCCAGGTGTCTGGCGCTTTAGCAAAAAGTCAGGAAGTCTGGGCTCAGGTGGGCCCCTCTCCTTCTGCCAATGGTGTCCAATCCTCTCTACACAGATGACCCCGCAATAGCAAGACTTTTGATGTGGCAGCTCTGGGCTGCAAGAACTAGAACGAAAGTTCCTAGGCCTTTAAGACTAGGGCCTGAATATTTGGCACAATGTCATTTCTACTGTATTCTACTTGTTAAAGTTGTCACTGAGCCTACCTAAGTTCAAGGAGAAGAAACAGATTCCACCTTTCATTGATAGCGTCAAGGAATTTTCAGCTATCTTTAATCTGCTCCAAGGGATTGAAGGGAAAACATCCAGAATTAGAGTCTGAGGATTTCTTTCAGGCAGCTGATGAATATTATCCAAAGGGCCCAGTAGCAGAGAAATCCCCTGTAAATAATTTTTTGTTCTACCTCTGTTTGTAACATGATAACTCAAAACATCTCTTTCGTTTGGTAGAAGTTGCACAGAGACTGAACCCCAAAATGCAGCCTGCGTACAGGAACCCCATGTCTAATATCCTGATATTCCTTTCCATTTGAAAGTGGAACTTACATAGATATTTCTCTTATTTTTGACTATTTCTTCCTTAATTATGTCTAAAATGCTCAGAAAATTCACTGAAAAATTCAATTTCTATGTTCATGCACACTGGGTCCAAGCTTAAACCGTCTTTAGTTCCCCTACTGTGCCAATTGCCTTTAAGCTGGGCCAGTTTTCCATTCTGGGTACAAAGGAAAAGAAACTAAGCCATAATTTGTAATTCTCCCACCCACAGTTGGAAAGCCCCCCAATACATCACTGTTGTATCAACTACATTGCCAAGGCGTGAAATGGCGAATTAGGACTCAAGTTTCAATTTAACTTTGCAACTTCCTGACTCCTCTCTCTCCCTTTGACGCTCTTCCAATGTTTGTGATTATAATATAGGGTGTGTGCGCCTTTAAGAATTTCCCCCTTTTTTTTATTCTAGCATAAATCCAGGCCTAGAAAGACAAATTTCGGAGAAAGTAATCAAAGCAAATGAGAAGTCACATTTCTATTCTGCGTCATAAACTTCACAGGGCCCTGCAGTCAGAGGTCCTCTGGTTCAGACGCCTGTCTCCAGAATGTCATCCTCTAAACACACGCTGGACCTCAGGGCCCCAGCAGAGCCATGAATTAGTAATATTGTGAAAGGATTCTTCTCCTTATGGTAACTTCCTAATGGCTTTAAGTGTTTTTAGATCATTAAATTCTTGACCAAAATAAAAAAAATAATTGGGTGGGGGCAGTAGAAGAGAAACAAGGAACAAAGAAAATAACTTTTAGCCAAAAATGTTAAGAAACATTCTCATTTGATTATAAATCAAATCATCTCTGAAATGAAAATGTAGAATCAAAGGAAAATATATTACTTAGTTTACAAAAATTTGTTGAACACACACATTTTGGGAATACATCTATCAGAAACGCAAGGCACTCTTCGGCTGTGAGAGAGCACATCTGTCTGTGTTTCTCTGTGCTTAGGTTCCCACAAAAAAAAAATAGGATTTAGATGTGGTTGATCACTGCTTTCCTGAGTGAGCAGCAAATCATTATATCCTGTGCAGTTCTCCCAAAGACATGAATTCTACAGCGACAACCACAATCATTGTTACATGTTTCTGTGGCACAGAGACCATATTTCAGTCACAGGGTATGTGATTTATGTCGGTATAGTGATGAGCAGCGCAAAGGTGATGTGAATATTGGGTTGTATCAATACCTGCTTAGCAACCAAGATACAAAGAACCTTTAAGCTGGGCCAGATTTAAGTCATACTCGCACAGCTCTCCTGACCGTAGCAGTGACATTTCTGATTCCTACCATCCCTCACTCCTTCTCTTCCCCCACCCTTCCCAATATGGGTAGATCAGGCTGAACAGACTAAAGTGAGAATGAGGACAAGCTTTGCTTTACTTTGGTTTTAACTCAGATTCCTTATGGTTAAGAATGACCTAGATCCTGGAGAAAGCTTTAACGAATTACTTTCAGTTTGCTCTCTTCTTGTCCTCTCTCTCGCTTCGTCACTTCCATGTTTCCATGGTATGATGGCTAACTGCATCACCCTGCTCTCTTTCTCTAGCATGGGCTCAGCAAAAGCTGTTGCTCTTATGCTTTGCTCTAAGCATGTCACACAAAAACACGTCTGGATCCCTCAGTATGGTCATCAGCCTCCTGTGTTACCTTCAGCCATGACTTCAAGGTACTTCCCTTTTCCAGCTGCTCCTGCCCCTCTGCTGCTCTTCATAGTTCCTTTGCTGTCTCCATTCTTCTGCCACATACAGGGTCTGGCAGAAGTAACACCTGCTTGACTGCGGTTGGTAGGGTAATAATAGGGGTGTAATAATTTATAGTTTTAATTTGAACATTTCACCTAACATGTCATATAGTGTACTTGGTTATGATAGCATTATGTTACAAAATTACATGCTTATGATTTTGCAATAAAAGATTATATAATAAAAAAGAGGCATTACTTGTGTCAAACCCTGTATTTAATGCTAGAATTCCCCAAAGCTCCATGCAAGGGCCACTTCTCTCTCCAGAAAATGGCTCCACATATTGGTCACACACAAAATGCACAAATGGTTCACCAACCAATCTCAAGGCCAGGCCTCTACTCTGAACTCCAGACCCACATATCTAGCTGTCTACTTGATAAATCCACTTGGGTCTCTCAGAGATACTTTAAACTGAATATGTAAAACTAAATTCACATTTCTCCCCTAAACCTAGTACACTTTCAGTGTTTCTAACCTGTCAAAGTACCTATAAGCCCATTACGTAACCAAGAATTACACTACACTGCTCTTTTTAGAGGTTGCAATTGTACATATGCTAGTGTAATTTTTGGTTGAATTCTGCTCCACCAAAATAGCGGTAAGCTCCGTGAAGTCAGGAACTCTTATTTGTCTTGGTTTTCGATCTCCACCATTTTCCCAGATTTAACATAGTGTCTGACAGCATATGGTAGATGCTCCAAAATTATTTCATCAATGAATGAATGTCTTTTCTACTTCCCATATATTCACAGGACTATCTTTTCATCTTGACCATGGCTATCTCTCAAATGGATCCTCAGTAAGTGGCCCCAGTTGGAACACTTGACATTCATCCATTTTTCTGGGCAGTGCACTGACACCATTCCATCTGGTGTTGGTGCTGAACAGCCAAGTTGCCTTGTCTCTGAGACAAATCCTCTCTTATCAATACGCTGCTGGGCAGGAAATCTGAGCAAAAAAGGGAAAGTAAAACCACAACTCAACAAAAGCCTCTCTACCCAACAGCCAGGTTCTGCCCTACCCTGAAAGATCCTCCTGGGGAAGTATTTTCATGCTGAAAACACATTCACTTCACTGCTACCTTACACACAAGCACTCAGAGCTGGGAAAGGGGTGGAAAGCAAGAAAATGAGTGCGGTAGGGGGAGGGGTCTAGACTTCTCAAGTCAGGCTCTCCTCTTACTCTGGGAGATGTTTTCACTTTCTAATAATAATAGTTAATATTTGAATAGTGATCTAAGCTCCTTACCTGCATTAACTCATTGAATTCTTACAAGAGCTTTATAATGTGATATCCTGCCAATAACTGTCCCCATTTTACAGAGGAGGGAATTTGGGCTTCAAGTTGTGAAGTAAACTGTCCAAGCTAGCAGAGCTGAAAATGTGGCTATGATGGTCAGCCTCCACCATGGTCCCAGCAATCCTTGCCTCCTGGTGTCCATACTCTCATGGAATTTTATTACATATGGTACCAGGTTTGGTTCATCTGACAAATAGAACAAGGCAGAAGTGCTGTGGAGAGGACCACATGGCAAGGAACTGAGGTATCTTATCAGCTGCCAGCCCAGTAAGGGAGTCACCCTGGAAGATGGTCCTCTGGCCCCATTCAAGCCTTCAGATGATGGCAGCCCTCGCTGACATCTCAACTGTAGCCTCATGAGAGACCTGGAGAAATAATAATAGCTATTGTGACCTTACTGCACTAAGTTTGGGGGTATTTATTACACAGCAATAGATAATTAACTCAATGTCCCTGGAACTGACGTAAGCAAACTGAGAGCAGACCCCACATTTTCAACTACTGTGCTAAATTACTCTTAAGACACCCAAAATATCCCACAATGGTATGTTGATTATTTCCCATTAAAGTTACTTGACAAGCAGCTGGCGCAAGAAGGGCACATTGACCCTCCCATGTGTCCTTGAATTCACGAAATAAATCTCCCCCGTGACAGGTGCCCTCCTTGCTCCAGTGGGACGCTGAGGGATACACCTGTATCACTGGAGTTAAGGCATCTGGGGCCAAAAAGCCCATAGAAACAAACCTTGTTACTCCTTTACTAATTTACTACCCAAGCCCGAATTTGCTTAAATTCCTCATTAGTGAGTACTCAAACCTAAGTTTCTTTCTCCTCTTCATTCTTTACAAATTTATTGTTTCTTTATCTAAAAAATTATAAATAACTGCCATCTTTGGTTATTCCTCTAAATGTCATTTATGATCTCCCATGTTAACGTATTAAATTGGTTTTTCCCTTGTTAGTCTGGTCTTCTGTCAATTTTATTATTATTCTGACCATAGAAACTCAAGAGGGAAAGAAGGAGTAACTTACCACTCCTCAACTCTTCCTTCCTTCCTTCCTTCCTTCCTTCCTTCCTTCCTTCCTTCCTTCCTTCCCTCCTTCCTTCCTTCCTTTCTCTCTCCCTCCCTCTCCCTCACCCTCTGGAAGAAATCACTCTTCCTGACCACAAAACCCTTTCCCAAATCCTCACAACTATAAGGGCAGAGTAAGAATGTTGCCAGAATTCAAAAATATTTGGCCAAGAACTTTACTGCCAAAAGTCAAAAACATTTCTAGCCTGAGTATGTTCCCTTGCGTGTGAACAAAGTTGAGAAATGCACATGGACATTTCCGTCTCTGCAATACCTCGTGGACAGAGAACTGTATCAGTGAAACAGAAGTGGAAACGTGAAACACTGATGTGAGATTCTGTTTCTCCCTCATGGCACCATAAGTCAAATTAATGGTAGTATGAGAAGGAAGCAGAGAAGGAGGAGAGGAAGAGAAGGGGAGACACCTGATGCCAGGTCAGTGGTGGAGGGCAGCCCAGTTAGTGATTGTGCTCTCTTAGCCTTTGCTGTCCTAGAGCATTCTTGATGAATACCTACAAAGCAGGAAGGGATCTTGAGGGCACAGCAGCTTCTCTGGCAGATAGCGCTAGACTTGTTGCTAGCTGATGTGCCTTCCTGGGAATAAGGCTGTGATGAATTCTGTACCCTGTTCCACTTCTCCATTCAGGGCTACTATAGGGTAGAACACCTCAGCCACTTGAAGGTGAGGGAAGGGACTCTCACTATTGCCTGCCCACTAAATTCCAGACACAACTGAGCACTCTTCTGCAGATGTTCAATGCTCCCAACAATCCTCTAAGGGAAGTATTTCCTCAGTTTCCAAATGAGGAGCCCAGGCTCGGGGAAGATAAAAATGTTGCCCAAGGTCACACACCTTGTGGTACAAACCCAAGTCTAAAGCCAAGCTCATCTGGCTGAAAGCCTACAGTCTCTCTGCTCATCACCTGCCTCAGTCTTCACGCTTTGTGAACAGCAAACAACTCATTATCCCACTAAGTTCCCCTTGAGCAGAACTAAGCTCACTTTAGTGGATTGGGTGTACATGAAAGGTTTTCGATGACAACCCTATAAGGAAGATGCTCTTTTTATCCTTATTTTATGGATACAGAAAATGAGGCACAGATTGGTTGGGAAATTTACCAGAGTCCCATAGCTCCTAGGTGGCGTGTCCCCACCTAGTCATCCTGAAGCCCTGTTTGTGCAGCTGTGCCTGTTGATGAACAATAATGCAGGCCTCCCAGGCAGGTGTGAGTGTGACTGTCACAGACCAGGGAATTTAGATGTGGGGCTTAACTTCACCTCTAATTATAGGGGCCACTGGGACAGATTTGCTTACCCAGTTATCTTCAGATAACTCCCTAAATCAGCTCTTTCATCACTAAACAGGCCTCAAAGTGACTCTTCCCCTCCCAGTAAAGAGTTCCATTGTAGTGGAACACTAAAACTAAAGCCATATATGCCAGACTTTTAACTTTTTTTAAATTGCTTGTTTTTGATTCATTTCCCTTCATGATCCTAAAAAATGCTTTAGTTTCTGTTCATTCCATGCTAGTCCTGCTCCAGCCTTCCCTCCAATTCTGTAAGCCCCCCAATGTGCTTCTGCTAAACCCGTTTTCTGATTAAGCCACAGTCAGAACGTGTTGCCTACAGACAAAGGACCATGACACTCTGTATGTCAAGTAAGTAAATGTGAACCATTAATTCACACTGATCCAGAACCCATTTAAGTATAAAATTAAATTATCCAAGTCCCATAATTTTTCTAAGAAAAAGACAAAGGACAGGAAACCAAAGAGTGTTTTTGGTTTTGTTTTTGTTGTTTATTTATTTTTATGTAACTTGGGATATAGGACAATTGTACATTTTTTCCATCTGACCACAATTCAGACATATTTGTTATGATACTATTTATGCCTATCATGCTACATGCCCCAAACTTTTATCTAGAAATAAATATGCAGCCAATGTGTGAACAGGCTCTGAGCAGATTCACCTCAACCCCTTATATTTTCCTTCCATCCATAACTGGACAAAGGTATTTAATTTTCTTAACAATTACTCTCAATAAAACTCTAAAGTGACTTGTGAATCGGGGAAAGATTACATTGTGTTTAATATTTTATTGAGAATCTATTTGCGTAATAACACTGGGTAACCAACACCCTGAAATTCAGTGGTGTAAAATAATAAGAATTTATTTTGTTCATGATCCTATGGGTCAGCTGGGCACTGTTTCTGGAGGTGGCTGGGCTGCTCCTAGACTGCCAGTCACCTGAAATCGGCTCGGTGGCCCTGCTGATCTTGGCCGGGCTCTCTCATGTATCTGGGGGTAAGATGGCTGGCAGCTGCTCTCTAGGATGGCCTCAGTTAGGACAGCTGGGTGAGTTGACTTATTTTCCAGCATGGGCATGTTCTTATTGTGAAGGCAGAGGATCAAAAGAAGAAGCAAAAATGTGCAAGCACCTTTTTAAAAAATCTGCTTATTTCAAGTCTGTTAACATGTTTTTCCACTTCTTGATGGGAAACACTAACAGCTCATTGCAGAGGGCATGGGTTCAGGATGAAGTGGGACCATTGATTCAACCCAGTTACCACAGAGCACCACTTTTGCCATTTATAACTTTATATTATGTAATTTTGAAAAGCAGTGGGCTACCATACTCTGTATATAGAACACAGCATTCTTACTTTTTAAATACTTCTGTCCCGACATGTTAAATTTAGTATCTACTATGTGTTCAGCAGTATGAAAGGGACTTTAGGTAATCTTGAAAAGGTGAGGTGCAAATAAATTAATAGTATAAACTCCTTGAATATCATATTGCTTTAAACTTAATCATGTTAAGAAAATATAGTTTATTTGAAACCATTTCTATTCTTAGAGACAGGATCTACAGTCACCCACAATGCCAATATCTCACAAAGACGCTTTGACTGTTTGGCACATACCGCATCGGAGGGAAAGTGTCTCAGGTGCACAACCCTGAGCAGAAAGCCCCCGATGGGGAGCTGCTGCTGGACCTCCTTGTGGACACTGAGAGCAGAGGGTTGGATAGTGTCCTCCAGGCTTAGACAAGCTCTTCTGACTCCTCAAATCAACAGGTCACTCATGCCCAAATGTGGCCACTGGGAGCCTTCAGACAGGGCATGCAGATCTAGGGTGTAGGTGGCTCCAGACCCTTCCTGTGCCACCAGTCGGGTCCTAAAGAACTGCAGACAAAGGCTCAGGTACAGAGTCAAAATGGGGCTAGAGGTGTGAGTTGTGTGTGTGTGTGTGTGTGTTTTGATGCACACCCTCTGCCATAAAGGTGAGAGGAGGCAGCATAGTAAAAGAAGAGAGGTAGAAATACTTCAACTATTCTAAAACACAAGAAAATTGGGCCACCACATTCACCATATTTATGTCCCAAGAAAACCCTCCTTCTAAGCACTTGGTGCTGAATGGCAGTGGAGACAATAGTGGCAAAGGGACTTTTCAAGAACACTGAGGCCTCCCAAACACATTGCTTTGCGACCATGAATCATTCGCAGGCCTTCTTAGAAGCTATCAAAAAGCTTTTTCAAGTGGACCATAAATATTATGGTTGTCTAGTATAATTGTTGAGCACAATAACTATAATTGAACAATAATAAAAACAATTTTTAAAAGAAAAAAGTATTCATTTTTACTACTGAAAAGCTGGAATCAACTCAGTAAAAAAAATTACGATTTAGAAATTCTCAAGGTCTCAGTACTTTCACATTCTAATAAGGACATTTCACCTAAAATCAATGTGGGCCTTTTTGAATCCCTGTTGGATTATTTACAGTTTTTGCTGCATGAAGAAAGTACAACGAGCTTCAAAGCTGAGAGATGGAGGCTGTCAGGTGTGCCCTGCCACACTCTGGGTGCCCGTTGGGTGCATCCCACCTCTTCTCTGGGACCCAGGTTCGTCCTCTGCACAACTGTCTCATGGAGGTTTTTCTTCATTAATATCTTAGCAGTTTGCTAAGTCTTCAGAGCCAACCAAATGTCATTAGCATCTTTTTGCAACATACAATGTTGCAACAAAGAGGCAAGTAGTAGAATCATTTTCCCCAAACCATTGAACAGCCTCCAGGGAAGCACGATTTTCTTTCAAAGTAAACCATATTTCAGTTCATAGAATGCTTTTATTACCCAAATTGGACTAAGTGATTGACTGTTTTGGAACCACTCCTTCATTGTCTCAGTAACAATTAGCTAATGAAACACTACATAGTGAAATGATGACCTGAAAAGATTCAGGTAAGATCTCCTGTAATCCTTAGCTATTAAACAAATCTTGCCCTCCCCAATTACTCCTTGACTACTCAAGATATGATCACTGCATTTAAATCAGTCCTATAACCTGACATGTACAGCAGCTGGCCAGCATGCCACAATGTTCGCCCTAATGAAACAAAGTAGCAGTGATGTTGATGTATGTTATGGGAACATTCTAGAACACAGTCCACACAGGGCCAGAATGTAAGGAGCACTTCTTTAATATTAAATACTATTAATGAAGTTGAGCACTTTTCCCTTAAATTCTCAGCTTTGTCTCCATTCATTTTTATTCCAACCATCATCCATTGAAACCTTCACTAGTACTTACTCATGCAAAATATCACATGAAGAACAGAAGGGCATTGACCCTGCTCTCTGGAAGTATACAGCACAGATAGATAGATACACAATATGTGAACACAAAAGCAAACATCTATCATGGTGTGCCCAAAGCAGTCTGCGGGAGAGTCAGATTCATGGTCTAGCATCTGCCTGTTCCGGGTGGCAATGAACAGAGCGCCAGTGCCCAGGGGACAGGCCATCTGCGCTGAGAAACGGGGAGGCTCTAAACGGTGCCAGCACATTCCCAGAAGGAAATGGAACATGCAGTGGCCATTCCTACCTCCACAAAAGACAGGTGTCCATTTCTATTCTTGCTCTGTCTTGATGGTCATAGTTATTATTTCTTTTCTTTTCACACTTCCTGTCTATTCTTTTTTCTGGGTCTCTGTCTCCCTTGAATTTTATCTTCACAACTTTTTAGTCATGAACTTGAACTATGGCTACAGCAAGTTGCCCCACTGTACCCTAGACATCCCCTTTAGTTGCTGTTTTTGCAGAAACAGAAAGTCTGACAGACAGACAGAAATGTGCCACACAACTCTTGTTTATGTGCCCTTCTTCCAAATACGTGTTTTGCGCTGTTGGTAAAAGGAACTTGGATAAATGGAGAGGTCCCAAGGGTGACCACTGGTCTGGGGCGTCAGCCCTCTCTTTATTGTCCCAGTGGTGTGAATTCAGTCAAACACTAACACCATCCTTGCCTAAATCCCTAGATGCTAACTATGCAAAGATGGTACCCGTACATCTGGTAGGCAGATCAATGTCACTATCGTCAGCCCGGCCACAGCAACCAAGAAATGCTGTGCTGCCATTACATCGCCTCGGGCTGTAAGAATGTTCCTTCTTCCAGAGGGGGACTATTTTTAGTCTTAATTTTCCTCTAAGACAACAATTTACATTGGAGACAATTCAGAAATATCTATCTTTTAATTCCCCAAAGCTCTAACTGATTTTCCATAAGCTTCTTACAGAATACAGTCCATGCAAGATGACAGGTGGAGTCGCCCATCCTTGTAGACACAGCATTCAACCAAGATGAACCTGGTAACAAGTTGGACCTTACGGCACGGTTGCACTAAGGCTCTGTCACGGTGACAGGCATTCGGCTCTCTTTCCAGCTTTATTCACCGAGGAGGACTGACCACTTCCCTTACATTTCTACTCAGTTCCAGAGAGTCGAGGTCTTTGTTTATGTTTTTTAAAGACATAAATCACATCAAGCAGTTGGAGAAATATTAGTAACCAAAGCAACAAATATAAGCACTCCTCTCAGAGCCAGGGATACTCACAGGGTCTCCGGACTAAAGTACACGAGACTGTTTTCATTCAAAATTATGTAAAACACCCTATCAATAAAAGCAGAACTACCGATGGGAATGACTATCAGTCCTGGTTTATGTTGCATCTTATGAAATCTTCCAGGAGCAGAACAAAGATTGTGAATGCTGCCCTGACTGGTGTGGCTCAGTGGGCTCGGTGTCAACCTGCAAACCGAAAGGTCGCCAGTCTGATTCTCGGTCAGGGCACATGCCTGGGCTGTGGGCTGGGTCCCAGCTGGGGCATGCAGGAGGCAGCTGATTGATGTTTCTCTCCCTCTCTCCCTCCCTCCCTTTCCCTTTCTCTAAAAATAAATAAATACAATCTTTTAGAAAAAGGATTGTGAATGCTTTGAGCATCTCAGAAGAAAGTCATTAAAAATGTCAGAAGTTAATCAAGGGCATGTGCAGTTCAAGGGTAACCGAGGTGCCCCCAGGATGCTAAGCAGCTACACCCTACTCTTCCCACGTGGTGTGTGATCTCGGGCACAGTGCTACTTGGAGTTTCACCTCCCAAAGAGAAGATACAGAAAAGGAGAACAAAACGAGACCTTACGGACATACAGTAAGTTATGTCAACATAGATCAGAGCAAGAAAAGGGACTGCAAGTTATCAAAGTTGATTTTTCATCTGTTTGTTTTCTATTTTTTTTAAATAATTATCATTTACTGTGCCAGGTACTCTGTAACCACTTTATAGACACCGATTAATTTAATGTTCACAACTCTCAGAGAAGTAGGTATAATTAAACACTTTCAGAAATGGAGAAATGGAAGCTTAGAGAGATGAGATGGCATGGCTAAGGTCCAAAGCTAGTCAGTGGCAACACCAGGATTTGAACCCAGGTGCTGATGACTTCAAATGTGAACTCACTGCTGTATGGCATCAGTGGGTCTCCTGGTATCAGTGGGGGTCTCCTGGCATCAGTGGGTCTCCTGGCATCAGTGGGGGTCTCCTGGCATCAGTGGGTCATATACCAAAGATGTCTGATCATTATAGATAACCCTCCTGCATAATGAAATCAAACAAACTAAACAAACAAAGCCCATTGTACTTCATATCTATAGGACTGAACTATAAAATCTGACAGATTTTTGTTTCACTTTGTGGTTAGTAATAGTGCCTGGGGTTGAGGCTTGTCTCTTTAAAGCAAAGATCTAACACCAAGGACAGGTCTGGAATCGGCAAGGCTCAGTGGGCAAGCAGTAGAGACACACTCAGAACTCATAGCCTGGAAAGTCTAAGGGGCAAGCAGGATATAAATGGTTTCCCTCCTTGAGAGGCCCCGATATACAAGGGAAGGGGGCTTTAGGAGTGTTTGGGCAAGATCAGAGAAGAACAGAGAACTCATCTGAACTCTGCAATGTCAAGCACCCTCAAAGAATTAAAGTTAGAAAGAAAAATATCCCTCACACTGTGGTCTAGCCTGAAACACCAACTCTCTGTAGGCCTGGGAGGCGTGGAACAGAGAAGAGACAAGGCAGAGAGACTGGGAGAACTCAGGGCCCTGCCTCTGTTGTTTCCCGGCAACTTTCCTGTGTTACAGCCAATGCCATAAAAACTGGGTCTGTCACCAGCCAAATTATGACCTGAGACTTATTTTCATTCTCACTGAGTTAGTTTAAGATTGATAGCAAACATTTCCTCTGAGGAAGCAGTGCATTCCATAACAAATCCATTAGAGGCAAAACAACGCTACATCCTCCCAGTGGGAAAAGATGACAAAAGTCCTTTTGTAAACCTGAAGCACAGTTTTCATCATATCAAGATGAAAATGTTTTAAAGGGAAAGCAAAACTCCTGTAATGTTCATATAATCTGAATTGCTAAATCTGTTAATACAAATAAATCTTACAGGAAAACTTCCTCAACCTGACAAAACCTATGTATGATAAGCTTAATTGTGAAAGACTCGATTCCTCCTCAGATTGGAAGCAAGGCAAGGATGTCCACTCTCACCACTTTTACTCAGCATAGTGCGAGCCATACGGGGAGGCCAGAGAAAAGAATAAAAGGCATGCAGAATATAAAAGAAAAATAAAACTACCCCTATTTGTTACCCCAGATAACATGATTGTTTGCATAGAAAATCCTAGAGAATATATTTTTAAAACTCCTAGAATGAATAAATGAGATTAGCAGACTTGCAAAATACAAAGATAAACATAAAAAATCATATTTATATATTCTAACAAAGAACACGTGGACGTGGAAATTAAAAATATAATACCACTTACAATTGCTCAAAAACATGAAATACTTAGCTGTAAATCTAACAAAACCTGCGTAAGATTTTGTATGCTGAAAAGTACACAATGCTGATAGAAAAAATAAAAAAAGATCCAAATAGAGATCTGTGTCCTAGCTTGGAGGTCCCAACAAAGTAAAGGTATCAGTTCTTCCCATATTAACCTACAGAGTTAATGCCATTTCTATCAAAATCCCAGTGAGACTTTCATTTTAGCTCTAGAGAAAACTATTCTAAGGTTTATATAGGAAAAAAGAAACTATAATAGTAAAAATAATTTTGAAAAAAAAGAAAAAAGTAGGAGGGATCAGCCTACCAATTTCTAGACTTACTAAAGAGTTACAGTAATCAAGACTGTGTGGCACTGGCTGAGGGATAGACACATAAATCAAGGGAATAGGACAGAGAACCCAGAAATAGACCCACACAAATATTCCCAATTGATTTTTAATGAAGTGCAAAAGTAATTCAAAAGAGGAAGAATAAACTTTTAACAAATGATGCTGGAGCAATTGGACATCCACTGGGGAAAAAATGAACCTCACACCAAAGTCTAACATTCCCTGCAAAATTTAACTAAAAATGGGTCATGGACTTAAATGTAAAACTATAAAACTTTAAGGTAAATATCTTCAGGGTCTAGAGCTAGACAAAAGTTTTTGGGCTTGACACCCAAAGCAACATTCATAAAATAAAAGTTGAGAAATTGTGCATCATCAAACTTAAAATTTTTTAAGACTTCTGGTCAAGATGGTGGCATAGATAAACATGATACTCATTTCCTCCCACAACTACATCAAAATTACAATTAAATTACAGAACAACCATCACTCAGAACTGCCTGAAATCTAGCTGAATGAACATCCTGCAACTAGGGATTTAAAGAAGAAACCACATTGACACTGGTAGGAGGGGCAGAGAGAGGAAATGGGCTGGTCTCACACACACATGTGGCAGATGAAATCTGGAGAAGTACCTCAGTCACAGAGGTCCTCCCTGAGGAGCAAAAAGCCCCAACCCCACACCAGGCCCCCCAGCCCAGGGTTTCAGTGCCAGGAAGGGAAGTCCCCATAACTTCTGGCTGCTAAAACAAGTAGGGATTGTGGATGAATGAAATGGGGAACTTCTGGAGTCCCAGGCAGTTCCTCTTAAAGGGCATGCAAATGGATTTACTTGGACTAGCTCCTTCTGAGCTCCAGCAATGAGGCAGCAGCTTAAAAGGCACCAGGGACACACCTGGAAGAACTGAACTGTCTGTTGTCAAGGAGAGAGCTGGGGATCAGCTTTCTGCCAAACAAAAGCTCTGGACAAGGTCATTGCTTCTTTTCTAAGGTCTTACCAAACAAAGCCAGCAGGTGGACACTATATCCAAGACTCCATAAACCTGGCTAACACTATTTGCTCTGCCCTGGTGATTCCCTGAGACCCTGACTCACCCAGCATGTGGGCCCACACAAGCTGTTTCCAGTGGCTTTTCATAGGAATGACCTGTATTGACTCACACTTCAGAGTTGTCTAAAATCTCTCAAATAAGCAGCATTGGGCATCAGTGTGTCCCATACCTCTCACTAAGTGGCCCCAGGCCAAGCACTAGCAACAGCTGGCCTTGGTTCAAAGCTTGGCTTAGCCTGAGCACTTCCAAGCCCAGCACAAGTACCAGCCATCTGCAGATCACTCAGTAGCTTATGCTGGGTGGTTCTGAGCAGAATACAAGTGGTGGCTCATCTTGCGGGCACCTCCTGGGAGGCCCCACAGCCAGCCCACCCAGTGGATAGCTTCTAACAACATCAAAGTACCAGCCAACTATCTCCACAAGGGACATATTCGAGTGGCATCTCAGGGGGCACCAGAGCCCTGCTGAAGTAAATCCTATTTCATGAGATGAGCCCCTGCACCACTTATCTTCCCCAATGGTTGGTGGTCACAGACTGTCCTTGCAGCTGACTGGTTTGGTGATAAATCCCCCCCATTGATGTGCCAACATCAATCAAGGCTCAACTACAACAGCAGAACATACATAGCCCACATTGGGGTCGGGGGAGAAGTGTGGTGCTCCTGGAATGCCAGCTTGGGTGATCAGGGAGGCTGGACCACTGGACACAACAGGACACCTACTATATTAGTCACTCTACTGAGCCCAGGAGACATACCAGCTCTACCTAATTCATAGAAACAAATACAGGGAGGCTGCCCAAATGAGGAGACAAAGAAACATGACCCAAATGAACAAAACTCCAGAAAAAGAACAAAACAAAGGGGAGACAAGCAATCTACTGGATGCAGAGTTCAAAACACTGGTTACAAGGATGCTCAAGGAACTTAATGGGGATTTCAACAGCATAAAAAAGGACATGGAAATCATACATAAGAACCATTGAGAAATGAAGGATACACCAGCTGAAATGAAGAATAATATACAGGGAATCAACAGTAGACTAATAATTTATAGAGAATCAAAACAGCAATTTGAAATATAAGGATGCAAAAAACAACACCCAATCAGAATGGCAAAAAGAGAAAGTAATCCAAAAATAAAGGTAAGGTAAGGAGCCTCTGGGGCAACTTCAAGTGTACCAACATTCACATTATTTGGGTGCCAGAAGAAAAAGAGAAAGCAAGGAATTGAAAACCTGTTTGAAAAAATAATGACAGAAAACTTTCCTAACCCAGGGAAGGAAATAAACATACAAGTCCAGGAAGCACAGAGAGTCCCAAACTAGATGACCCCAAAGAGGCCCACACCAAGACACATCAAAATTAAAATGCCAAAGGTGAAAGACAAAAAGAGTCTTAAAAACAGGAGAAAAGCAGTTAGTTACCTACAAGGGAGCTCCCATAAGACTATCATCTGATTTCCCAACAGAAATTTTGTAGACTACAAGGTATTGGCAAGAAATACTCAAAGCAATGAAAAGCAAGAATTATCATTTAGAATTGAAGGACTGATAAAGAGCTTTCCAGCTGAGAAAAAGCTAAAGGTGTTCATCATCACCAAACAAGTATTATATGAAATATTAAAGGGTCTTCTCTAAAAAGAAGATGAAAATATTAAAAATGAACAATAAAATTAAAACAAATACATATCTATTGACAATTGAATCTAAAAGACAAAATAAAAAAACACGCAGAACAGAAACAGACTCATAAATACCAGGAATATTTTGATGGTTGTCAGACAGAAGTAGAATTGAGGGGATGGGTGAAAAGGTGAAGGGATTAAGTACAAATGGGTTGTTACAGAGTAGTTGTGGGTATGTAAAGTACAGCATAGTGAATATAGTCACTAATATTCTAATAACTATGTATGGTGTCAGATGGGCACAACATTTATCAGGATGATCACTTAGTAAGTTATATACTATCTAATCACTGGGGAACACACCTGCAACTAATATAATATTGTATGTCAACTGTAATTAAAAAGTGACTTAAATGAAGAAAACCAAACAAGCAAAAAAACTAAAAACTTTTGTTCTGCAAAAGACTATAACAAGCTACAATGTAGATATGAAATATTTGCAAACTACCTATCAGACATAGAACTCGTATCTAGAATGTACAAAGAACTTTCAAGCTTCAACAGTGAAAAACCAGACAATCCAATTAGAACATAATGAAACACATACACGGACATTCATTGGAAAAGATATACAGATATAAAAAGATGTTCAACATCATCAGCCTTTGGAGAAACAAATTAAAACCACAATGAGCAATCAGTATCACCCCCACTCCTGTCAGAATGGCTAAAATAAAAAGTTGTGACAACACTAAATGCTGGTGAGGATACAGAGAAGGTATCTCTCAGACATTACTGGTGGAAATTAAAGTGGTGCAACCACTCTGAAAAACAGTTAGGTAGTTTTTTGAAAATCTAAACATCAAACTGCCATAAAACCCAGAAACTGTATTCCTAAGCATTTATCCCAGATAAATGAAGACTTGTGTGTAAACAAAAACCGGTACACAAATATTTATAGCAACTTTATTTGTGATGATTAAATACTATAGACAACTCAGATAACCTTCAAAGGGTGAATGGTTAAACAAACTGGTACATCCATACTAGGAAGCATTACTCAGCAATAAAAAGGCGTGAACTACTGATCCACAGAACAACCTGGATGAATCTCTGGAGAATTATGCTAAGTGTAAAAACAAAGTTAATTTCAAAAAGTCATGTACTGAATGATTTCATTTATAGAAATTCTTAAATGATAGAATTATAGAAATAGAGAACACATTAGTAGTTGCCAGGCGTTAAGGACGGGGTGGGGACCGGAAGTAAGTAGGTGTGACTAAGAAAGAAAACATAAGAGATCTTACAGTGATGGGAATGTTTTTAAGCCAATCAATGCCAATATCCTGGTTATGGCATTGTGCTATGGTTTTACAAGATGTTACCATGGAGAGAGAGTCAGTAAAGTGTGCAGGAGATCTCCCTGTTTTATTGTTTACAACTTCATGTGAATCTATAATTATCTCAAAATAAGAAGTTTAATTTTTTTAAAAAAAACTTTCTGTTGTGTAAGATAACCCTATGATGTTTACAGCACCATTTCTTTTTCTGATTACTTTCAAAACTCCAAGTTTCACTCTGGGAACACAAGTTCATGAAACTGAACTTGTCAAAAGAATCCTCATATTCATATTTATGTAAGGAATGGTCTTTGCTGACTGAATAGATTGTCTTTGCTCCTAAACATTCCTTTAGATGAATTCTGAAATAATGTATTTGGAATTGAGTTGTATCTTTCAATTACTGGACTAAACTTTCTGATTCATAGAAGAAAAATCAGCTATCCTCAAAACAAGTTTGGTTCTAATACAAAGGCACAAATATTAAGTAATGTGCTCTCGGCATGGTGTTTTATATTAGTTCTTCATTGTGTGTTTGTGGGAATATACATATTGTAGTTTTATTCTGGACTCTGCCAAAGCTTCTTGTCTGAGCTGCATTTTTTCTGGTTGGAGCTTCATAACAAAATATGCACTGTTTCCACTGAGGTGTACAGCAGAAATAATTAGGTGAAATGGTGGTATATAGAAACAACACAGCTTTTATAATTCATTATTACATTTTTGCTAAACTGCACAACTTACAGGGTTTAAAAACTGTCCTAAATTAGTGGCTTTCAGCAGGAGCCACAACTGATACATGTGTCTTCATTTGGTTTCATTATCAGTTTTAGAAACCTATGACCCAAGACACTGTTGATTTTTGCACTCTTAGTATTCAAGGGGAACTTCATGTCTACTCAGCAATGAATGTACAAAGTTCATTGCTTTACTCAAAACTGCACACCACCACTCATGCCTCTGATGTCTCACATGGTCAGACATCTGTTTAACAAGCCCCTCCTCTTGCTTCCTGCTCCACTGCTGATTCGTCAGGTTTGCTATTTTCCATATTTAATCTTGTAATTACTATTCGCCCTGGAGTAGATCTGAAGGTTAACAAAATGCTTGCAAAACACTTTCAGGTTATCAAAGAAAAGTAGATACGGGAAATATCATTAGCCAGAATAACAAGTAAAATCAAATTAAAATACTTAAATAAATATAAATATATATAAATATAATACATAAAATAATGTATATTATTTTTTTAATAAATGGCATTTAAAATCCTCTGTCTTCAAAATATGAAAGGTCTTCAGAACTACTGAATTATTTTTTAAAAGATTTAGTTTAGATTATTTTATGGTCTTTTTGTTCATTGAAAATTTGTTACCTGCCCTGACTGGTGGGGCCCAGTTGGTTGATAATCGTCCTGCAAAGCGGAAGGTCACTGGTTCGATTGTCCATCAAAGCACATACCTGGGTTGTAGGTTGGGTCCTCGGTCAAGGCTTCTACAAGAGGCAACTAGTTGATGTTTCTCTCGCACATCAGTGTTTCTCTCCTCTCTTTCTCCCTCCCTTCCCCTTTCTCTAAAAAATAAATAAATAAAATTTAGAAAATTGGTTACACAAATTTATGGTCTAATTCATTTCTAAAAGTGTGGCCCACTGGACCAGAAGCAGAATCACCAAAGAGCTCGTCGTGGTGCAAAGTCTTGCAAAGAAATTCAAAGTCTTGGGCAGATCTACTGAATCGGATGTAGATTAACTAAACAAGAATCCCTGGGGGCTCAAGCATCTGTGTTTTATCCAGGCCTCTAGGTGATATCTATCTGCTAAGTTTTGAGAATTGCTAATATTAAGTCACTGCTGCTCACAGACAGTATACAAAATATGGACAGAATTGTGCTTCCACCCAAATTCACGTGTTGAAGCCTTAACCACCAAGGTGACTGTGTCTGAATATAGGACGTTTAAGGAGGTAATTAAGGTTAAATAAGGTCATAAAGATGTGGCCCTGATCCCTTAGGATTGTGGCCTTATAGGAACAGAAAAAGAGAAAATCACCCCCCTCTCTCTCCATCACCCTCTCATTCTGTCCCCCACCACACACACCATTTGAAAACACAGTGAGAAGACAGCTGTCTCCGGGGGCAGTGCTGGCCAGAACACCACCATGCTGACTCCAGTTCTGATGTATAAGCCACCCAGTCTGTAGTAGTTTGTGATGGCCATCAGAGCTGACTAACACAGCAGATATGAACCATGTAGAGATCACATTAAAACAGATTCTGAGTCAATAAAGGTAGAAGCTGGTCTCCTGAGTGAGGCTGTTTCCCGGCACATGGACCACACTTTGAGTAACACGGAGTAGTAAGGACTTTCTATTCCACCTAGAACAAAATTCAACCACCCGACTTGATCTGTAAGGCCCTACAAGATCAGGGGCCCACCTACGTCTCTGACCCCGTCTTGTGCCTCCCTCCTGACCATACTCCAACTCTCTGCCTGCCTACTTTGTCCTCCAATGTGCTAAGCTTCTCCCTTATTTCTGCCTCAGGACCATGGCACTTACATATTTACCTTCTGCATTTTCCCCAAGCTCTTCGAACGACTGCTTCTTCTCATCTTTCAGGCCTCAGTTCCAACACTGTCTTCTCAGAGAGAACATGACTCCTGTCTCAAGCAGCCCATCTCCTGTCCCCATTCTGTCACAACTTGGCCTTTCATAGCTTTCTTCTCCATCTGAAACTATTTTACCCTGTTATAAATTGTTTATCCCCTGTCTCCTCCACAAGAATGCAGGCTCCAGGAGAGCAAAATTGTGTCCCTCTTGTTCACCAAAAAATATTTGTTGATGAAATAGCTGCTGTAATGTAACTCTTCACAAGGTCCAAATAGTGAAATGATAGGACTACTCTCTTCCTCCATCTGTGGGTAAATGAAGACATCAGATTCACTCCCTGGGTGTTCACTGAAGTCGTGACCCTGTTTTGGAGTTCCTGGTACTCTCTGTCAGCCATTGTCCCTTGTCTGTGTCTGAGCTAGGTCTGACTGACATCACAGCTTCCAGGGTGTCGACCACTGGGTCATGATGGAGGGTTTGAAATTGACCAGCGGCTGGCACTGGCACTCCTGAGCCTCTGTGAGTACAGTTGCCTTCCTGCTCTTGACTGAACTTTGGCCTCACCTTTAAGGCTTGGCACTGGTCTGGCTGCCCCTAAGCCAGGCACTGACTCCAACTACTGGGGCTGGTGCCCTGACACACTGTCTGCTTTTTGCTGTGACCTCCCTTGGGGTGCTGGATTCTGCCACTCTGGCTCCTGCCCCAAGAAGAACTTGCCATGAGTGAATGACAGCTCACAAAGGTTTATGAGATCCCACAGTGCACCTCTCTTTCTAGCTCCACATCCAGTGACTTCACAGTTCACTGCAGTGGGAGCTTATAGTCCAGTACAGTGGGAGCATTTACAACAGAGAAATGGGCAAATGCTCACATCATGACTTGGTCCCCCCAGAGACTGGGTTGATAAATGTTTACCAGCACCACACAGGCTAAAGTCCATCTGCATTGGAAAAGTTCCTGTTTTCTGGATGTCTTCTGCTGCTGGCCACACCATCCAGAGAGTGGCCTCCACAGTGCCCCTCAGCCTGAGTTGGGCTGGGCAGCACATACACACACACACCCCATAGTGAGGTCTTACTGGTTTGGAGTCTTTAAAACACATTGCAAATTCTGACAAATGTGGTCAGTACTCTGAGGGATGCTTAAGAGAAACACAAATAATAGCAAGACGCCAACTCTTGAGACAATAGAATATAATTTGAAAAGAAGATAATGAAAACTCATGTTCATTATCATTCTTCCTAAACTTTTTTCCACACACACTCTTCTGGGTTTTCATAGACCAGAGATAAACACAATTTATATCACTGATATTACCAAAGGCACAAATACGAGTGAGTCAGCTAGAACAGAGAGAACAACTCAGTGCTGTCAGGAGGGCAGGCCGAGCGCATCGTCACAATCATATGTGATTGCTCACACACTGCCTGCAGACACTCTTGCTTCTCATCCAACCCAGCCTTGAAATCTGTGACCATCGACCAGGTGGGACAACAGTGAGGACCAGTGGCCTCTAAGGGTCGGTCTCAGACTTTGAGCAAGAACAGCCCATCTAACAGTGCTACATCCCTTCATGAAATGCTGCTGCTTTAAATATCAGACTGTGTGTTTTGCACTCACTTACATCTTATTTCCACAATTGAATCGTAGGTCCCTTACAAACAGAGACAGTGTTTTACATATCTTTTATTTCTTCCAGGATTCTGGAGAAGTCCTGACAACATTATAAAGTTAAAATTTTCCATATGTAAACAAAAAAAACTGCACTGTAAATATAATTTATGGGCAAATGACAAAATACTAAGTTTATTTGCAACATGTTACAACTATAATATAATTTTTAAACCATTTATAATTATTTGGAAAGAAATGCATTCCCCTTCCCCAAATAAGCAAAGAATAAAAAGGGAAATTCACAAAAATGCACAAATGACCAAGAAACATTTCAAACTATAATTATCCCTACAAGTTAGCAAAAAGATGCAAATTTCAACAACAATAAGATGCCTTCTTTACCTATTAAATCAATTTTAAAATTGTTTAAATGATTATATTTTATGTAAATGATTTTGGGGGAAATAGATGCTATCTCACATTCCTGGGAGAAGTGTACATCTTTTTGGTATTGCAAAAATAGGAATTGGGAGGAGCACGAGTTTGTGAAAATAGGACATAAATAGATTATAGTGCATATATAGAACAAAATATAATACAATGATTAAAATATTGAATGATGTGGAAAAATGTTCATGGAATATGCTATTATATAATGTAGAAAATATAGAAATGCACAGAAATATTATAAACATACATTGTGTTGTAACAAGAAAAAAGGGAAATGTTTAAGGTTTTGGTGGTGTTTAAAATAACAGTTTATTACATTTGTGGATCCTCGGTGAGGTTTTCTTCTGAACACAGAAAATAATGGGGCCCCTCTCTCAGTTTCATGTGTTCAATGAGCAAAGATTTCTTCAGGCAATTTGTGTCAGTAGAAAAGAAAATATATCACCTACTAGAAGATCAGAACTTGTATTTAACCCAGGAGTCAAGTTCTCAGTCACAGACGTGGCAATAATAAAAAGTACCCATTTGGGACTGGTACCAAATGTTTTAGCCTTGGACTTAGTTATAAAAATATCCTATAGTGTACTGAGTCAGTGTCCTATGATGGGGAAGGGAAGATGTGCTCAACAGGGTGGGGAGGGGCTGGAGGCTGGGGAGGTGGTGGAGACAGATCCCAGCTGCATGCTTTCCACTCCTCTACAAGGGAAATACAGGCACTGAAGACCTCAAGAGAACCAGTGACCTCTGGCCCCAGAGCTGCCTTCCTAGCAGATTCTCTGTCTTGTTCTACCCGAGCCACACTACAAAGATGTGTCCACAAGCAGCCAAGCTATAACTCACAAGTTGTGTTTCTGTGTTGCCAAATCAAAAGTTCAGATAGCATTATTGTTTCAATAGCAACATTAAGACTGTCCACGTGGTCCAGGCTTCCTCGGTGAAGCTGTCCCAGGATTCCAGAAGGACTGAGAGAGTGCTTTCTATGTTAGTTTAGATTCTTACTTGTCCAGAGCCTGGAAGTGTGGGTGTAACTGCATTTCCTAAAACACTGATATTTTTTCATCCTCTCCTAATATGAAAGCTGTCCTGCTTTTCTTCCCACCCAAAGCCTCCTTCCCCCACCACTCTAAATTTGACTGAGACTCTTAACGCTTCTCACGTTTCTCCACAGAGCCAAAAACAGTGTCCGCACATGAGAATCTGCTTCCTACCACCTACTTAGCCAACTGGCTGAACTGGATGGAGAGCATGTGTGTAAACCAGACATGCATGCATCAGTCCACAAAGTCCAGCTACGTGGGCCTTCGTCCTTGAGGCCGCTGTAACGGAATGCCATAGATGGGTGGCTTGTAATCAATGGACATGGATTTCTTACAGTTTGGAGGCTAGAAGACCAAGATCAAGGAGTCTGCTAATGTGTCTAGTTCACAGTCAGCAACTTCTGACTGTAACCTCACATGGTGAAAGGGGCAAGGGATTTCTCTGGGGTCTCTTTTATAAGGGCCTTAATCCTGTTCCTGAGGCCTCCACCCTTGTGACTTAAATCACCTCCCAATGGCCCCACCTTCCAATATCATCACCTTGACGATTAGGATTCAACATGAATTTTGAGGGGACACAAATATTCAGACGATAGCAAGCAGGTCCACCCACAGCCCAGACCTGAAACTAAGCTGAAAAAGTCACTCAGAGCAAACGCCAAGCACAGTAAACAACTTCATCTCCTGGAGATGGAAGTGACCAGATTTTTTTTAAGGCTTTTTTTTTTAATACTACTGAGATTCCTGGAAATGTAAAAATAAAGAAAGAAACCCTCATTTGAAATAGAGCCTGGAAACACTGAAGGAGGAACATCACAGGCACGTACTGCTCGTTACAAGCTGCATAACCAGCAGGAAGAAGGAAGATAAGAATTATTTTGACAAGGGAGGATAGTAATTACATGGGAATTTCATCTTCTGCTTTTAAGAAAAAGGAGGAAGTTTCATCTCTGCCTCAGCAACAATGTACTAACTACTGCTTCAGGCTGGTGAGAAACCACCACAACCTTGAACCCTTGTTCTTCTCCAGTGAACTTTTGTTCAAAACAATCCTCCCCAATTTCCTCCTAAGACCTAATAAAAACAAGACCCTCCCCTTTGTTCTCTGGACTGGCCTATGGTTTTGCTATAGCATGCTTGTCCCACACTGCAATTCCCTGCAACTCCCAATGAACCCATTTTGCTGGTAAAACAACTAGCTGTTTTAATTTTAAGGTTGACAGAAGTGTAAAGGCTCAGGGTCCACAGGGACCTGAGAGAACATTTTTACCACTTTCCTCCTAATGTCAGTGCCCTCCTTCTGATCCCCCTAGAGGCATGCTGCCACCTCTCACCGCACAGCCCCGCCAACATCCTGCTCGCTGCTTTTAAGGTAGCCCAGTCCACGGGGAAGTTCGGATAGTTAGAAAGGGTATTGCTCTGTGGAATTAAAATTACCTTTCCAAAACTCACCCTCTGCTTCTAGTTCTGCCTTTATAAGACCAAAAGATGGAAAATCTAATTTCTTTTTGTGCTATTAATTTTAATGATGTGGTTTTAGGAACAGGAAAAGGTAAGGAAACATTTAGAAGTGAAGAAGGGATCGCAGGACAATCCACCGAAAATTCTCATTAAGCTCATTTACTGTTTTGGGACAAATGCTCACCAACGAGAGAAAACTTGGACGAGGCCGGGAGTACTTCCTGGGCCTTGACTGTAAGAACTTAAAATCTCATCACTACTCTAAGCATGTTGCATTGCTTTCCTCGGCAGCCATTCCTCAAGATGGAAGGCCCATAAAAAATTAATTTGTATAAATACTGTTTTCAGATTTTTCCTCACAAACAATAGAAACATTGTAAATGTTATAATGTTTATAAGTGTTAACATGATTAATGAACAAATGTTATAATGTTTATAGGTGTTAACATGATTAATGAACGATCAATAGGAGGTCCATATGTCAATGCTTCACATTCACTGCCTCACATTTATTTCTAAAAATAACTGGACATACGGACTATCTACCCACATTACACTTATTATAGGCACTGTGAAAATTAATAAAGGGACCCTCACCTGAAATTGGAGTTGGCAAGGCCCATAGAGGGGGTCCTCACGCCCTGCCTGTCATTGTCCATCACTCCACACAGGACGAGACATACCTTGCATCTCCAGCAGGAAGGTGTATCTACCTTACCACCTTGGCAGGAGGAAGAAAGATTTTCTTCTTGCCCAGCCACTAGCCCTGACAACAAGAAACGCCACAGTTCAGCCAATGAGAAGCTGTTGTCACCTTGAACTCCTACTTTCCTCCAATGAACTGTTATTTTTCTTTTTTCTAATGACTTTCTTGTTTCACCCTCCTTTCTATGAAAGCCTTCCATTTTCTATAACTGCTCAGGGTATCTCTCTGCTTGCTAGAGGAGATGCTGCCCATTTCATGAATTATTTAATAAAGCCAATTAGGTCTTCAGATTTACTCAGCTGAATTTTGTTTTATAACAGCACAAAGGAAACACAACAGAGAAAAACCCACAAACACTAGAGAGAGCTGTGTTTCTGCCCAGATAGATGCCAGCCATCCTCTGGTGAGAGCAAAGATTCGGTCCCTTCTTTTCCTGTGAACTTCCTTTTGATGACTTTCATCTACTGGTGGTTGAGATCGTCTCTGTACTTCTGACTAGTCTTCAAGAAAAAACTACACAAGGGCCAAGTAACCTCTAGCTGCGAGTTGCACCTCTTTATTTCTAGAGCTCATTGCTCAGCATCCTGAAAAGTTCAAAGCAGGCAAACAAGGATAAATCCTGGTTTCTCTCAGTCTGTGTCATCAAAGGTCCAAAAAGCAGCCAGAAGAAATTTCACTTATTTACTGAAAGGAAATGCTCAGGGGTTTTTCTGAGTTGAGATTAGTAAAAGACATTCTAGCAGCATTCATATTTTGTTATAACCCATGCAAACCATAAATAAATTTATTCTGATCTAATATTTTGTGGTAAAGTAATGTATTCAGTCTCAGCAAGGCACAAAGCCTTTGGGGCTGGAAAGTTGTTTACTATTAACTTAGGGACACCCTTATTAAATTTGCCAGTGTTGGTGTTTAGTGTTTGTATGCAAATAGCCCTTCAATTATATTTTCGTTTTCTTTTTTCCTTTTGGCAACTTTGCAAGGTCTTTAAAGACACAAGGTCCAACTGTGGACACCCATGTGCCAGGGCAAGGACAGCGTTTCCCACAGAGTGGACCAAGAAAACATTTGTTGAGTGAACAAATTCTTGAGGAAGGGAGCATTTATACAATGCACATTATTTAGGAGTAAAAATTGCAAATACTTTCAAATGAGATACGTTCTTGCAAATTCTTCCGGAAGGAAGAAACACAGGGCCAGATGCACAACCCCTGAGGACCCCATTCTCCTAGGTTATAAACTGCTTGGCCTTTATTATTTTTTTTAAATCTTACTGAGATTCAATAAGAAGAAAATGTAGAATGTTTCCCATCCTTCTGTAGAGTAGCCACTGTAACTCTAACTTGAGTACACTACTTAAGCATTCAACCCATGTTTTCACAGAATAAAAATATCAAAGCAAATATGTGTTTTTAAAACTCTCCATGGCTCACCTGGCAGACACAATGACCTTTGGAGGTCATCCTAGAGAGCAGTACTTTCGCCCGGCAGCCGTTGTCAATGCCTGAAAATGCACAGGGGCAAGAAGTGTTTGGGTATCTCAGACCTTCGGGCCAGCTATCCTGGAAATATGATTTGAGTGAGTGCCTTTTAGAATCAGAACATAAAGAGGTAATGAAAACACTGCAAGCAGAATCGGTGAGGCACAGTCTCTGCAGTAGGTACAAACGGAGTACAGGGGTGTGGGAAGAAAGAATCACAAGCAGCAAGGGCCCCACCTCAGCAGCTTGCAGGGCAGATGGAAACACAGCGCTACAGACCCATTCAGGAAGGACAGGTGAACGCAGGGAGAGGCTCTGGGAAAATGGCTCTGATTCAGCCAGCGACCCAGCGGCAGCAACAAGCCTAAGTGAATAAATATTCACCTTTTACTCAAACAAACATCCGAAGTCTCTAGCAGGCTTCTTAAAACCATCATGGATATGGACACTCCATCCAAATAAAGAAAAATAAAAGAAATCACAACATGTAAAAAAAAGACAAAAACAAATGAAGTCACACATTGAGAAGCAAATATTTCTCAGATTGAATAACAAGAGCATTCAAAGAACATAGTAGTTTTGTGACATGGTAGAGTTTTACCAAACATACAGTATCTTTAAGAGTTTTAGAAAAACTACAAAATATTTTTCTCTGTCTGTTGAAGGACTTGAAAAGTATCTGGTCAGAATTGGATGCAGAGTTTCAACTGAAGAATTCCCTCAGGTTGCTAAAACCAGGACCTTCTTGCGAGATATTCTTTACCAAACACACTGCATGAAGTATGTCCAGCTCACAAGTTCAAAGGGAAATAAATGTACTTTTAAGGAACTGAAATATGTTTATCAGCAAATTTATATTTCAATAAAGCTCTTATGCGTAGACTCGGAGTGAGAAGTGTCAATAGGAACAGTGCCACTTTTGTATCTGATCACATGGCGAAGCCAGCACTATATTTAAAATGTTAAGCTTTTAAAGATGAAAGAAACCTTAAAAAGCAACTTGGACATTGTTGAAAAGGTACATTCAAATTTTGCAGACTGCAGAGCGCCCCAGCTGTTTGTCCAGGAACAGCCCGCGATGGCCCGGACTTAGTCCTCCCCGCCACGCGAGAGCAGGACTTTCAGGGTACGCTGACTCCATCGCCTCGCATCTACTCAGGTTTCTCCAACCTCTGAAGCAGTGCTTGAAAGCAATCTATCTATACGTGGTATACTTGCCAAATCAAGAAATAAATGAACATATGGGAACACAAAGAAGTTGGCCTTAATCTGTGCAAAACTTTTGTGTTAAGTCCATAAACGTGATGAAACCCAACCAACATAGAAGTGGAAACTGCCAACCAGTGTTGTGATAACTCTGAAAACAAGATAAAGTGAAGTAGCTTCCAATGCCTGCATTTATTGAGGTTTTCTTTTCCTCACTTCTCATCATATGTTTCAAATTCTTTTGGAAAGTAAAGATTGTCCATAATTGGTTGACATTGAAGTAGTCGGTATCCAAAAATCATGAACTTTCCTACAAGGTATTAGAATGTATACTTCAAATTGAGTCAGTGTGTTCATACACTAGCCAGAAGGAAACAATAGTGATGGAAAGGTTGAAGGAGCAAGGGGAATAATTGATAAATCAAGATTCCAGAGAGATAGAACAATGAAGCATCAAAAACACAAGTGGCAGCAATTCCACTTCTAGGCACGTGTACAGTGAGACTGGTACTGGGACAAATGCATGTGCTCCTGGCAGTCCTATTCACTATAGCCAAAAGCTGGAAACAACCTAAATGTCCATCAACAGATGATTGGATAAACAAAGTGTGGTGTATGGTTGCTCTTCCAGATCCTATTAAAATTCAGATGTCTGGTTGCTTGTTTAGCAAAACTTCCAGTAGACTCAGAGACTCCATGAGGGCAAGGACTTTGCTCTTTTCATTACCAGCTAATTTCTCTGCACCTATCACATACTGAGTGGGTGGCATGGTCTGGATGTTTGTGTCTCCAAAAATTCATTTGTTGAAATCATAAACGCCCCCAAAGGTGATATTAGTAGAAGGGACCTTTAGGAGGTGCTTTAGAATGAGAGTGGAACCCTCATGAGTGGGACTAGGGCCCTATAAAAGAGGGTCCACGGAGGTCCCTAGCCCCATCTGCCATTGTGCGAGAGCACAGCGTGACAGGTCAGCACCTATGAACCAGAAAGGGGGCCCACACTCAGCCACACTAGCTCCAGTTATAGCAGCCTGCACAGACTAAAATAGTGGTGCTCACCATTGTGCTATTTTATTTGATCATTGTAGCCATTCCTATTTCACAGACGAATTAGGGAGAAACAAATAAAAAGTTGCTTGCATAGGATAGTGGAGGGAAGACAAGGGATTTAGTTTCATAACCAAAATATGAGAAAAGAGGAAGAATAAAGGGGATATGTACACAGAAATTAGAAAGATTGAAGAAGGTAGAATTAACTAAAACCTGCAAGTGACAGAGACAGAAGAAACTCCCAAATCTGCACGTGCCTGTTCCAGGCCAAAATTCCTCAGTGGTTCTCTACGGTTTCTCCTGTTGGCACACAGCCAAAGCTGCTCTGCCCCTTCTGGCTGCTGGGCCTCTCTGGCACCCTGCGCCCACAGTCGTGATGTCCCACTTTGCTGTATGGAAATGCTCTCACCTGCCCCTCCCTTACCTTTGCCCTTCTGCCTGGAGAATCCTCTCCTCACTTTCTACTCCGTCTCTCTGCTCACACACTGACTCTCTGAGCAGCCCCATTGGTCTCCCCTCGGCAAACTTAGGACCTGTTTCTGGGGCTGGACCCAAGTTTTTGGGTTTAAAGTTGATACAGTGTCAGGGAGACTCTCTTTACAGAAAATACAAAGTCACAAAGTGAATATTCATTTAGAATGAGAAAAACAATCATAATAGATTACATAACTACAACATCCAGAACAATTTTATATTTTCTATGCATTATACAGAGAACAGACTCACCTTCTTCCCTCTAACAAAGTTGGTGGTAATTTGATTTACATCATAGATTACTTAAAAACATTTCTTTTAGTTTCACAATTCAGTTTTAGTAATATCATATAAAATTTTAAGATTTCTGCCAAATCTGGGGAAACCTCTCAAGTTTTTCCATAAGCATATCTTCTGCTTACAACATCAGACACGTCGGATGTCTTGAAGAACACTGCACAGACCAGCTTCTGGCTCCATGCATTCAAATCACATTTCTCTTCCATTACTCACACAGTTCTGGTGCCAGGAGCTAGAAGACAAATTTAAATTGTGACATAACCTCTGATCATGAAGCTTTATGTCACAGCACTGGTGAGCCAGAGCAGAGGGTTATAGGAGTATGGCCGGAAGTATTCCTGCATGAGGAGGGCTACCATAACTTAACAATGAACCACATGAAAATATCTCGCTAAACCCAAAAAAATGTATCCCGAACTCAACCTTTTCTTAACCAGTTCCAAAAATGCCCTTGGGTGCTTTTGTGCCATCTAATACAAGAAGAAATATGACAGAGATGTAAGTGTAGAAGAAAGGTAATTTTAACTGGTTCCTTTAAAATAGCTTATTTTTGTGGATTTTATAAAAGTATGTGGCCCTGGCTGGGTGGTTTAGTTGGTTGGAGTGTTGTCCTGTACACCAAACGACTGAGGGTTCAATTCCCAGTCAGGGCACATGCCTAGGTTGCAGTTTGATCCCTGGCCAGAGCATGTATGGGAGGCAATTGATCAATGTTTCTCTCATTCTCTCTCTCTCTCTCTCTTTCCTCACCCCCCCTCCCACCCCACTCGCTTCCTTTCCCTCTCAAATCAATTAAAAACAAACAAACAAAAAAAACCTCTGGTGGTGAGGATTAAAAAAAAAGAAAACACTCAAGAGTGTATGCATCCATTAAGAGGGCCTTAGGAGGGGCCTATGCACACAAGCAGGACCTGAAGTATTAGCTTCCTCAGCCTCAAATAAGTATGCTTCTGGTTCCTGTGTATATTTCTGTTGTACTTCAAACATTTTGTAATTATAATCACTTCTTTGTCTGTTTGCTAATCTGTGACAGAGTTGTTACTCCTTGAGGGCAGGGACATATCTGTTCAAATTGGTATCTCCAGTATCAACAATGCCTGGTGCATCAATCAAAAGTTGTTGAAGGAATGAATGAATGCATGGATGAATACATTCCTATAGAAGGGTAAGGAAACAGATGGTAAAAGTGTGGGGTCAGAGAAGCTCCCTGCTGACCACCAGGGGGTGCTGTTGAGTGGTGTTAGATGGTAGGTCAACTGGGTAGGGTAGAAGTGGTAGAGAAATGGTTTGAGATTGGCAGTTCTTCTTATACTTGAAGTCAGGTTTTTGTATCTCTGGAGACATGAGAAAGGCAAGATGGGCCTTGTACAATCAAGTGAGTCAAGGAAATGGAAGCTAAAAAAGAAAAGCCACGTCTGCTTGGGAGAATCACTGAATTGGCAAACTACCTCCATTTTCAACTCTTCTGCGACCTGAGCCTTTGATGATGGCTAACATTGGGAGTATTCTGGAAACACCACACCCAGGTCTGCTCCTTATATTTATAGAGCTTTTAGCACAAAGGCATTTTCATCAAAGCATTTTAAGAGCTGGGCACACCCTGTCACACACAGGAGCTCCATGAAAGGAACTGCAACTTCAGAGCAGCCCGAGGCCTGAGCTGGCACACAGGAATGCTTGTGGAATACACTCCCTAACACAGGAGAGCAGCCCAGGCTGCAACTGGTGGGAAGGACCACATCAGATGGGGCCAGCCAAAGTCTGCTGAGGGACCCTGACCTGTATTCCTGGAAGAAAACCTAGACTTGATGCACACTGACCATTCGCCAGGCAGGCTAGTAGTCTCTTTACATACTTTGTGTCATTTAATCCCAACATTATCCCTATTGTGCAAATGATGAAACTGAGGCTGGGAGAAGCAAAATAACTCACCTCAGGGAAATAACCAGAAAGAGTCAAAGCCAAGGTTAAAACTTAAATCCATCTATTTCAACAACCACGTACTTTTGCTGCTGTCCTAATGCATGATTTAAATTTATCAGAAGAAATGAAAAATTTAACATCAAATTAGCTTAACATTATTTTCAGACAGCTTGTATTACTTCATTCTGAGACCATGTGATGGCTTCAGCATAGCTCAAACAGGCCCAGAAAAAGTGCCATCTAAGCCCAAGTTTTAGTCAATACTTCTGCAGTCCCCATGAGTCCCCACTGAAGGTCTGGAGAGAATGATACATGCTGTCTTTTGTCATAGGAACCCATGTCAAGAAAGGCTATGATTACCTTAGTGTCATTTGCCCTTAACTCAAGACCCCAATGACAACCCGAGGCAAATTACTTTCAATAGGCCAGCCCAACAACAGAGCACTGACTCCACTAGTTACAAATGCCAGGAGCACAGAAAGCCTTGTGTGGACCTTGAAACCCTGGGAAAGTCACTACATCTCCTTCACAGTCTCTGGAAAACAAGGGTGTGTGATTGCAGAGCCCCCAGGGTACCACAATGAGCATCCTCCAATGTTATTTAGAGTTCTCTAGAAAATTCAACTCTTCATGGAGACCTTGGACATTTTCCACCAATAAAACCTGCTGAAAATGCCTCCTCTTAGAAAGAGTACAAAGTTAAGTCCCGGCTCTGTCTGTAACTAGCTGTCTAATCTTGGGCATATTTCTTAACTTCCTCATCTATAAAGTGGAGATGACACTGCTTACATCACAGATTGCTATGTGACTAAGTGAGCAAATAAAAATGTTAGCTAAGTGAACAAAGGACAATGTAAAAATGTAGCTCCATCAGATGTTAATAATGATGAGTATGATTGTTATTTAATATTTGTTTTCACTAGTATTAGCAATGTTATCCTCTCATGGGCCAAGTCCCTAGTCCTGAATCAATTGATATGTCCTGAGTTAACACCTAATGGGTACTGACTGTCCCAACAAGTTATAGTGCAATCAAAGACACACAGGAACAGGTTAATGCTGAGGAGGAGACCAGATCAATAACATAGACAGAAAGTTCCATAATGGAGGTGAGACTTTAGCTGGGTTTCCAGGAATAGTACTTAACTGGGATAAACAGACCCAGATTAGAGAAGGAGAGAAATGTAGGGAGCTGTGGGACAACTTCCGGTCTGATGAGTTCTTACTTCAGAAGAAGGGGACTTTTATTCATTAAGAGTGAAAAAACACAGTAAGTATTCAAAAGTGTTGACCACTAGTGACTTGTAATGTTTGATGGTTTCCATGGTGTCAGTACTCCCACCATAGCTGATTTCAAGTTACCAATAAGACTGAAAGCAGAGTTGGGAAGAGATGCTCATTGGCCACTATTATATAGTATGTCCACCATGCAAATACGGTTGATGCCAATAACCTCAAAAGCATAGATAATAGAAAAGTGGAGTAAATTAGAAAGTGATGGCTTTTGAATATGTATTTTCCTGGATTTTAGAATAATTTAATGAGAACTTTATATTATTTAATTTTTCCAGCTTTATTGATATATAACATGTATAAATTTAAGATGTGCAATGTGATTTGCCATTCATATATACATTTCAAAATATTTTCCACAATAAGCTTAGTTAAACACCTCCATCTCCTCACATAATTTCCATTTTGTTGTTGCTGTTGTTATGATGATAACATTTTTTAAGATTTACTCTCTTAGCAACTTTCAAGTATAAAGTACAGTATTTTTAACTATAGTTACCATAATGTATATCAGATCCCCAGAATTTATTTCTCTTATAACTAGATGTTTGTACCTTTTGATCAAGATCCCATTTTCCCCACTCCCCAGCCTCCGGCAAACACCATTTTACTCTATGTCTATGAGTTCAATATTTTTAGATTTCACATATAAGAGAGATCATACAGTATTTGTCTTTCTCTGACTTATTTCATTTAGCATAAAGCCCTCAAGGTTCATCCATATCATTTAAATTGCACGACTTCATTCTTTCTTATGGCTGAATAATATTTTATATTATATATTGCATTTTCTTTATCCATTCATACAATGAGGGACATTACTTAATTTTTAATTATGGCTATACTTATCTGACTTTCAAACTTCCTGGAAATTTAACAATAAGATCTTTTTACTTAACAACCCAGCTCTGGGATACCACTGGGGCCCTTGCAATAACCCAGGGGAAAGACATAGCTTGGAGCAGGATGTTATTTGGGAGGTGGTCAAAAAGGGCCAATGTTGGCTAGATTTTGAACACAGAGCTGAGAAGATTTGCTGGTAGACCGCATGTGGGGTAGGAGGGAAAGAAAGAAAACAAAGGTGACTCCTGGGGCTTGCTTCCTATGTCCTCCCACAAAGACTAAGAGGGTGACCTAACAAGCTTCTCTTGTCCTTTAACTGTGTCATAGTCTCCTCCTTTCTACTTTAGTCCCAGCTACATGATGGGAGAATTCTGGGATCTAAGGCCTCCAGTCTTTTTCCTTTATAGAAAGGAAAGAATTTGATAAAAATTTTTGCTTTCCACCAAAGCAGGCTTCTAAAACTATTATTTTCTTTGTGTAAAATAGTATCCCTGTTTTCTTTAAATATATGAAGGGGGTGGAGAGAGGGAGAGGGAGGAAAAAGGAGAAAGAGGGGGAGAAGGAGAAAGAGAAGAAGAGGAAGGAGGAGAAGGAGAAAGAAGAAGAAGAGGAGGAGGAGGAAGGAGCAGGAGAAGGAGGAGGAAGAGAAAAGAAGAAAGAGAAGAAAGAGGAAAAGAAGAAAGGGAGGGGAAAGGCAAGTGAAAGAGGGGAGGGGGGTACTCCTTAGTGGCCCAGGAAGGCAGTGGGAGTGAATGTATTCCAAGCCTTGAATGGCATCCTTTTGTGCTCTGTATTCTCATACATAACTGAAATCCTTTACAATACTAATGTATTAATATTTGAATAATAAAAATCTAAAGAAAAATTAGGGAAAAGTCACCAATGAAATAGATATTGACTAAATTCTGCCTTGAAAGAGAGAGAGAATCAGACAGAGAGAGTACAAGCTTTCTAGACAGTGGGAGACCTTGGCAGGGACATGCAGGTCAACAGTAGTCACTAAGCAGTGGCATGGTGCAGGATGGGGAGGAGGAAGAGCCAGATTTCCATCCAGAAATCTGTTAGGCTGTGTGAATCTGGAGAACTTCTTTAATGCCCTGAGCCTTGGAGGAGGAAATGCCCATATGTAAAGTGGGACCAAAGATGACCTCACATCACCCTATTGTGACCAGGATCAGCTAAGGGGACACAAATCCCCTTAGCTGTGTGGAAGTCTTTTGAGGTGACTAGACACTTACAAATGTGAACCTTTACTACTAAATTTCTTGGAATGTTGCCATGAATGCATGCAAAGCCACACCGACATCTTTATTTTTAAAGAAATTGGAAAATATCAATAATATTTTCCCACATAAAGGGGTAGGATGGATTTTTGGACTGAGCTGGACTACCTAAGGGTGTCAGCTGCCTTCACAGAAACCTGTAACCAGTGGGACCCTTAGTCACTCTGACTCAGCTAGCTCCTTTTTGTACCTTATTGAAAGTAATGAGGAAGACTTGTCCCAGGAGGAATAGGGTAAGGGAAGCTGAACTGACAACCTGATTCTGGACAACACTGAGCTGTGTCCTCTTGCTTTCTAAAGCCTCATTTTTTGAAGTTTACTGCTCAGAGAGATGGAAGGCAGGGTAGAAACTGTGGACCACATCCTGGTCCTCTGGACAGAGCACTTAAATAATCAGGGGACATCAGACCCTTTGCTGGAGTCAGGGGAGTGTCCTTCAGGCTTGGCGCTCAGCTGCTGCCCTTCTCTGAGAAGCTACCCAGCCCTCAGACGAGACATCTCATATTGACAACCTCTCAGGACTCCTGAGTTGATCAATAATAGCATTCCTCCTCTAAAAGCTAAAGAGACAGGCTGGTGCATATGTGATCACTAGAATTTAATTATATATCTCATTGATTTTTAATTAGAACTCGGGTAAGGGCCTCATCTATTTAAAAAAATTCCAACTGTTAAATGGGTTTTACCCAGTCCATCAAGTAATTTGAAATGCACTGCTCCTCCTGACCTTTAACCCTCTTGATGAGGGGGAAACCTGCTAAGCAACCTTCACCATGAGGGTATAGACCTTGAAACCAGCTAGCATTCCTCCAAAATTTTTATTCAAGTTCTATACTTCAGCATGTAAGACAGACACCAGGAGCAACAAGTGAGGGCTTCTGTGTTGTTACTTATAATTAACTCCAATTAATAGTGGAAAAGGACCCATTGGCTCTGATCCATGATCTAATCTTTTTGAGAGGTATGTCCAAAGCTATAGTCTGCCTTTAAAATCAGATCTGGCACCATAGCTTGCCTCATTTGACCCATTTTCAGGTGGAGCTAGAACTCTTCAAAGCTCCCAGTCACTAAGCCCCTGTGCTCTTCTCTCCAGGGCTACAAGATGAGTGCTTTGCAAGCTGGAGGTAGACTGTGGACCCAGAGCCACCACTTGGTCCTTAAAAAAGGCCCGATTGCTGCTTATGCTTGCACAGAAGACCTTAGAGACCTTAAGTTTTGCCATATAGAGTCCCTAGGTTTCTCATCAAGGTTGCTCTGGGCCGTAACAGAGTCACACAAGCCACTGTTGCTCACTGGTGACTAGGAAAGAAAAGAAGGCTCCTATGTCAGCACCAGACAGAACTTCTGGCAGGCACACCCAGCAACACAGTGTGGCTGTGATCACAGCAGCAAAGAGCCTAACAGAGATGATTTATGATCACAGTAATAATAGCACTACCTATATGCCAGGCGGGCACTGTGCTGCACTATTTACATGACTTGTCTTCTTTATCCACAGGTCATAGCTGTTGGATATATCTTCATTTTACAGGCAAGAAAACCACAGCTTAGGGAGTCCAAGTGACATGCCCAATCACACACTGGCAGCAGAGCGAGGATTTGAGCTGCAAAGTCCATGTTTGAATCCCCTCTACCACACTACCTTTCATATCAGTAGGTGTGCTTTGCCAGGAATGATCCACCACTTCCTTCACACTTGCCAAAAATGGCCACAGGAATACTGCCAGCCATGGTGAAAACACTGCGTCTATTTCCTCCTTTCCTTTCTACCAAACCATCTCCCAAGCCAAGTTAGTTACACTGCCCCATTTTCCTCCTTGTGACATTCACTGTATTGGTTTGGACAAAATTGCCCTGCTTTCAAGCATTCCTTAGTACCAACCCTCTGCGCCAAATTTTCTACTTTCTTCTCTTTACTCATTCACTCAATCCAACACATATTTATTGAGCTTCTACTATCCACTAGGCACCATGCCACATGCTGGGGATCTCCAAGTGAATGAACAAGAGAAACCTTTGTCCCAGCCTACTTAAGGAGGCAGCCAGGTAAAAAGACTATTGGAAACAATGTGAGAAGGGTTGACAGAGAAAGGCAAAGGTAGATACTGAAGAATATGGGAGGGATCCTCCAACTCAGTCTTGGGAGGGAGGAAAGGTCACGAATGGTTTCCTAAAAGATTCCCATCCTCCAGGGCCCAGTCAAAATGCCATCTCATCTTACCACCTTCCATTTTCCTCTTCTCATTTACCTCACCTCTGCCTCCCCATGCAAGGTTAGGTATCCTTTCTTGGGCATGTGTTTTAGCACTATGGGCAGACAAAGCTTCAGATCATAAGAAACATCCTATAATTCTGAATTGTTCCAAGTACAGAGTGTACTGCTGAATATTAAATGAAGATTGAATGTTGAATTTAAGTAACTGGAATTAACACACCTTCTCCAGATGAAATCCTACTCTTAGAAATCTTAATACAGATCATCACATAATATGATCCCTCAGTCTGGCCTGAGAACTACAACCACTAAACTGGCTTCATCATTATGTGGAATTAAACTAAACTTCAGAGAGATGACAAGTCCATTCCCTGAAATCTGTGTGCTGAGGCAGCAGTGGGTGCCATGGCCAACTGAGTAATGGCCAGTCAAGAAGTCTACAACCTGATCCTGGAACCTGCAAGTGTTAGCTTACATGACAAGCACTTTGCTGGTGTGATAAAGTTAAGGGATTTTAAAGGAGAGCTTATTTTGGATTGCTTGGATTGTCCTAAATGTGAGCACAAGTGTTAGAAGAAGGAGGCAGAGGAAGATTTCAGGCAGAGGAGGAGAAGGCAATGTGACCACAGAGACAGAGTGGAGTGAGCGGACCACAAGTCAAGGAATGCTGACAGACACCAGAAGCTGCAAATGACAAGGTACAGATTCTCCTCTAGACCTTCTGGAGGGAGCACAACCCTGCCAACACCTCAACTTAGGTCGATTTAAACTGAGTTTGGGTTTCTGGCCTCCAGAACTATGAAAGCACACATTTGTGTTGTTTGAAGCCATGTGTGTGGTGGCTTGTGGCAGCAGCCCTAGGAAACGAGTACAGGTATCTTGGAACACAGAGGCAGCAATGACAGTAGCATGAGCTCACACAGGAGGACCCCTGACAGCTTCCCCTGCACACGTTGGGGAGAAGTGAGCTCCTTCCTAGACTTGAGATTTGACCTCCAGCTGCTGCAAAGCACCCTTGGCAACATTTTTATAAGAAACAGCAGGCTTCAGGTTGTGGGTCACCTTTTTTTTTCTTACTTTCTTCCTTGTATTTCCTAAAGTCTTTGAAATAGCAGCTTCTGAATTACTTCACTATATTTAGAGATAGGTAACCCTGTCAGGAAAAGAAGCATGAATTCCTTTCCCAGCACTAAAGGAAACCAAAGCTCACAAAAGGAACCAGGAACAAGAAAGCCTAAAAACATGGCCTCTAGTTTTCAACAGCGCCTTCCCACCCCAGCCCTTCACTCCCCCTTCTCCTGGCTTGCCTGTTGTGGGCAAGCAGCCCTACATTTTAGTGTTAGGCCTCTTCATTTGTTGTTGTGTTTGTTGGCTTGTTGCTACAGGCTAATGGAATAGAAGGAGATGGAAAAGAAGCAATATTGATAAAAATTTGGCAGGGTCCATGGCATTTGGTGAGATGATTAGAATAGTTGGATCTAAGAATTTTTACACACTTAAAACAAAGGTGGTCTTAGCTCAATTTCTCTTGAACCCAGTTCATTCCCTCCTCAGGGGAGGTGATTTGATGCTGACTCTTGTGTTGCTGAAGAAATATTTAAAACAAATGAGCCAAAAATTGAAATGGAACATGTTACCTCTATCTGGACTGGGGCTGGTGTAATATAGTGCTCAGCCAGGTTCTTAATGAGACAAAAAGCCCTTAAGTGTTATAAAAATAAGGAATAAGAGGGCAGTGAATTTAGTTAATCCCATTGATTTCCTAATTCTTCACCTTCATTCCAGAAGTATACATTGAAAAATAAGATGTAAGACTGGGAATGTTTTTCAGAGTCCTCATTAAGGTGGGTCGCTGGCATGCTCTCTCTCCATCTCCACAACCTACCACTATAAAATGTGGACATAAGTGCACGTGGCTCTTGAGGAAACTTTCCAGGCACATATTTAATAAATGAAGGTATTATGCTGTGGGAGGTGGGGACCCAGCAGCACTGGAAGGGTTGGGTGAAACTCTAAGGCTGCTGTTCTTTAACACTTGCCTCCTCTGGGCACCCTGGGTGAGCAGTCAGCCAAGGCAAAGTGGTGTGCTTGGTTACTCAGCTGCACCAGGAACTGGCAGCTCAGAGCTATCAGTTCACACTACCCCCCTCTCCCATGTGTTTTCAAAAACATTAAAAATATACATCTAGCAAGTTTAAATCTGGTGTTATAGTAAAGTGAGGAAGACTTCATTTAGATGAAAAATACTATAAAATTCATGTCATGAGATGCGGTATGCCCAGATCTCAGTGTTGTCAAGGCTGCATGAAGTAACTCCGGTAATCTTTTGTCCCTCTCTTCTCCTACAAAAAACATTTAACTTTCTGCGTGCCCACTATTCACACTAAAATCTTTGAATGTAATCTGCTTTCAGGTACTACAAACAGCATTGTTATTGTCTGTGTGTGCGTGTGCGTGGAAGAGCTCTTCTCCCAACTTCTCCTCTGGTTGTAGAGTGAAATCAAAAAACCTGATTTCAATATCTAGCTTTTTCTATGAACTTTTGGTATCTCTCTTAGATATTATTTCTTATCTGGATACTTCAGCTTTCTTATACGAGTGCAAAGGAATTGAAAATTCTTGTTCACAAAGTGAAAAAATAATGTGTAAGGATGTATAGAGTTATGTATAGAAAACACTAAATAGTCTTAAAAGATTGTTACTCAATGTATGGGGTGGAGCAAAGCAGTTGACAGTTGCTTGTATGGAAAATAATATGATAATTACAGATGTAATACAAGAATAAACTTTCACACGCTCAGAACTGAAAACCTCCTTTTGCCCCCACCTTGTATTTCAAGGCATTATTTCCTCTCGAAGTTGTTATATGCTCAGCTCACTTCCATTTCATTTTTAACTTTTGTCTTCAATTAAGAAGAAACTACCAACATCCCATAAGAAATGGTGTATTTCTGGATGTTTATCCCAAGTATTCTGGGCAGAACTCTGGAAAGCAAAGAATAACGGTGAAGATAGATCTTCACAGATGTAGAAACTCAAGAGATCTGGTGAGACAACAGTAGATATCAAATTCTGTTAAATCTTAGTAACTATGTGCCTTTGTATTGAATCTCAGTGCTTAAGTTAGGTTTAGATATTAATAATTGTCAATATCAGCAAGATTACTTCTTCCTAGTCTAGGCCTAATTTTAATTCTTTTGAAAGGACTATTTCACTGCCCATTTATTCTCTACCTTGACATATAGCAAGAATAAAGATGTAAACATTACTCATTTGATGTCACTGTCTATTTGTGGGATTTCTTTTTCAAATGTGTAAGCAGGTCTCTACCCCACACCGATCTTTTTGCAAGGAGAAATCTAGAGAATTTTACCTGAAACCAGCTCATTTTTTCAGGGAGTGAGTGATGGAGGGGGTTATGAGCCTTCCCACAACCTCTAGTACATGACTTGAAGCAGGTTTAATGGATAGTTGACTCACTGGTAACAACACTAAACAATAAATAATTGTAATTTTCAAAGAGCTTGTTCTCCCAGGAACTTTGAAAGCATTGCATGCACTGTTTTGTTTGAATTTTTGCAATTTTTCTTTGAAAAAGGTACATCTAGATTTTATTGTGATTTCCTTCACTATAACTGACATGAGTCACAAATTACCAATTTCATTTGTTTTCCAAAAATGAGGACAAGTCATTCATTGTATGGTAAGTACTAAAGTATTTAGGTCTATGAATGGAATCTGGCCAGGGTTTCCCCCCCGCCTAGAACAGCTACTTTAAACCACAAGTTCCAGCTAAGAAACTTCTTGGCATCATTAGCACATTAATTAATAACCAAGAAGACATAGGAAGATTTATATATGCCATTTGCTCTTAAGTGTAATATAATTCCCTGACTTCATAACCAAAACTTTTCAAACACAAGCACTGAAAGTAACAAAGTATATCTGATGCCTTTCCCCAGTTACAAAAGAAAAGAAAAGGTTAGTTTTTCCTTTGTTCAACTATTTATGCTACTGACTTCTAGCGTAAAAATGATTTTGAGGCAATGAAGAAGAAATGTTTCATATACTTTCTTTTAATGAAGGAACATAAATTTCTCAATGAATATAGTTTGTATGTTTATAAATGTATTCAGTTCTCAAACAGGCACAGAAATCCAACATTATAATTGCCATCAGTCCACAGAGAAATCTCAAATAATTGAAACTTTCTGCTAGGTTCTACTTTGATAAGAAAGGAGCAAATCAGAAGAGAACATATTTATTTTATCTCTATTTCCTCCGTCTGGAGACTTTACAGAATAAGAAAGAATCCTCTGGGCCTTGCAGCCGCTTGAGTCATCAAGGTAGATTCAGAAGTGTTTACTCACAGTGGCATTAGCTGTCTGGGTTTGGCGGGATTATTACGGTTGATGTAATTTTATTATTTTCAGCAAACTGTAAATGTGACTTGTTTGTATAATTTGTAAGATGCTTCCTTTAAATAAATTGACAACTTATAAAACAATCCTTTTGTCAGACCATGAAACTTGGTATTTACTTTGGAAAACATGAGCATTGCAACAATACTAGATACAATAATTCAGGAAAGGATGCAATTCATTATAATCCAAAAAGTAATCAATATTGTGAATTGAGTACCCACTAAACCCCCTCCCTTCTATTGCTAAGGTATAGAAACCTTTCCTGAGCTAAACATATTAACACAGGGGGTCTCTAACCTGCAGCCCATAGGCTGCATGCAAAGACCTTTTTATTTATCTGTGATGGCAGATATCACGAAAATTATGTACAGACCTTGTTTTTTGCTCATCAGTTTTCGTTAGTGTTTGTGTATTTAATGTGTGGGCCAAGACAACTCTCCTTCTTCTGGTGTGGCCCAGAGAGGCCAAAAGTTTGGACACCTCTGCAAGAAACATTAAATTACTCCAAATGAGAAAATATAGCTCTACTCAAAAGGAAGAATAATAATAATAATAATAATGTTTTATAATAATAATGTTTCCTACTTGTTCTGCAGGAAAAATACAGAGAGATTAATTCATAAACCAAACACAGCTAACAGAATAATTAGTGAATTAGAATTCAGAACTGAGAAAATGTCCTGGAACACAGCACAGAGGGGTAAAAACATGGAAACTATTTTTTTTAAATATTTAAAACACACGGAGAAGAGAACAAAAATTTGAGTAATAGATTTCCAAAAAGAAAAGATAATATAGAGAGAATAAAGAAGAGAAAATATGCACATTTTAAAACTGTGGCAATTTCTGGGAGAATTAGGAAGATAAGAAAATAAAAATACACACTAAAGATTAATAAAATTAAAACACCTATACATACCATATTAAAACTGCAGAACTTTGAGGAGGAAAAGAAAGCACTAGAAGCTATGAGAGAAAAAAATTAGACTGCCCACAAAAAGATCATCAATAGCAGATTTCTCATGAATAATAAAAAGAAAAAGTCAGAAGAAAATTGAATAATATCTCCAAAGGGCCGAGGCAAAATTACTATGAACTTGAAATCCTATGCCTACACTACCCTTTAAGAACGACAAAATAAAAGCATTTTCAGAGATAAAAAGTCATAGAAAATATACACTCTCAGATATTTACTGAAAGAACCACTAAAGACTATACCTGCAGAAGAAGAAACAAAACCCATGTTGAAGGAACATATTGCAAGGAAGAATCGTGAGAAAAGAAATATGAAAAACATGGTAGAAAACCTAATTAAATACCTTTTTAAAAATAAATACAAGAAAGTAACAAAGAGAAAGACAGAAAAAAAGGAAAGGAATTGTGACTAAAAGAACTCGAACGAAGCTGTGGGTGAGAACAGTGCTGAGGGGAGGAGAGTGTTTGAAGGCAGCCGGCGGCTGCCAGTCCCGCCGCCTCGTTAAGGAGCGTATAGACAGTGACAGTTTTAGATCTTCAAAGAGAAATATAAATAGAAGTATGTATAAATGGTATTGCCACCAAAAGAATAAAAAGGCAATCAGTAAATTCCATGTAGGGGAATCCGTTTCATGAGGACGGCGGCCTCTGGGGAGAGGACTGGGAATGGGCGTAGGACTGGGGTTGGAGGCTGAAGAGAGTTTTAAACTTTTCTCTCATGTTTTGTTTCCTTAAAAGAAGATCACTGCAAGCAAATAAGGCAAAATTCGAAAAGCTAATATTTCTAGATAATAGAAATATAGATTTTTGTTACATTGTCCTTCATATTTTCTCATATTTTAAATTTTTCTCAAAACAAAAAGAATTGGAAACTTTTGTGCTTATTTGGAGTTATTGGTCGAGTGTGAATAAATTCCAAAGCAATCCAGGTTCAAGCTCCTGAAGTCCGACAGATCAATTCAGTCCACCTCCAGAGCAGATGTGGGGCTGTATCATACGCCATCTGTCATACGCAGGTGAGAAAAATTCTTAGTGGAAGAAAATGCCAATGAACTTCAGGGTCATTGCTTTTTAAGTGTGGGGGTTTGGAGAGCTCCATTATCTAGCTCATGCTCTGTGTTGGTTTAAATTACTCATCTCTGGCTTCACTGTGCAAGCAGCGGAACAAAGATGTCAATATAGAAACTACCATAGCCAGGGGTAAGCAGGAGCTTACCCAATTAGAGAACTCTTAAGAAACCACAGAAAAAAATTAACTTTTCTGTCATAATAAGGACCTTTCTTTGGGGAGCCAGAACAACCACTTCTGTGTGTTAGTTTTCTCTTACAGTGGGTGAATTGGGAAGCACACACTGGAAGACTGTCTTCTGCGAATAACAGGCACTGGCAGTGGGATGCCCATGGGATTCCACACTCACTAGAACAACTGCTCAGCCACAGCACACCCATGCATGAGGAAAAAGTCAGTCTAACAGAAGACACAAAAGGCGAATCAGTGAATGGGCTGGATTTGCATGTCCCTCAATGGACATTTATATGAAACTTTTCTTAAAGGAACCTCATACTCTTAGAATATACTCTTGGAATATAGCAGAATCATGATTGGCCAAAGGAAGTCTCATAAATATCCTACCCACTGTTCAGTGGGGGATCTAAGTCTCCCATTTGTGAAGGCTTCATCTCCATTACAGGGTCAAAAACGGCTCAGGTCAGGCACTAAGTCATGAGGTCAATGACATGATCCCTGCCCGAGATGACTAAAGCCCAACCCAAGCCATGGCAGTGGGGATAGAGAATAAGTTACAGATCCATGAAAGATTTCAGAGGTAGAGTTATAGAAATCGGTGGCTGGTTAACCAAGCAGAAGTTGAGATTACAAAAGTACCCTAGGACAATTCCAAACTCCCTGGAAATCCCACCAATTTACATAGGAAATAAGAAATAGAGAAGGTCAATGGTGGTGGGCATTGTACAAGGGATAATTAGATGAAATTCCAGTCATGTTGAGGAACATATGGATCTTCAAGGGCAAATTCTAGTAAGGAACTAGAAATGTGCAATTAATAGTCAGAATAAAGATCAGGAGATGGTCATTTAGAAATCACCAGTGTGAGCTGGCAGCTGAGTCACAGGTCTGGGGGGCATTAGTTAAGGACAGCAGGTAATGTAATAGAAAGGCTAAGAGTCCTCCACTCAAAGGGTTACAGAGCCATGCCTCTCATAGCTGTGGGTTGAGCAGGTGAGACTCCAGCCCCCCATTTTAAGTATAGCAGATCAGCATTTTCTAGTTTATAAATGAAGCCTTCCACATTAGATTTCATTTAAAAAGAGGGTGCCATGACTCAAAAAATTTTCTGAAAACCACTGGTCTAGTCCACAACTTGACTGAGGTTCATGAACCTACTCTGATGAAACAGGCTAGAGAATACCTCTTTCTCGCCATCTGAGCATTGCCTCCAGCATCAGGCTGGCTGCTGGAGCCCTGTCCACAAAATGAAGCCCAGGTGGTAAGAAACCCTTGGTATCCAGGTAGGTACAAAGGGGATAGTGTCACGAGCTGGCTAAAAGCCTCTCCTGGGAATGGAGGGAGAAGAGGCTTCAGGGAAGTCTAAGTCCTGGTCAGGAAGATCTCAGGGAGAAAGCTGGATAGGTGAGACAAGGACAGAGTTAAATATAAGCAGCCAAGTCAATGCTGAGAGAGTCAGGGAGAGTCCAGATGAGGACACAGCAAAGTGTGAGGTTGGGTGCATGAGTGGTTGGGACTTTGTCCTCAAACACAGAACAAATGCCAGGGCAGCTGGCACTGTTGGAGGAAGCAGGTACAGCAGCTTTAAGCAACTGAGCTATGAGTATTTAACAAAGTTCTTCTGACTCCAAGTGGAATGGGTCATCACCTGCGAGGGATCATTTAAGGGACTCTGAGAAGGTCATGGGAGACAAAGCTTTTACTTGCTGTCTCTAACCATGAAATGAAAACACATATACCCCTGGTAAGGAAACACATTCACTGACATTACTTTACATTTAAAATAAAAATGGCTGGTAATGCATGATCTTCTGGAAACAGGTGGCAAAACTGGAGGAGTTCAGATCAAGTGTTAGAATGAAACTCTAGAACTCAGAGGATTGTCTTTGATCTGAGGGAGTTCATGGGCACTAGAAGTCTGAAAGGAGAAGGGCAGAGGCTGCTGAAAAATCAGTAGAGGAGGGATGTGGTTGACAAGACAAATGGCTTCTGCCACAGTTTTGTCCTGAACCCACCCAGTATCACCAATGCCATTACTAGGACAACAAATCTTGTCTAATGTGGGATTCTGGTGTTCCAGTGTTGCCAGAGTGAAATCTCCTTCTTCTCCAAACTTCCCCAACTTCCCTTCCATTTTGGAAAGCTGAGGTTAGCAGACACGCCTTTTGGTCTGTTTGGTGTAATTACCCTTTGCATGCCTCTATCTGCCTCCACCTCTGCACTTCGCCATCCACTCTGGGCTCTCAGTCAGCACTACACCACCACCAAGACTGCCCAAGGCAATGAGGACGCTGTTCCCTCTGGATTTAAACATCTCTTTTCAAATTTCCCCTTACCCAGGATGATTTATAAACCCCATACTATTTCTTTTGTGGTCCCTTTTACTAATAACCCTGTAAGCTAGGTCTTGTCCTTTTTGAAATTATTTTTCCAGAAAAATAGAAGGGGGAATAGCCTCTAATACAGTGATTCCCTCAGCAAAAACCCACCAGACCATTCAACATTTTAAAGCTTTTAGAAAAAAATACTCAGGTAGCCTTACTCAATATCTCATCCCACTGTGCCACCACCTTCATCCTAATCTGTTTCTCTTTCCATTATGTCTACATTTCAGTTTTTCTGATATTGTCTGGATCCAATTCCCATATCCCCAAAACTATTACCTCTTTGGTTTGATGTTTAAAGACTTTGTCTCAATACTTTTTATTAAAGATGCAATATAAAAATTAATTGCCTAGTATCATGGGAAGCCAAGTATTTAAAGTGTTGTCAAGCAGTGTTAGGACAATGAATATGATAATAAAGTTTAAGATGAGTCATATAAAGCAAAATTGCAAATGTACTTAGATGAAAGAGTCAGCAGGCACTACAACCAAGCCTTGTAATGAAGGGACAGAGCAGATGACGACATTCTGAAAACTCCATTTCTTTTTTGCCAGACACAATTTGAAATAATGATAGGTCTCTCTAAATGCAAGTGAGCTCTCCTTTTATTTCAGTTTGTGTGATGAAGTCCCTAAGATGTATCTATCTTTTGCCTCTGTGAGTATTGAGAAAGTGAGAAAGAACATTCAAAAGTGGCCTTTGCGCCCCAATAATATGTCCCTCTCTAACAGTTGCCAATGAGAGTAATACTTGCCAACTCCCTTTTCTAGTCATCAGAACAGCATTTTGTTAATGAGAATGTAATGAAATGTGACCCTCCAGAAGAAATAGACTCTTCGGGACTGTTGGAAGAAATACTAGACTCCAGAATCAGGAAATCTGGGTCTTAGTCTTGGCTCTGTTATAAGGAGAGCTTGGTCAAATCATGCCAATCTGTCTGTGCCTCATCTTCCTCATCTGACAAAATGTAATTGAAGGGGGGAAAAAGCAATCACTTATTCCATCTAGCTTATGGATTTGCTGTGAGCATGCCTTGAAAAGTAGAAGGTGCCCTAGTTGGTTCTTACTCTCACTTATAATTTATAGCTTTCTGGCCTTGTTCACCTGGACAAGTTACCTGAAGTTTCCTCATCTCCTCCTCTAAAAGGCAGCAGTGCCATAAATTCTATGTATGTAAAAATAAGCTGGCCTGACGTGACTAGACAAGAATTAGGTGTTGAACTGCTTTAGGAGTCAGTGCTCTCCCCTACTCAGAACCCTGTAATTAGAGTGAGCTATAAACCACAATGTAGCATATTTGCTCTGAGCATTCCAGTAAATAACACAGAATTATAGGGCTGGAAAAGCCCTCAGAGATTATCCGGTCCAAGCCGGGATGATGAAGAAACTGAGGCCTAGGAAGTTTAAGAAACTTGCTTGCGGTTTATACAAACAACTAATGATGACACTAGATTAGGATCCAGATTTTTATTTTCTTGTCTTGTGGTCTTTCTTGTTGTAAAGCTACTCATTGACCTTACATAATTCAGGTGAACTATTTGTTGTGAAAAAAATACTCATTAAAATAAATGATTTCTATCACAGTCCCTGCCCACTTCTGCTGACTAACAGGCATCTCTTACTTAAGAATGGCAAGAATTCCTATTTTCTTATTGGCTTTCATCATGAAATTGGAGAAATATTTTCCTGGAAAGGCCTCCCTCGTGGGCTGAGTTGCTGATGTCCCCCATTATTATCTGCTCCTTGGAGGCAGACACAGTGGTGCACTGATAAAGGTCACAGGCTTGGACTTAGATCTGAATCTCAACTCCAGTTCTTTGGAGTTGGAATCTTGAGGGAGCCTTATTCTTTTCCGGAGCTGCTTTCCTCATCTGAAGAATGACATAATATCTCTGAATACACTTTGTAAATTATAAAGTGTGGTATAAATTTCGGTGCTTCTGGCCTTGAAAGCCCAACAAAACCCAGCATGTTACAAGCTGCATGAGTGACAGTAAATCATTCCGATCCCAAATTACACAGCCCAAAGGTGGGCAGCGTGGGAAACCCACACACCTACTTCTCCCCACTGGTATCTTCACAGGGTTTTATCTCTTTTCTCACATTTTCAGAGTTTCTCCTTTGCCTCAAGCCACTTGTCCCTTTTCCACCTCTGATGGAACAGACTTTTCCCTATGCCCTGCAATGACCTGGCTCCACATTTTCAGGAATCCAGAATTGCCAGCTATTTGAGGCTACTAGGGGGTGGTTGGTGTCTCCTCCTGAACATCTACACGAACTAAGGGGATGATGTCATAATGAATTGGGCCTTACTCTTTGGCTTGCAAATGTCTGAAAATTTATTTAAGCATTCTTAAGCAAAAAAAAAGTGATTTATTGGAAGGGCACAAGGACAGCTCATGGAACTAAAGGTAAGAATGAATATATCCAGATTCTGCAGAGACCTAAAGGATAGGAGTTTCCCTTCCCACGCTCATCCTGCTTCCCTCCTTGCACTGGTCTGATCCTTTCCCACTGTAGACAGGTCCCCTCCACACCACAGGAGATGATGTCATTTTCTGACGAGAGTCAAACCAGCTCTGGTTTGAGGAATCCTAGAGGAGAACTCTAAGAAGTCTGACCAAGGTCCAGTGTTAAGAGAAGGAGCTCAGGTCCTATGACACGAAGCCAGGCACATTAACGCAAGTGTAACTTTTTAAACCCCTACACGAAATAATTAATTCAAAATAGAGACTGTGTATCCAGAAGAAATGCACATGACATACTGGGCAGTCAGAGACAATAGATATATATCGGTTTTTACAGCTTCATTCTTCTCCTCCAAAAACAGATACAAGTAACCACCGATGATCACTACCCACCAACATGATGATTGAAAAGGTAACTCACCAAGGAATAAAAGCATCTACTTACAGCCACATACTTTCTGTATTAGAGTAGTCCCCCTTATCTATGGTTTTGCTTTCTGTGGTTTCAGTTACTCGTGGTCAACCATGGTCTGAAACTATTACAGTTGGCTTCCGGTCAAGATGGTGAAATAGGAAAACACTGTACTCACCTCCTCCCATGGCCACATCAAAATTACAACTAAGCTACAGAACAACCATTGTTGAGAACCACCTGAAATCTAGATGAACAGAAGTTCTATAACTAAGGATATACAGAAGCCCAGACAAGACTGGTAGGGGAGGCAGAGATGCAGAATGGGCTGGTCCCACACCCACCTGTTGTAGATAAAAATCAGGAGGGATACCTCAGCTTTGGAGGTTACCCCATGAGGAGAGAGGGGCCCAAGTCCCACACCCAGTTCCCGAGCCCAGGGTTCCATGCCAGGAAGAGAAGTCCCCCTAACAACTGACTGTAAAAACCAGCAGAGGTTGTGGCTGAGTGAGATGGAGGCTTCAAGAATCCCAGGCATTCCTCTTAAAGGGCCCACACACAGACTTACTCAGACTCATTCACTCTGTACTCCAGCACTGGGGCAACAGTTCAAAAGGCAATAGGGATATACGGGGAGGAACTGAATTGTCTGACTTCAGGGAGACGGCAGACAGGGCAACTTTCTGCCACACGGAAGTGCTGGCAAAAGTTGTTGCTCCTTTATTGAGCACTACCCCCACTCAGCCTGCAGGAGAGCACCATATCTGAGTCTCCATCAGCCTGGCTAATGCTGTTTGCCTGCCCCAGTGAATCCCTGAGACCCAACATTTGGGCCCAACCCAGTGGCTTTTCCATACGAATGGCCTGTCTTGGCTCATGCTGAGGATTTTCCTAAAATCTCTCAAAGGTTCACAAACCCTCAAAAGGCAGCATCTGGCCTTGGCATGCCCTATAACTCCTGCAAAGCAGCTCCAAGCCTGGCACTAGTGGAAGCTGGCTTCAGATGGCAGCTTGGCCTCTCCCAGGCACCTTCAAACCCACCACAAGTGGCAAGCATCTATGGAACACTTTGTTGCTAATACCAAGTGGCCCCAGGCAGGTCATAGGGCAGCTGAACTTGGCTTGCACCACAGCTCCTCCCAAGAAGCCTCAGAACCAAGATACACAGCGGCCAGCCCTAAATCACAGCAGAGCACCACCAAACCACCTCCATGAATGGCACACTCAAAGGGTCCACTTTACAGACACCAGAACCCTGATGTAGAGAATCCTGTTTTGTAGGGTCAGTCCCTGCACAATAGCTTCTCCATAGTCTGCACAGCCAATCAGCCTGAAGTTCATTTCTTCCTGTTGACGTACCAACTGAAATCAAGGCTCAGCTACAAAAGGAAGACAGACACAACACCCAAAAGGTACACACCTGGAACACCCAGCTCAAACAACAAGAAAGACTGCACCACTGGGCCCCACAGTACACTTACTACATAAGGCCACTCTATCAAGACCAGCAGACATAGAAGCTCTACCTAACACATAGAAACAAACACAGAGAGGCTGCCAAAATGAAGAGACAAAGAAACATTTCTCAAATTAAAGAACAGAACAAACTCCATATAAAGAACTAAACAAAGGAAACAAGGAATCTGTCAGATGCAGAGTTCAAAACACTGGCTGTAAGGATGCTCACTGATCTCAGGGCAAACTCCAACAGACAGCAAATGTAAGAATGAAGATAGAAAACATAAAACAGAACTAGTCAGAAATGAAGAATACAATAACTGAAATGAGGAATACATTACAGAGAATCAAGAGTAGAATAGATGAAGCAGAGAATCAAATCAGAGATTTGGAAGATTAGATAGCATAAAACACCAGTCAGAAGAGCAAAAAGAAAAAAGAATCCAAATAAATGAGGATAGTTTAAGGTGCGTCTGGGACAACATTAAGCATAACAACATTTGCATCATAGGGGTACCAGCAGGAGAAGAAAGAGAACAAAGAATGAAAATCTAGTTGAAGAAATAATGAGGGGAAACTTCTCTAACCCAGTGAATGAAATAGACATACAAGTCCAGGAAGCACAGAGAATTCCAAACAAGATGAACCCAAAGAGACCCATAGCAAGAAACATTATAACTAAAAGATTAAAGAAAATGAGCGAAGTTAAAAGCAGCAAGAGAAAAGCAGTTAATTACCTACAAGGGAGCTCCCCTACAACTGCCAGTTGACTTTTCAACAGAAACTTTTCAGGCCAGAAGGGATTGGCAAGAAATATTCAAAGTGAGAAAAAGCAGTGACCTACAACCAAGATTACTCTACCCAGCAAAGCTGTCATTTAGAATGGAAGGGCAGATAAAGAGCTTCCTAACAAGCAAAAGCTAAAGGAGTTCATCACCACCAAACCAGTATTACATGAAATATTAAAGGATTGTCTTTAAAAAGAAGTAGGGAAAATGACTTAAAAAATTAAATAATAAAATGACAATAACTATATATCTTTCAACAATTAATTTAAGTGTAAATGGATTGAATACTCCAATCAAAAGATGTTAAGTGGCTAAACAGATAAAAAAAAAAGACCTTTATATATGCTGCCTATAAGAGATTCACTTCAGATCAAAATGCACATGCAAGTTGAAAATAAAGGGATGGAAAAAGATATTTTGTGAAAATATAAACAGAAAAAAGCTGGGATAACAATATTTATACAAAACAAAATAGACTGCAAAATAAAGGCTTTAACAAGAGACTGAGAAGAACCCAGCTGTTAAGACTTCTGGATATTTATCCAAAGAATCTCAAAACACTAATATATATGCATCCCTATGTTCATTGTGGCATTATTGACAATAGGCAAGATATGGAAGCAGCCTAAATGTCCATCAATAAATGAATGAATAAAGAAGTGATGGATATATACAATGGAATATGACTCAGCCATAAAAAAGAATGAAATATTGCCCTCTGCAACAACAAGGATAGACCTAGAGGTGCAATAAGTCAGACAGGGAGGACAAGTACCATATGATTTCATTTATATGTAAAATCTAAAAAAATAAACAAAATAAATGAACAAACAAAATAGAGATAAACTCATAGATACAGAGAACATTTAGATGGTTGCCAGATGGGAGGGGGGTCAGAGGATTGGATTAAAAAAAGGCAGGGATTAAAAAGTACAAATGGGTAGTTATCAAATAGTCACAGGGATGAAAAGTGCAACATAGGGAAAATAGTCAATAATATTGTATAACTATGTGTGGTATCAGATGAGTATTACATTTATCAGGTTATTACTTTGTAAATTATATAAATGTCTAACCACTGTGTTGTACACCTGAAACTTATCCAATATTGTATGTGAACTGTAATTGAAAAATCTAAAATTTATTTTTAAAAAGTAAATAAAAACATTACAATTGACCCTTGAACAACACAGTTTTGACCTGTGCAGGTCCCTTTATACAGAAAATTTTTCCAATAAATACAGTGACATTTTGTATCCACATGTTTCACATCCACAGCTTCAACTAACCTGAGATCAAAAATAGTATTTTTGTATTTTCAGCAGCAGATTCCCAGCCATGGGTTCCCACCCACTGACTGAAAATAATGTTTTGGATCCATGGTTGGTTGAATCTGCAGGTGTGAAAGGGTAACTGTAGAGTCAAAATTATACGTGGATTTTCAGTGGTGTACCTGTCAGCATCCTAACCCCACATTGTTCAAGAGTCAATAGAAAAAGTAAAATTCCAGAAATATACAACAAAGCTACCCTGCCAGTGCACCACTGATAAATTTTAAATTGTGGGATGTTCTGAATAGTGTGATGAAGTCTCACACCTTCAAGCTCCATCCCGCCTGCGACCTGAATCATCTCTTTGTCTAGTGTCTCCACGACTATATGCTCCCTGCCTGCTTGCCCCTGGCTAGCAGTCTCAGCTCTCAGATCAGTTATCAGAGAGAGGGGGCACATTTACATAACTTTTATTACAGTATTGTTATCATTGTTTTATATTCTTACTAGCTGTTGTTAATCTCTTACTGTGCCTAACTTATCAGTTAAACTTTACCACATGTATGTATGTATGTACCCAAATAAACATAACGTATATGTCCAGGGTTCATGTGTGGGTTCAGTACTGTCTGTGTTTTAAGGCATCTTTGGGGGTCTTGAAACACACCCCCTAGGAACTACTGTAATCTTTCATTACGTAAATAACTCCTAGCAATCTGACAACTATGCCATACAAGTAGTAAATCTTTTTGGAAGGGTTAGAGCACAGGTATTATTTTTCCTTCTACTTTATCTTTCTTCTGTTTACCTGGATCCTCCTATTTCCATCGAATCAAACACATTTGAAGATTGAGTCATAGCTCTAAGACTGCTCATAAAATTTTAAGTGAGGCTCTTGCAGGCAGTTTCTCCTTACACTAATGAAAGAGTTGACTTAGACTTTCCTTCCAGGACAGAAGCTCTCACACATTAACACATGTAAGAATCATCTGGACAATGGGCTCACCTACAGACACCCTAACCCAGTGGTTCCCGAGCTTCTCTGCCCATTGGAATCACCTGGGAAACTTTTCACACACCTAGGCCACACCTCAGACCTGGAAATCCCAGTCTCTGAGGGTGGCAAACAGGCACCAGGAGTTTAAGTTTTTCAGATGCTTTCAGTGTTTAGGAGAGCTGGGGACCACTGCCCTAACCCAGGGTTCTCAGGTCTGGCTGCGCACTAGAATCACCTGCACAGCTCAAGGAACTGAAAATGCGTGGGCCCCAGCCTAAACCATTTAATGTACAACCTGGAAAGAGGGAGGATGAGATGATCGAATATGCACATGAACACTTTAAAAAAAAAGACTCCCCAGCTAATTAGTCTTGGCCCACCCCCATAGATCCTAATCGAGGGAGTCTAAGGTGGGCCCAAGAATCTGCTATTTAGCAAGCACTTCCTCACCCCCCAGCCCAGTGGCTCTGATGCAGGGGTCCGCACCTCACTCTAAGAAACATTTCACTCAAACTCTGGCTACACAAAGTGTGCTCCAGGGGCCAGCAGCACTAGCATCTCCTTGGCGTTCATCAGAAATGCAGTGTCTCAGGCCTCAACCCCTCAACCCCCCAAACTGCTAAGTCAGAATCCGCATTTTAACAGCAGCTGGGGGCTTTGTGCACAGATTAGAGCTTAAATATCACTTGTCTAGAGGTATTCCTTAATGTTGATTGCCCATTGGGATCACCTATATCTTTAAAAATTACTGAAGGCCTATCCCATTGTGACAGATTTTAGTCCAATTGGCTGGAGCAATGGCCAGGGACGCGTGAATTTTTCACAGTAGCCAAGGTGAACCTCTGCTCTCATCCAAATGATAATCATTCTGTTCTCCTTTCAGTTGGGCTTAAAGATTTAAAGTCATGTTTACATCACTGATTCCTTTAAATTGCACAGGAAAATTCTCTATCGGTCACAGTAAGTCAGAGTTATGGTTTGGATTTGTCTAAACCTGCAGCAGCAAAGCAATCAAAATAAATGAAAATGTAAAAAGAAAAAGAATAAAGCTACTATAAATTTTTTAAAAAATGTTTTAAAGTCCCAACCAAATGGTTTTTTGCTCACCTACTCTTGTTTCCTCATTTCCAACATTTTTAAAAAGATCATTTCCACATCTCATTAAATACACATGTGAAAGTCATCAGCAATAAACCACAAAAGGCCATAGTACAAAAATTTATGGAGATAGTTTATAATATATTTCAAAGTTCATATTCAGTGCCCTGAAAAATGACATAAGGGCCTAGTCATGGGACAGAACTAATGACAAACAAGAGCTTATCTTGTCTGCTCTACTGGCTTTGCAATGGCGATAACATTCCTGAAGCATGCCATCAGAGCTGACCGAGGGTTGAAGTCTGCCACTACACATGTCAGCGTACCTTCCAGCACATAGTAGTTGCTCAAAGAATGCCCCTTTCTTTCTCCTCAGAACCCTTGCAGCCCTACATTTGTGTCTCTGGAGCTATTTACCACCCTCAATCTGAATCACTCTCACTGATGTTTTATTCTGCCCTTCTAGATTAAGATTATAAATTTCTTATGAAGAGAGAATATGTCTTGTTTATTAGTCCTACCACATGTACCCAGATGAGTGCCTAGCATAGAAGTCAACTGATTAAGTGTGCAGATGGGACATGGGTAAAGAAAGCAAAACTGGAAATGAAACATGATGTTGCAGAGGAGTAGGTTTTGCAAAAAATGTGATAGACCCCCAGTAGAGGACCCAAAATTGTAGTAAAGACCTCAGTTCTGCATCAGAAGCTTGGTGAATGAATATATGTATTGATAGTTTTTTAGTTAAAGTGGTTTTAAAGTATATATGTAATATTTTTATAATCTTTCTATTATTTTTAATGACTGACCTACTAACAGTTTCAATTATATTGACTTAAGAAGGTTTCTACTGTGGCATCTAATAACACCTGGGAAATAAAACAACAATGAAATGCCAAATTCTCATCATTGTCTCCTTACCTTTTATTTATATATTTTGGGCAAAAACTTAGAAGGCAAGATGGCAAGGTAATACTTAACTATACCGACCTTGCCAGAGGCAACAATTTGCTTTGATAAGGGCACACATGACACCTGTCAGACTTTCAATAAGATTTTATCTTAGCCCTTAACGCTACACAATTTAAATTCATGATTACATGACTATATTTCACAGAGGAGCGAAGAATACAGATAAAGTTAAGTTCCTGCAATCACTCCAAACCCCATTCCAGTCCACTTTCCAGAGGTAACCACTATAATCAATTTGGTATTTCTATGAAATTGGCCTTTTTTTTAGATTCCTACATATTGGTGATACCATGTAATATTTGTCTCTCTCTGTTGGGTTTATATGTCATTTAGCATAATGCCTTCCAGGTTCATCCTTGTTGTTACAAATGGCAGTTTCCTTCCTTTTTATGACTAGATAATATTGCTGTGTGTGTATGTACTCATTCACCCATGAAAGGACATTTAGTTTGTTTTCTCATCTTGGCTATTGTGAATAATGCTGAAATAAACATGGAAGTGCAGACATCTCTTTGAGATACTAATTTTATTCCTTTCGGAAGTGGGATTGCTGCAGAACCATCATGCTGTTTTCCATAGTGGGTGCATCAATTTACATTCTCACCAGCAGTGCACAAGGGTCCATTTCCTCCACATCCTGGCCAACATTTGAAAACTTGTGTCTTTTTAATAATAGCCATTGCAACAGGTGTGGAGTGATATCTCATTGTGGTTTTGATTTGCATTTTCCTCGTGGTTAGTGATGTTGAGCAGCTTTTCAGTATCTATTGGCCACTTATGTCTTCTTTAGGAAAAAATGTCTAATGAGGTCATCTGCCCATTTTTTAATTGGATTGTTTTTTGCTATTGAGTTGTACGAGGACTTTTATATGTTCAATATTAACCCCTTATCAGATATTTGGTTTGCAAATATTTTCTCCCATTCTATAGGTTGCCTTTTAATTTATCGATTGCTTCCTTTGCTATGCAGAAGCTTCTTAGTTTGATGTAGTCCCATTTGTTTTTAGTTTTGTTTTGTTTTTTAATACTGCCTGTACTTTTGGTGACTTATCTTAAAAATCATTGCCAATACTAATGCCAAACAGCTTACTGCCTAGGTTTTCTTCTACAAGATTTATAATTTCAGGTCTTACATTTAAGAATTTAATACATTTTGAGTTAATTTTTGTAAGTTATGTAAGACAGAGATCTGGTTTCATTATTTTGCATGTGAATATCCAGTTTCTCTAACACCATTTACTGAAGAGACTACCCTTTCCCCAGTGTAAGTTTTTGGCTCCTGTGTCATAAATTAATTGTCCATATATGTGTGTGTTTATTGCTGGGTTCTCTATTCTGTTCCACAGATCTATGTGCCTGTTTTCATGCCAGGACCTTACTGTTTTGATTACTATAGGTTTTTAGTATAGTTTGACATCAGGAAGTTTCATGGCCCCAGCCATTGTTCTTTGTCAAGATTGCTTTTGCTATTCAGGGTTTTGGTGGTTCCCTATAAATTCCAGGATTATTATTTTTTATTTCTGTGAAAAAAAGCCATTAGAATTTTAATAAAGAAAGCATTGATTCTATTGATCACTTTGGGTAGCATGGAGTTTTAAACAATATTAATTTTTTCCAATCCATAAACACAGGACATATTTCCATTTATTTGTGTCTTCTTTAATTTCTTTTTTTAATGTCTTATAGTTTTCAGTATACAAGGTTTTCACCTCCTTGGTTAGATTTATTCCTAAGTATGTTATTGTTTTTGATGCTATTGTAATGAAATTGTTTTTCTTAATTTCCTTTTCAGATAGTGCATTATTAGCATATGAAAATGCAACTGATTTTTGTGTTGATTTTGTATCGTACAAATTTACTGAATTTGTTTATCAGTTTATCAGCTTTTTCATGGAGTCTTTAAAGTTTTCCTTATATAAGATAATGTCATCTGCCAAAGAGGATCACTTTACTTCTTCCTTTCCAATTTAGGTGTCTTTTATTTCTTTTTCTCGAGTAATTGCTGACTAGAACTTTCAGTATTATATTGACTAGAAGTGTCAAGTATGGATATCTTTGTCTTGCTCCTGATATTATAGTAAATGCATTTAACTTTTCACCACTGAGTCTGATGTTAGCTGTTAGCTTGTAATACATGGTCTTTATTACATTGAAGTACATTTCTTTTATACCTAATTTTTTGAGAGGTTTTATCATGAAAGGATGTTGAATTTTGTCACGTTTTTTCTGCATCTATTGAAATTTTTCTTTATCGTTCCTTCTTCTCAGGTGGAACATCATATCTGTTAACTTGCATAAGTTGAACCAACTTGCATCCCAGGAGTAAGTCCCACTTGATCATGATATACTGTGCTCTTGGATTTCATTTTGCCAGAGATTTTTGCATCTATGTTCATGAGGATACTGGCCTGTAATTTCTCTTACTCATGCTGTTCTTGTCTGACTTTAGTATCAGGATAAAACTAGCCTCATAAAATGAATTTGAAAGTGTTCTTTCCTCTCTAATATTTTTCAAAAGTTTGGAAAGTTTGGTATTAATTCTTTTTAAATATTTGGAAGAACTCACAAGTAAAGCCATCTGGACTTCGGTTTATTTGTTGAAAGATTTTTGATTAGTAATTAGTGATTCATTCTCCTTGCTCATCATTAGTTTGTTCAGATTTTCTATTGTTTCATGATTCAATGTGAGTAAGTTGTATAATTCTAAGAATTAATCTTTTTTTCTAGGTTTTCTAATGTTGGCATATAATTTTCATAGTCTTTTATGATTCTCTGTATACTTGTGGTATCAGTTTTAGTGTCTTCTCCTCTGTCTATAATTTTATTTATTTGAGTCACTTCTCATTATTAGTCTAGCTAACGATTTACCAGTTTTGCTTATCTTTTCAAGAGGCCAACTATTATTTTCATTGATCTTTTCTATTGTCATTCTAGTCTTTATTCCACTTATTTCAGCTCTAATCTTCATTATTTCCTTTCTTCTACTAATTTTGGTTTAGTTTATTCTTCTTTTTCAAGTTCACAGAGGTGTAAGTTTAGGTTGTTTGAGTTTTTTTAAATAATTATATTTACAACTATAAACTTTCTTCCTAGTTTTGCCTTAGCACTCTCCATAAATTTTAGTATGTTGTGTTTACATTTCATTTTTCACAAGATATATTTTGATCCACTTTTGATTTCTTCTTTGACTCACTGTTTGTTTAGAAATGTGTTGTTTAATTTCCACATATTTTGAATTCTCCAGATTTCCTCTTGTTATTTATTTCCATTTTTTAAATCCTCACCCAAACATATGTTTTTATTGATTTTAGAAAGATAGGAAGGAAAAGAGAATGAGAGAGAGAAACATCAATCAGTTGCCTCCTATAGGCACCCCAACTGGGAATAAAACCCACAATTTAGGTATGTGCCCTGCAAGCCTTTGGTGTACTGGATGATGGTGCAACCAACTGAGCCACTCGTCCTTGGCTGATTTCCACTTTTATACCATTGTGGTAAAAAAACATACTTGATATAATTTTAACCTTAAATTTGTTAACACTTTTATCGTGGCCAGAATATGATCTATCCTGGAGACTCTTCCATGAGTGCTTGAGAAGAATGTGAATTCTGCTGCTTTTGAATGGAATGTTCTGTATATGTCTGTTCAGTCCTTTTGCTCTACAGTGGAGTTCAAGTTCATTATTTCCTTTCTGACTTTGTATGATCTACCCATTGTTGAAAGTAGGATATTGAAGTCTTTTGCTGTTGTGACATTGCTGTTTATTTCTGCCCTCAGATGTGTTAATAATTATTTGTCATATTTAGGTGCTCCAATATTGCATACATATATATATACAATTGCTATATATCCTCTTGATTAATTGATTCCTTTAACATTATATGATGACCTTCTTTGCCTTTTGATATAAGTGCTATTTTGTCTGATATAAGTATAGTTACCTCTATTTTTCTTTGGTTTTCATTTGCATGGATTTCTTTTATGTTATGTCACTTTCAGCCTATGAGTATCCTTAAGCTTAAGTGTCTTATAGGCAGCATATAATTGGGTCTTCTTTTTTTGTGCATCCAGCTACCCTACATCTTTTTTATCATTTTTATTGTTGTTTGAATACAGTCATCTCCTTTTTCCCACCACCACTTTCCCCCACCCCACCCACTCCCACCTCCCACCCTCAATCCTACCACCCTTTGGCTTTGTCCATGGGTTCCTCATACATGTTCCTTGATGACTCTTTACCTTCTTTCCCCTGTTATCTTCCTCTCCCATCCTCTCAGTTTGTTCTTTATTTCAATGTCTCTGGTTATATCTTGCTCACTTGTTTGTTTTGTTGATTAGGTTCCACTTATAGGTGAGATCATATGGTATTTGTCTTTCACCACCTGGCTTACTTTACTTAGCATAAGGCTTCCAGTTCCATCCATGTTTTCCTGAAGGGTAGGAGCTCCTTCTTTCTTTCTTCTGGGAGGTATTGCATTGTGTAAATGTACCACAGTTTATTGATCCACTCATTTACTGATGGGGACCTAGGCTGCTTCCAACACTTGGCTATTGTAAATTGTATTGCTATGAACATTAGGGTGCATATGTTCTTTTGAATTAGTGTTTCAGGATTCTTAGGGTATAATACCAGCAGTGGAATTGCCAGGTCAAAAGGTAGTTCCATTTTTGGTTTTTTGAGGAAATTTCATAGTGTTTTCCACAGTGGCTGCACCAGTCTGCATTCCCACCAACAATATACTAGGGTTCCCTTTTCTCCACAACTTCACCAGTACTTATTGTTTGTTACTTTGTTTATGATGGCCATTCTGACTGGTGTGAAGTGGTATCTCACTGTGATTTTAATATACATCTCTCTGAAGGCTAGTGATGCTGAGCATCCTTTCATGTCTCTGGGCCCTCTGTATGTCTTCCTTGGAGAGGTGTCTGTTCAGGTCCTTTGCCCATTTTTTAATTGGATTGTTTGTCTTCCTGGAGTAGAGTCATGTGAGTTCTTTATATATTTTGGAGATCAAATCCTTATCCAAGATATCATTGGCAAATATATTTTCCCATACAGTTCGTTCCCTTTTCATTTTTACTGATGTTTTCTTTAGCCATGCAGAGGCTTTTTATTTTGATCAAGTCCCATTTGTTTAGTCTTCCCTTCATGTCCCTTGCTCTAGGGGAAATATCGGTGAAAATATTGCTGCGTGGAATATCTGAGATTTTCCTGCCTATGTTCTCCTTACCCTATATCTTCTAATTGGAGAATTTAAATCATTGATTGGTAAGGATTAATTTAATTATTAATATGTAAGGACTTACTATCACCATTTTGTTAATTATTTTCTGATTGACTTGTGGCTCTTTTGTTCCTTTCTTCCTCTATTTCTTTGTGAATTATTTTTGTAGTGGTATATTTTGGTTCTTTTCTCTTGGTTATTTGTGTATCTATTTGCTTTGTGATTACTATGAGCATTTCATAATACATCCTATAGTTACAACAGCATATTTTAAGCTGATAACAACCTAACTTTGATTTCTTAAAAAATTGTATACATTTCCTTGTCCCCCACCACATGACAATTCATGTTTTTGTCATAATTTACATGCTTTTTATATTGTATGTCCATTAACAAAACATTGTAGCTATAGTTATTTTTAAACTTTTGTCTTTTAACATATATGTTAAAGTAGTTTTCTACACCAACATTCATATTAAAGCATTTTGAAGTTTACTGTATATTTATCTTTACCAGTGAGTTTTACACTTTAATATGTTTTCATGTTACTAATTGCTATCCTTTCTTTTAAGTTTGAAAAACTACCTTTAGCAATTTTTTGTTAAGCCAGGTCTAGTGGTAATAAGTTCCCTCAGCCTTTGGTAGTCTAAGAAAATCTTTTTCTTCTTCACTTCTGAAGGACAACTTTGCCAGGGAAATTATTCTGTTTGGGATTTTTTTTCTTTTAGCACATTGACTATATCATTCCACTCTCTCCTAGTCTACCAGATCTCTGATAAAAAAAAAAAAAAAGCCTACTGACAAACTTATCAGGGTTCCCTGATACAGGGGTGAGCAAAACCATTTGGATCCCTTAGGAGATAGCAAAGATAAAAATCTATTCATGACATTCCTCCTCTTGGGCTCATTCTATGGTCTTTCCTAGGTCAGGAAAATGTGAGGCCTGTCTAAAGTCATCAGTCAGAAAGCCATCAGCCAGGTCACTATTTCAGAAACAGGATGAGAATTAGTATGTGCCTGCTTGTGCTTCTCCTATGCATACATGAGGTCAATAGATCTTTCCATTAGACAATGGGCCCCTTGCAGGAATGGTTTGGATTGGGGATGGGGTGGTTAAAGAGGGTTAAGCAGTTTGACTAAATCTCCTAACCCAGAATTCTTTCCTAAACCAAATCAACAAAACAGATGTGGTTCTCCCATTAGCCTTTATTTGTTGTAATTACCCACTAATGTGCCTTTGAGGGATTTAGAGGCACATTAGCCTTGAGTCTTGCAACAAACCCAACAAGCTCCAGGCTGTTGTGCTCTCCTGTCACCAAAGACTCAAATTTCAACCTGCATGTGTTTTAAAGATAGACCGATTAGAATTCAACTGAGGAGAATCCCGCGCTGGATTTACACCCTACAAATATCCTTAATTTTCAGAATCTTGTTTTAATTCTGAGAGCTTCAGGAACCAGTTTATATTGTAGAAAAAAGGGTACAATATCTAGAGATCCACAGACTTTGATTTTACTTCTTTTCTTTTGACTTACTAGCTAAGGAACTTTAAGAAATCAGCAAGCTTCTCAAAACCTCAGTTTTCTCATTTGTGCGATGGAATGATAAGGAAATTGCTGAACCAAAGAATTGTTTTGAGAACTGAGTGACATAACAATTTAAAGTAACCACACCACATATTAGGTACTCTGAAAATATTAGTTTCTCCTTGCCCACACCTTCTCTTATCTCTGACAAATGTTCTTTTAATTATATTCTGTGCCTAACTGGATTACTGCTTCTCACATTCTTCTTCCATACAGTAGGCAAAACTCTGTGAAACACTGAGCATCTGAATGAGAAGTGAAAATTTCAACACTGTTTGATTCTTATGAACACGAGTTCATGCGTGAAAAGAAAAATAAACTTCTATTTCTTTTTATTTCAAGGTATATACTTTAAATACAAATGTAAAATTAGAAGTACCAGTAATCTTTGTTCCATTTGTTAAGCTCTTATGCCTAAAGCAATGTCCTGGAGATTCCCAAAAAGTTGGCACTTTGAGGTAAAGAAGTTGGGGAAATTTTTGTCACCAGCTCCCTGAGGGTTCCTGGATATGTACAGGACCTGAGGAGTTACTGATACAGCAAATGGAGAATCTTACTGCTTTGGGACTGAAGCAGCTGTGACTAATAGACTTATACAGAAGACACCAAATAATATCATTATTTGTAAGAATTCTTCAATGTACCAAAAATATTTAAGAATGAAATTAATTAAAAATTTCATTCTTATTTGAGGGTCAACTAGAAAAACACTATATTTTATTTTTACCTTTGTTCTTGAAAGTCTTCCTAAAATATGTAAAAAGGAAGGATTTCTAGATGGTATTATACCCTGGGTCTTCTGAGAATACTTTTTTCTAAGAGGAGAAAAAGAGTTTGATATAGTGGCAAGACACCTGGACTAAAAGTCATTAAATATGGAATCTACACCTACTATTTTTACCAATCTAGTCATGCACCTTTAAATATACTATTTTGGGTCTATGGCCTTTATTTTCCACTGGGATATATTAAATTATTTATCTATTCAGGCATAATAATTCTGTAAAATATAGCAACATGAGTGAATTTCTTTGGCTGACATTTACTGAGGGTCTGTATGTCATATTGGGTTTATATTATTGGTGATTTGTATTATTATTGTGACCTGTGAAACTCACCCATGTCAGTGAGTATATGAAAAACCAGTGCAAAGATAAGCCACAAGGCTATTTGCTGCAATACAATTCATTAGCATAAAAAATTGAAATCAACCCAAATGTTCTATGTATGTAGATTATATAGACCTGGGACTCTTTATGTGCCCTCCTTCCCATAACTGGGGAAAATTGACCCCAGGTAGTTCTTCTTCATGTGAAGTGTCTCATATAGTGTGTTATATCATCCCTGTTATTCAGGTCAAAATGTATTATTAGACTTGGACTTGAGCCATGGGAGACCAAAGTGAACTTGCTTAACATGGTCATATTGGAGGCTAGCTTTCTATCATGTCGCTTGGCTGAAGAATTTGTTCAATATACTCGCTCTATGTTAAATGAAGTAAAAACTGATGCAAGCATATTTTCTCTCTTAGAATCTGTCAGAGAGCAGAAAGGATCAGGGAACAATAGATTTCTGCATCAGGGGGTAAAATGACCCAGTCATTAGATGTGAAGGTCCCTTGAGCTGAACTTGTATTCTGAAGATGAGCCATTATTCCAATTTTTCTTGAAGTTCTGTACCCAGAACACTTGAATGACTACAAAGGCAGCTTATTTGATTCATCCATATCTTAATCTTAGCTTTGCTCAGTTAACTTAGTGGTGTGTCTCCTTTGCAAAGTAAAAGTACTTAATATAAATGAAAGGTTATAGGTTGACCTGTAAGTATATTTAAGATATATTGGTGTAAAAGTAAGTTAAAAAACTTGATAACTCTTTCAAAACTTGCATATACCCAGAATGGGACCAGGGAAGACATACATCAAAGTGTTAACGATGTATATATCCAAAAGAGTGTTGGTATTTACTTTCATTTTTCTCTTATTGTTTGTTTTATTTTGTAGTTTTTTTCAACAAACAAAATTGATTGCTCTTATTAGAGTTAAGAGGGTTTTTTTTTTATTTTACTTAAAAACTAAAGTATGTCCAGTTCAGGGACAAGATGCCATAGACTCACTTTTCCCTCTTCCTCTTCTAAATATAACTAAATTTTCTGACAATAATTCATCAGACAATCATAAGACAATTCCAAAAGGTGGGAAAAAGAAGCACTAGCTAGAGACCTCAAGCCTGGAATAACAACATCATCATGAGTTTGTTGTAGTTTCTCTGTTGTAGTTTTTTCTATGGCCCATATATCACAGACTGGGCATTAAAGAGATCTGTAGCCTAGAACCACCTGCAGGCATATACATATTCAAAGATTTGGTTTCTTTGAAAAAAAAGAGGAAAAGAGTATCCAGAGACCTAGTAGAGATATTCACCCCAATACACACCCAAGGTAGTTGCAGGCTCAATCAGCTACAGCAGCAAGCAAAGCCCAACACTTCCAAACCACCCATCCTTTGCATTGGGCAGCCCTACAGAAACTGAGAAAGAACCCTGCAGAACCAAAAGAAGAAATCAACCAGAATAACATTGTAAGGGCTCTGAAAACCAGTTTTCATTGAAAATATAACTTACAGAAATAGTCGGAGACCTAAATCTAAATAGGGCAACTGCATATTAGAAGTTCAAATAAGATGAAACAATCTCCAAACACAGTATTCAAGGTGTCCAGGGTACAATCAAATATAACTCATTGTATGAAAAGTACCAACAAAACCCAACTTGAGTAAGAAAATAATCAGTGGGCCTTGACCTGGTGTAGCTCAGCTGGTTGGGCACTATCCCACAAAGTGAAAGGTTCCCAGTTCAATTCCTGGTCAGGGCAGATGCCTGGGTTTCAAGTTCAGTTCCAGCTCAGGGCATATATAAGAGGCAACCAATCAATGTGACCAATGTTTCTTTCTCACATCAATGTTTCTCTCTCTCTCTTTCTTCCTCCCTCCCACACTCTGAAAATGAATAAATAAAATCCTTAAAAACAAAAAAGAATCAGTAGAAACCAACATCAAGATGAATCAGATGGTGGATTTAAAATTAAATCCTGGAAAGGATTTAAAATTAGCCATTGTAAAAATGATTCTAAAAACAACTATAAATTTTCTTGAAATTTTTGAAAAAATAGAAAAACTTAGCAAAGAAATATGCTTTTTAAAAGAACCAAGTAGAAATTATAGAACTAAAAAATACAATAAGTGAAATTAAAAATGCACTGAATGTGGGTTCAATGGTGAAGTGGAAGTAACAGAGGGTAGAACCAGTGAAGTTGAAGATAGGGCAATAGAGTTCATTCAGAAAGATAACAAACTTAAAAAGTTAGTGACTAGATCCTTAGAACTTATGGGGAATGAATAAAAGTTTAAAAATTTGTATCACTGAAGTGCCAGAACAGGAGAAAGTGTGAGACTGGAAAAGTATCTGAAGAAATAACAACTGAAAACTTCCCAAATTTGGTGAAAGACTTAAACCAACTGATCCAAGAAGTGAGCAAACCCAAATAGCATAACCTCAAAGAAACAGTCTTCAGAACACATCACACTTAAACTTCTGAAAACAAAAGACAATGAAAAATCTTAATAACATGAAGAAGGAAAGGACACATTACCTATAAAGAAACATCAATTTGAACTAGAGCAGATTTTTCATTTGAAACCATGGAAGCCAAAGGGAAGAAGCACAATTTTTTCAATTCTAAAAGATAAAACTTGTCCACTGTGAATCCTTTACCTGGCTAAACTATTATTCAGGAATGAAGAAAAATTAACACTTTCTCAAATGAAGAGAAATTAATGGAACTTATTACTCTCATACTTACCTTTAAAGAATGACTAAGAACAGCCTCCAAATAAAAACAAAGAACAGAAGGAAGCTGGGAACTTCCTAATGGAAAAAGCACCATCTGAATGGGTAAATTTTTTTTCATTTGTGAGCATTTAATGAATTCCCCTCTGTGTGGATTCAAGCACACAAGCCCCACCAACACTCTTAATCTTCTCAGCATGTAGCTGAAGAATTTGGCCTTCACAATGACAGGCTGCTTTGGGAGCTTTCCCTTCCCCAGGACTTTGCAGTCGCCTCATCACACCAAATCAATGATGGGAGTAGCTCCAGTCTTGTTTTTGGCAGCATTTACTTGTGTTTGCTCACTGACTAAGGTCCACAGTTTATCAAGGTTGACAGTGAGGCAGAAGCTCTGGTTCCTCTTTAAGTAGCAGTGCCTCATACCAACTTTCCCAAATTAATCCAGGTGGTATTTGTTGAAGTTGATCCAGTGATGATGCAAGCCACCAGCATTACCTCAGCCTCCTGGGTGCTTTCTGTGCTTGTCCATGTAGCTGTGGCCGTGGCTCACATGGTCCTGAAGTTTCCAGGTCTTCCTCAGTCCGGATGGCATGTTGGTAGCTGAGATGTAAGATTAAATTTAAAGGTAAATATAATAAACATTCTTCACCTTGTGATATTCTAACATCATACTTTATGGTTGGTGAAAAAATTATAACACATCACTATCTTATCTGATGTTTAATGTATGAAGAGCAAATGCTGAAAAGAATTATATTTTTTAAAAAATTTTAAAAGTGGGGCAAGAAAAAGTCCTTAAATGGAAACAAGGTTTCAATACTCCAGTCTAAGTGATAAATCATCAGTACCAGTAGGCTGTGATAAATTACATAAAAACTGTAATATCTGTGAGAAAGCCATACAAATGAAATATTAAAAACATTATAAATAAATCAAAATAGAATTCTGAAAAATGTTTAATTAGTCCACAATAAGACAAAAAAGAAAATAGAGGAATAAGAAACAGAGAACAAACAATAAAAAATAAATAGAAAACTTAAGCCCTAACATAGCAATAATTACTTTAGATATAAATTATCGAGATATACCAATTAAAAGACAGTAATTGACAGAGAATATTTAAAAAAAAACATGAACAGCTACTTGCTGTCTACAAGAAATGCACTTCAAATGTAACAATATAGGTAGGCCAAAAGTGAAAGGATGGAAAAAGATATATTTTGGAAGCATTAGTCAAAAAAATTAGGAATGGCTACATGAATATAAGATAAGGTAAACTTTAGAGCAAAGAGGATTACTAGAGAAAAGAGGGGCATTATATAATGATATGAGAATCAATCCTCCAAGAATATATAGCAATTCTAAATTTATATGCACCAAACAATGGAGCTTCAAAGTACATGAAACAAAAACTAGTAGATCTGAAATGAAAAAGAAAATTCTCAATTATATTGGAGACTTCAACATCCCGCTCTTACCAATTGACAGAACTACTAAACAGAATGTCAGCAAGGATATAGAACTCAATAACACCTTCAATCAGTAGGACCTAATTGACATTTATAGAACATTCCACCCAACAACAGCAGAATACAAATTATTTTCAAGAGCTCAGAGAACACTCACCAAGATAGACTATATGGTTATTTATAAAACACATTTAATAAATGTGAAAGAATTGAAGTCACCCAGAGTATATTCCTGACCACAATGGAATAAAGTAGAAATCAATAATAGAAATACAAAACAAAACTCTTCAAACAACACACTTCTAAATAATACATGGCTCAAAGAAAATTTTTCAAAGGAAAATGTTAAAAATGCAGAGAACTGAATAAATATGAAAATACAGCATATCAAAATTTTGGAGATGCATCTAAAGCACTGCTGAAATAAAAAAATATAATCTTAAATGCTTACATTAGAAAACATAAAAGTCCTCAAGTCAAAAGTCTAAGTTCTATCTCAAGAAATTAGGAAAAAAAAAAAAAAAAAAAGAACAAGCTAAACCCAAAGCAAGCAGAAGGAGGGAAATAATAAAGATAAGAGCAGAAAAAAATAAACTTAAAAATAGGAAATTTAATGAAGTTAAAAGTTGGTCCCTTGGGAAAAAGTCAACATCTAGGAAGACTGACAAAGATAAAAAGAGAAAACACAAAAAACATCAATATCATTAATCAAATGAGGGAAATCACAATGGATTTTGTAACCATTAAAAAATAATAAAGGAATACCATAAACATACTCATAAGTGCAACAATTTCTAACAAATAGACTGGTTCCTCAAAAACCACTAAATATCAAATTCCTGCCCAGATGAAGTAGATAGCTTAAAATAGTCCTATAACAATAAAAATAATTCATTTTGCAATTTTAAAGTTCATGAAAAATAGTTATACTGGAGACTTAAACCAAGCACTACAAGAATTCATATCAATTTACACAATCTCTTCCAGAATATTAAAGAGGGGGGCCTACTCCCCAACTCATTTTAATAAGGTTAGTTATTACCCTGATGCCAAAACCAGACAAATGTAAAAAGAACAAAAAAGAAAAACTACAGATCAAGATATTTTATAAGTTTAAACACAAAATCCTCCACAAAATATTATCAAATCCAGCAATGTATACAAAGAATAGTATGTACAACCACGTGGCTTTTCTTTCAGGTATGCAAGGCTGATTCAACATCTGAAAAGCAATCAATGTCACTCAACATATTAACAACTTAAAGAAGAAAAATCATATGATCATCTCAATTGATACAATTTAACAAAATTCAATACCCAGTTGTGATTAAAAAAAACTTTCAATAAATTAGGAATAGAGAGGAACTTTGTCAACCCCATAAAGAGCATCTACAAAAACCTTTAGCTTGCATTGTGCTTAATTGTGAAAGACCAAATGCTTCCCCTCTCAGATCAGAAACAAGGTAAAAATACATGCTCTTACTCTTATTCAACATAGTAACAGAAGATCTATCCAATGCAATAAGACAAGAAGAAGAAAAGGGGGGAGAATACAGGTGGGATTAGAAAAAAATAAAGCTCTATTTATGGATTAGATGATTGCCTACATGTAAAACTCCAAAACTCCAAAAAATCTACAAAAGACTTCTAGAACAAATAAATTAGATCATTAAGGTCACAGAATATAAGATCAGTACACAAAAAACAATTTTTATATACTAACAATGAACAAGTTCAAACTAAAATAAAAAGTGCAATACCATTTGCAATTGCTTCCCTTTCTAACAAAACATGCAAAAAATATATATGCTAAAAATTACACAGTTTTTATTAGAAATCATAAGAGATCTAAATAATTGGAGAGATATACGATGTTAATAGACTGGAAGAGTCAACATAATAAAGTTTTCAATTCTCCTCAAATGATCTATAGTTATAATGCAGTAACTGTCAAATCTTAGGGAAAAAGTTATACATAACTTATTCTTAAACTTACATGGAAAGTGAGAGGCCTTAAAATAGCCCAAACAACTTTGAAAACAAAAAATAAAGGAGAAAGCATCACTCTTCCCAATATTAGAATTTACTATACAACTACAATAATCAATATATTGTGATACTTGTGGAGTAATAGATCAGAATAGAAAATCTGGAAAGAGGCCCACACAGATATGCCCATTTAACTTTTGACAAAGGATCAAAAACAATTAAATAAAAGAAAGACAAGGGTGGGGAAGTGGGGATGGCTGGGGTGGGGGGAAGTGGTGAGGGGAAATGGAGATAACTGTACTTGAGCAACAATAAAAAATGTGAAAAAATAAAATAAGAAAGACAGCTTTCTTTTAAAAAATGGTACTGGAAAATTGGTCATCCATAGAGGAAAAAAATAAGCCTCAACCTAAATCTCATTCCTTATATAAAACTTAATTTAAAGTGTATCATGGGCCTAAATATAAATTATAAAAATATAATTTTTTTAGGAGAAAATGTTTAGGACCTAGGACTAGGGAAACATTTCTTACCCTTCACACAAAAAGCATGATCTGTAAAAGGAAAACCTTATAAACATCATAATTTTTAAACTTTGCTCTGTGAATGACCCTGTTAAGATAAAGAGATAAATTACAGATCTGTAGAAAATATTTGCAAATCACATACCCAACAGAGGACTCACATCTAAAATGTAAAGAGAAGTCTCAAAATTCAACATTAAAAAAATCTAGTTAGAAAATGGGAAAAGACATATACAGATTTTTCACAGAAGAATATGTATAGCTTGCAAATAAGACTATAAAAAGATGTTCAACATCACTAACCATTAGAGAAACTCAAAATCACAATAACATATCATTACATACCTATTTAAATAGGTAAAATTAAAAAAAATAGTTATAACACCAAATGCTGGCAATGATCTGGAAAAACTGGATTACTCACACATTGCTGGTGGAAATGTAAATGTCACGACCACACTGGAAAGTAGTTTCTAGTTTCTTTTAAAAACCAAAACTGGACTTACCCTACAACCTGGCAATTTCGCTCTTGGGCATTTATTCCAAAGAAATAAAAACTTATTTTCATGTAGAAACTTGTACAAGATTTATAGCAGCTTTATTCATAGCAGCCAAAAAATGGAAATAACCTACATATCCTTCAATGGGTGAATTGTGAAACAGTCTGTGGTACCTCAATATCAGGGAATACTATTTGGAACTAAAAAGGAATGAACTGTCAATACATGCAACAAGCTGGATGAATTCCAAGGGAACGATGCTGAGTGAGTGAACAAGTCTGGAAAAGGTACATGCTGCGTGATTCCACTCATATGATGTATGATGGGAAGTAATGTAATTGTACAGACATGGAGCAGATTCGTGTTTGCCCAGGGGTGGTGGGGAGTACAGGTGACTGTGAAAGGGTGACAAGACGGAGCCTTGTGGCGAGATTAGTTATGTGTCTTGCTGGCAGTCACAGTGACACAAAGCCACACATGTGACAAAATTGCAGAGTTACACACATACACACACATGCACTCTAGTGCTGTATAACATGGCTTTTGAATAAACTACAAATTGTACCAATATCGCTTTCTTGGTTTGGATATTACACTATAGTCATGCAAGATGTTAATTTTGAGGGAGATGTGATGAAGGGGCACTGAACCTCCCTGTACATTTTCGGGAACTTCCTGTGACTCTATTAATTATTGCAAAATAAAAAATTAAAAATAATAGTGCTATTTAAAATATTGCTTCAGAAAAAAGCACATATGCCTTTGCCGTTGTTTACTTTTCTCCAGAATTTTCCAGAAAGAACAGGCTGTATCTAGGATAAAAATCTGAAATAATAGCATAATAAAAAGGAAGGGCATCTTGAAATTATTTGGTTTTTAATGACCTTGCTACACCTAACAATCACTCAATCTAAAATAATTTATCTGAGTCATGAATAATTTTTAAAAAGTAAAAAGAAAAGAAGCCTTCATGATATTTCATTAGTCCACTTCTCCCAGGTGGTATTAAAGACAGAACCAAGTGCTACTGGGGGTGGTACAACCTGAGTTTAAAGAAATGTGGGCCAGTGTGGTCAGAGTTGTCACCTAGTCCTTGAGGAGCAAGCAGGAGGAAAAGAAGCGGGACCTTAACTCACGCATCTGAAATGAGCTGCTTCAGAGAACAACCACCAGCCCTAGTGCCTACTTTGTATAAAATACCAGACTGGCTTTAACTGGGGGAGGAAAAAGGAAAAAAGTGAGAGGAGAAAGAAATATGAAGAAATTCCCAGGAGTAATTCACAAGTGGAGAAAATACACAGAAGCAAGATCGTGAGGAACACTGTGTCAAAGAGCCAGGTACGAGTCATAACAACTGGTACTATCTTACTCTGTGTGATATTTTTCTTCCAGTCAGACAGAAATAAACATAAACTACTCTGGAAACCTGGATTATATTACCATTTAATTGTTTGCACAGAATTAAATGGTTTGGGGAACAACTCACTCCCATAACCTTGCTCCTTTGTACTCACTGTCTTAAATAAATTGTGCTGTTTGCCAATTTGCTTTTCTACGAAGAGAGGCTCCATTCTGTCTCTGAAATTTTTTTCAAAAGCTTATTTCTGCATTTTAAAATTCATTTTTCAAGACTCTTTTTAGCTGAAATGAGAGTAAAACCATTTAATGGCTGAAGTTTGGAAACTAAGTAGATGAAACTATTTATGTACATCATTAGAAATACATGAGTAGCCTCCCTGGTTTCCTGCCTAGGGAATGCTTATCATTAAATATGCTTTCTAGCCATTACCAAAACTGAAGCAACACCCAGTTCAAATCTTCTACAGACCTTAACTTATATTTCCAACAGCAACAGCTCTTTTCTGCAAACAATGAAAATACTTATGGGTTTAAATTAGAATTCTTCATTTGGAATTTGTGAATATGGGGATATTCTGGGAAATATCCAGGAAAAAAAAATCCTGCCCAAGGTTCAGCAAACAGTTGCATAACCGTCTTTTTATCTAGAGTGTTGACCCAGCCATTCATTCATTCCATGTTTGCTGTGGTGAGTTCAGCAAAGCTGGTTGCCAAGGGAACCGTAATCCCTGAACAGAGCCAGCTCCATTGGTGGTCAGTTACAACACGCTTTGTCCTGTCGTGTCCTGTAACTGACTGAATGGAGACACAGAAAACAAGCACCTTGAGTAAACATGACCTAATGAGGGTGCCAGGCCCCAGCTAAGGGAAGTGAACTGGCTGGAAGGCACTGGAAGAACCCCACAAGTAGCCAGGGCTCACATGCACAGAGGCATCACCTCCCAAAGAAGTTCCTCTCAAAAAAAGTCTCGTGGTTGTTGCATTTAATGACATAAAAATGTTCTGTTCATGTCCAGGGCCTAGGAATTATCTTTTGATTGAACTTTTCCAATAACTGTAAGTGGATGGATTTGGAACCTGAAATGGGCACAGTTTATAGGACAAATTAGTTTCCTGTTGATGGATGGGCAGGAGGCTGGAAGGGGAAGAGATTAGTAAGATGGTGAACAACCTGGCGGACCTCTGACTCCAGCTGGGCAAGGGCAGGGATGTGCTGAGCAGGGTCCATGAGCACTGGACCCCTTGCTACAGGGCCAACATCAAGGGCAGTCCCCACTCTGCCCTAGACCAACAGCTCTCTGGAGCCTTGCAATGGGGCAGGGGAGGACTAACACCCTGTGAAAAGTGTCTTTTTAAGTTCAGAGATCAGTGGCAACTGCAAATATATCTACATTGTTTCACTGCTCTTCTTCAGTTAATACCGAGTGTGTTGCACAGCGCTGGGATGCGCTGGGATGCTTGACTTCTAGCAAAATCAAAATGTAAACTCAGGCTGACAACAAGAGCCATGAATGTAACCTTTAGCTGAGCCTGTTAGATTTTCATAACCACTTAATACCTTACTTCTTTCATATTCCTTTCACCAATTATCCCTCTCTAGAGATAGAAGGAAATCATTAATTTTATAATAAGCTATACCAACAAGAATTTATTTCAACATGAGAGTAGTTCCTTAGTGGTACTTTGTTCATGTCTGCTTAACTACATTGGCGTGGGTTGTTTACTCATTTGTTATTTTAAGATTCTTTGTATCAGTGTTCTCACATGGTTGTCCCTCAGGATCACCCAGAAAACTTGTTTGAGTCGCAGCAGCTGCCAGGCCACATCGCAGACAAGCCCGGGGGGGTGCCCAGATAATTGGTACTTATATTAAGTTTTTCTGGTGTTTCTGATAAGCAACTCTACTTAAGAGCTACTGGTTTGTTTGATAAATCTGAATAACTGATGCCTTTTCCAATTCACTGGACAAATATAGAGACCTACGTTTTCCCCCCTTACATTTTATTAGCCTAACCTAGAATAGGAGTTCACTGTCCTGGAGGAGGAGGACAGCCACAGGGCTGCTCATCACACAGTTGTTTATATGCTAGCTTCTTGTTTTTTACAAAGGGCGTGAGACTTCGTACTGATCATTTTGTTAGTAAACCAAGTAAGTGCAACATTATCAGGCAGAATATGCATGCCCAATACAGATTCCTCTGTTATGGTTTTCAGCCAATATGGGTGAGAGGGAAGAAAATAAGTATACCTTTTTGAGGTTCTGGATTGAGAAGGAATATTAGTAACATTCATCAAGTATTAGCATGTGCCAGATACTGTTCCAGTGTTTTTTGCACTGACGCTTGTTTAATCCTTACAGTAACTTAACCCTCACTACAACCTATGATAAGTTTTAATACCATGCCCATTTCCCAGATGCAGCAATGAAGGCATGAAGAAGTCCAGCACTCTGCTTAAGATCACACAGCCTGTAAATGGCTGCACTGGGACTGCAACCCAGGGAAACAGTTTCGGAGCTATCTCTCAGCCACCACACTACGGTGGGCCCAGTGCCGTCCTGTTTGCCATGAAAACTCAGCCCTTCAGGATTCTACTAAGAACTTCCTCATTTAACAGTTCATGAGCCACTTATCAAACAATATTGCTGTAGGAGAATCCACCAGAATTAGAATTCATTCTTCTCCCCAAAAATGAAGAGGCAAAATTATACTTCTTCTTCCACTTAATTGGAGTCTTATAGGACAACTTCAGTGCACATTGTCGGGCATAAAAGTGGGTGAGTGAATGGGTTGGAGACTGCAGGAATGTTAGGGTGCCCTGGCCCTAATTCCTTATCCTACAGCTAATCTTTATATGCTTGCTTGTCTGACTAAGCCAGAGGAAGCGTCAGTCTCTAGGTTGTGGGGCAGTCTGGGTAAGAGCTGGGTTGTCTGCACAACCTCAAGGCTGACTACGAAACCATTTCAGGAGATCAGTGGCAGCTCCAGCTCCACCCCTAACATGCACTGGCCACATGTGTTTTCATACCCACAAGCCAAAACTCATTTTCACCATCAACAAGGGACCGTACTAATCATTTTGCAATCACTGTTGTAAGTTTTATGTTATCGGTATTACTTATAATAAGTATATCACTGGCTAAAACTTAGACTATCCTGTTGCTGTGGGATTTTTTAGAAGATAAACAGAACACAGAAACTTACAATATGCATGTCAACAACCATAGGAACAGCCACTATCAACCCTGTGGGTAAGTTACCCCCAGTGTGCCCATCACCACCCCTTCCTAGAAAACCTGTGTGGCGGCCAGTCAGCGCTTCCCTCTGTGAAAAGTCACACCCCTCCCTCACTCTGAAAGGAGCCCAAAACAGTGATGCCTGGTTACCACTTTCTCTTCAGTCCTGGCACGCTAAAAGAAAAATGAGGAAACCGACTTGCCACTTTTGAGATGCTGCCGACCTCTGCTCCTACAGAAACTGTCTTTGTGATAGTCTTTGAGACAAGCTGTGTGGGCCTCAATAGCCCCCCAGAGAGCAGCTGTACTCTGTGTAGATGAAAGGCCACTGTCTTTGTCATCCGTAGCCAGGGTCTGCTGCTGTCTCTCAAGGGTGCTCCCCTCTCCGGGTGCTGAGCCTGGAGCACTGCTGTTGTTAATTACAGGAGAGACAGAGAAACTGTCACGGGCAGTACCGATGCTCATGCTCGGCCTCCTCGGGCCTGCTGGCACCTTCACTGGAGCCTGAGGCCCACCCAACTGGCTGTATAAACCCATATGTGACTTTGATCAAAAATAGATGCACCACCCAACTCCCTGCAGGGGCTGGCTTTGTAGAGCACCCAGAACAGTGTCTTCTCCCTGTGGGCACTAATAAGATTTGGTGATAATCCTCCTTGTCAAGCCTAACAGCTTCCATTGTCGTCTTCAACAATGACAGCCTTTGGCTGCTCGGCTCCCTTCTTTCCCTGAAGTACAGAGTGAGCTGAAGATCACACTGCAGAACTTCAGTGTACCCACTGCCCCATTAGTCCTCCCTTTAAGGGTCCTCAGTATAATGGCAGGCTCAGGTTCAGCTTCCTTGGGAAATGTTTTCAAAGTAAGGGAAACATAAGCAGAGTCCAGAATTGTCCTAAAAATTGTCCCCCAGCCCCAGCCCACTTTCATCCTGTGCAGGCGGGGACCCATGGTGCATTTGGAGCTACCAGCACTTTGCCTGTATTCATTGCAAAGGGCTTGATCCAGTCACATGCTGAGGAAGAACTCCCGGGGAGATGAATGCCATTACAACTCTTGCCCTCAACATGAAACGCCAGTGATTGTTTATTAAATTGCTCTTCAAAGAGAAAACACTGGCAGGCGAGTATCATTAAAATGGAAGCAAAGGGAAATGCTGTAACCTTCAACATGGCGCTTTTCTCCATTAACCCCAGACCAAGACCACTGGAACGGCCAGTAGGAACTTCTGGCCCTGAGCCCCATCAATTACCTTCATCTCAGCCCAGGGAGGGGTAATATAAACCATTCCATTTAAGTACTTCCAAACATCAGCATGAGAAAAAAGACCCCAAAAGCCCTTAACCTAACTCCACTGTCTCAACGGCTGTTGAGGACAAATTGCATTATCCACAAGTAACATTAAAACATAAAAGACATACCCTCCAGTGAAAACCTTGCACAACTCTCCCAAGTAAGCAGAATTAATCACAGGGAACAATTACCATCCCCAGTCTGAATATTTATGACATAACAGAAAGCCCATTTAAAATAATCAGTGGCTCATAATTTTAAAAAGAGCCACAAAGAGAGGGAAAAGGCATGCTAAATTTATGATGGAAAGGAACAAAGAAGTACAGCTTGTCTCTTAATTCCCCTCTCAATCTGGTGCCCTCCACGCATCTTGTTTTTCCTTCCCCTTCAGAATCCCCACTCCTTTCATCATCACGCTCACTAATGGATGGACATGTTGGGCAGCGATGGGGAGACTAGACATGCTGAAGGCATTGGTGGCCTCTGTTCCCAATAGTTCCCTTATCCATTCCAGGTGTTTCCACCTTCCTCTGACCTGCCCACTCTCCAGCAGCTTTTACATTTTACGAGGCATTTACATGTTGAAATGGAAACAGCACTAAGCTGTGAGTCGTGGTTCTGACTCTATCACAGACCTGCGTGTGATTTAGACGTGACCCACAGTGCACTCATCTATAAGGCTATGCACTGAAGAGCTCTGGTCAACTTCTGCCTCTATCATGTGGATTCTATGATTCATGTAATTCGTTGATAGATGGATTCATTCACTCATCCATTTGTCCCTTCACTGAACAAGTATGTACTCAGTAGTTAGCACATGCCAAGCTCTGTTCTAGGTGTCAGGCATAAAGCAGGGAACAGAAGAGATGACTCTCCTGTCTACATGCAGCTCCCCTCTAGTAGGGAAGATTAGATGATAGACAAGTAAATAAGTACAAGAGCATAATTTCAGGTCTTAAATTCTCTAAGAAGAATAGAGGAGACATGCTCAGGGAGTGCAGTTATGGCTATATCAGGGAGCACAGCCAGGGGCCTCAATGAACTGAGGAAGTGAGCCACGGCAATCTCTGGGCTGTTACTCAAAGGGAGTAATGGAGAACTTCCAAATTACTTTCAATATTTCAGAAAGCTCAATAGAAACTGCATTCTGCCTATATGAGTTAACTAAGTGAATCTTAGTTTGCTGAGAAATATTGCCATTTGGTGCAGTTATTACTGATTATCTCCTTCTAATCAACTAAATGAGTGATCTGGATAATCTATGTTTGACTGAAATGCAGAAAAATGAATTATAACTTAGTAAGTTATTGGTGGTTGTACATGGTAAATAGTTGTGATGAAATATTTGAGGCCACCATCTATATAAGTCTGGACCACTTCTATTCCCACAGTAGACCTTAAAAGTGTTCCTATTATCCAAAAGAGAAGCAGCACCTTTGTTTTGAGCATAACTGATTCTCAACCACATAGTAACCAGTTTCTCTTCCCTGCCCCATGACCAAAGATTATTTTTCTGGGATTTACCATGGTTCTACTAGAAACTGTTCAGGGACAGAGGAAATACATGTAATAAAGTTTTAGCCTCAAAAACATGTCATTTTGAGGGCAATGATAAGAGAAAGCACTAAAACTGTTAGCTTAAATACAATTTAAGAGAAACATTGGATTCTGTTGCTCACTCTCTTCGAGTCTCCTTGCTGTTTCAGGTATGCTGTGCCCTCCTTCAAGGTGCTAATAATCTAGCGGCCCTAGGACTATATTAAATAATACAGATGTAATGCATACTTGAAATATAGGTTAGGTCTTACATTGCCTTAGTCAGAATTATGCTGTAGTAACAAACAATTCCAATTTTTTGGTGGATTAAATGTACAAAAGTTTATTTCTCATCCATGCCACATGTCCACTGAGAGTTAGCAGGAGGCTTGGGGAGTGGCAGGTGGGAAGTGTGGGAGAGGAAAGAGTTGGTCCTTTACAAATATTCAGGTATCAAGGTGAATGAAGCAGCCACCATCTTGAATATTATTGGCCACCATGTCGAGAGGAAAGAAAACCCTGGAGAATCTCAAACAGGAGACCAAAGCTTCTAGTGCAGGAGTGATAGGTGTAGTTTTCTATCATAACTCATTAGCCAGACTAGTCTCAGGACACCACCCACCCACGAAGGAGCAGGAAGTGGAATCCTACCATGTGCCCAGTAGGGGAGAGAACTGGAAATATTTCATGAACAGCAATCATGATTATTACAGCTATAAAAGAGCCAAAGACCTGGTTTCTGGCTTCGAGAAGCTTTCCTGCTAAAACAAAATTTGTTTCATCAAGAAAGAAACTAAAAGTTCTGCATTCTCCTTAAAGGACAAGTTTAACAATGCCTTGGGGAGATATAATTATTTGGTTATTTACATCGTCGTGCTGAAACCTCCTGCTTAATTGGAAAGTATGCCCTCTCCTTGCCCTCTCCTTCCTTACGGACTTCTGCGGGGTGTCGGTGAGCCCTCAGAACACAAATGTAGGGCCCCTGCATCATCCAGGGAAAAAGCTTCTACCGCTTATTCAATTCCGAACAAGTTCTTGACACAAACTAATTAAAGAATAAATGAATTATGAAAATAAAGAAAAATGTGTGTGCCTGGGGGGTGGAGGGAGGGGAAGAAGGAGGAATGGTTAGGAGGAACAAAGCATTCCTGTAATGAAGTAGATTATGTGGAGGGACTGATGAGAGGATTAATTTCTAACTGGAACACAAATTCAGTCAATGACTTCACATAATAGTTTTGTGTGTGATATAAATGTCCATATATGTGTATGTATGCATACATACACATCCGTATGTGTGTATGTGTGTATATTGACAAACCTGTTGGCCCCAAAAAGTTATGAATGCTGTCAGAACTTCCACAGCTAGGAATATATTGAAGGGCATTAGGAGACATCAAGACAACTTCCTGACACAGTGTTCTTTCCTTAAGGATGTGTAAACTAAATAATTACTTTCATTCAAAGTAGAAGGAGTCACAAAAGAATCCCATCAACGTTATTCTAAGTAATACAATGGTGATGTCCTATCAGACAAAGGAGCCCACTGCAGGGAGCACATTTCACACCAGCCTCCTTGCCAGGCGCAGTGTGCCAGGAGGTCCTGCGCATCAGTTCCTCATGGCTGGTCCTCTCCCAGCCCCTCATGGACCAGTTCACTTCCATATTTCTGCCTAGCTGGGCAGCACATACAGGTGATAAGTAAACAAGTAATTCCCCCCTTAAGTACTCAAATAGAGATGAGGTTTTTATTTACAACATTGAGCTTCTGAGAGGATCACAGAATGAGTGAAGTTATGAACAATCTCTCAACACACACACACATCCCGACACACTCATTTGCCTCCTTTCAGCCTGAATCCCTTGGCCAAGGGCTCATAAAGCAAACAGAGAACTCTAAGTAACTCAGATCTAATCACAAAGGCAGGGGACAGAGTCCATGAGACTCCAAATTTGTGTCCTGATGCCTGACTCCGCAGAACCGTGGGACACCCAGTTCCCAGCGTATCCAACCCCAAGTCCTGTCTCTGCACCAAATCAGCTTTGAGAAACCACACAGTCCCCATTTCTGGTATTTCCTCTCCTTTTGCACCTGGAAACTCAAGACAGCCAGTCCTGACCACGTTAACCAATCAACCAGGCACCCGAGCACTGGACCGGCAGGTTGCTTGCATTCGCACATTGCCCAGATTGATGCGTCTGGGTATCAGGGAGCCCTTTGCTGCACTAATTTTGCAGTCAGGCCACATTTCTGGAAACAAAATTGAGGTTGGCCAAAGGTCTTCTGACAGCCTACCTGTGACACAAGCCCCTGAAGATGTGGATCTGCTGGTCCTTGTCCGTGTGACTCTCTGCATGTGCTGTGTTTGTTGTGCTCTGCAGTTCCTGTTTCGGACACTGTGCGCTTCACCCCAGCCCTGCCCTAGCGCATGCACACAGAGCACTGCGGGGGGACGTGGGAGGCAGAGGCGGGTGGGCACATGCGGCGTCCGGCAGCTTTCCTGCACCCCATGAGCATAGATACCTGTCCTGAAGGACGAATAGCCAAGGATCCTCAGCACAACCCACCCCACCCCAGGACCTCCACAATTCCTTTCTAGAATTTTTGGGCTGGCATGCTTTAGCAGCCGCAGCCAGTCATCCGCCCTTGCCAGAATCTGCTTTCCCTGTTCCCTGGGCTGCTTTAAATGGCCAGCCAGTGACAGGTTTCACTGAAGGGAACTGGGCAGCTGGAGACCCAGGACTGGAAGGTGGGAAGTAGCTCTCTCTGGGAGCCAGGGACTGCCCTCCTCTGTGGTTACCTTGCCATGCTCCCTACCTCCTCTCCCCACATTCCTCAGCTTTGATCTGGGGCACCAGAACAAATCTCAAATCCCATCCAACAGAACACATGCTTTAAAAATACGAGAGAATGGGGTGCTGAGCAACAGCTTCTGCTTCCTGGCTCGTCAAACTCGACATGCCATTCCTCTTCATCCAAAACAGAAGGACTCATGGCAAACATGGTAGACAAGTGCCATCTCATATGCCAACTAATTTCATTGTTAGTGACTTTCTGAGCACTGTGTTAAGAAAGCTTCTGAGGCTGAATTCAATCAGTAGACAGGAGTGCTATTGTCCTGTACTAACTCCATTCGCAGATGAGAGAGTGCAGAAAAGAGAAAGTGTAGCATAGGTTCCACGTAACTGTCATTTTTGACAGAGGAGATGCAGCACTCATTTTGGGGTTAAACTGTCAAGTATTTGAAGCCTGGTTTTATGGCTTACTGGTTATGTGATCTTGGGCAAGCTACTTAACCTCTGTGGATATTAGAAAACTTTATCATTAAGTGGGACTCATACTTGCAATTATTGTGAAAGAGAGAAGATTTCACACACTTAACATGTCAAGACCCCTCCCCTGAGAGGCAGAGGTTGGTCCACAGGTCTGAAAACAGCTGGATACAAATCTGCTCCTTTGTCATAACTGTAATGTGGGGTGGATGGCAGGGCCTACCTGAGCAGAGACCCTACAAGGGAGGGCCTCAGGTGAGGCAGGCCACAAAAACAGGGGGAGATGCAGAGCAGAAAGCAAAGTGCACAGACTCGGGGACCGCAGTAACCCACACAGCTCGAAGTGCATGGTGAGGGAGCTGAGTGGAAACAGCTGTGGTGGGTTTTCATAAGGCTCCAGGAGGAAGCCCAGAGCACCTAGCAGAGGGGCTCGCACAGACCTGAGGCTCTGGCCCAAGCAGAGGGGGCATGCTTTACATACTCCACTGTTCTTCACCCGCACCCTCACACTGCGAGTTTCTCCACAGTCTTCTGCCAGCTGGCACCAAAAAGAATGAAGGTTAGGAGAAACACCTTCACTGTTGTTGCCTTTGAACTATATCAATGACCGCGACCATCTGATGGTCCCTCCCTTTAGTTCTTCCAGACAGTATCTTTGCCTGCTGGGGCACTCTGTTCATAGGTGCCATCTTCCCTATCATGGAGCAGAGCGAGTCTGGCACGGGGGCACCCTATGGGCTGCAGAAAGGGGAAGTGCTGGGCACAGGCTGTGTGGCTCAGGAATCAGAGAAGCAGCTAGGAGCAGCACAGTCACAGAGGGAGCAAATCATTGAGGGAAAGAAGCACAAAAGGCTGATGAAAGGAGCCCCTTGAGCAGATCCCAGAGCAGGGCTTCAGAACAGAGAAGGGGCAGGAAAAAGGAGTCCAGCCCAGCGTGGGGAAAAACCTCAGCCCAGACACAGGAGCAAAACCAAGCGCAGCGGGGATGGTCGCCCTGTGGGTGTGTCCCTTGTCCCAGCAGCAAACTTTGTGTTTATCATTTGATGACTGGAAAAATGTGCAGCATGTACAATGACAAAAATCACCACTTCATGCTTTTCTGAAACACTGAGAAAACTATTAATATTAAGTAGGAGAGGCATCTGTGTGATTAACAAAAAGTAGGAATTATGGAATATGTCAAAATAAATGGAGTTTGATTATATAACCAGAAGGTATTAAAACTTGTATCATCCAAACCTAGCATCAGAAATATTCTTGAATGAATATCTGTCCATAAATAAGTATTGTTTGTTTCTTCTTGTTGTGAAACCTAATACCGTGTGATGCAGGAGAGGAAGCGAGGGAAGGGAGGCGGTCCCGACACACAAAGGGGTTGACATTAGTTGAGGAGCTGGGACGTCAATCCATGAGACTATCAGTCAGTGAAGTCCCCCTTATACACTGGCACAGCAGAGAGGAAACTGTGATACAAAGCAGAGCCAAAGACGATCTGTGCAGCTGGTGGTGTGGGGCCCGGCTTTGTGAGGAGAGACTCCCAGGTTCTGCAGTTCTGGGAGACCCTAATCTGAGAACGACTGACCCCCTGAGGGTCCATGCCCAGGATCTTCAGGGTGTCCTGAACCCTCAGAATTACACACAAAGGTAGTGTCCCTGTGTATTTTCCAGGCAGAAACCTTCTACCTTTTATTTGACTCCAAACAAGTTTTTGACCCAGCTTAATTAAAGAACAAATGAATTACAAAAATAAAGAAAAATGAGTGGGGAGAGGGAGGCAGGGGGAGGAATGGTTAGGAGGAACAAAGCATTGCGCTAGATTATGTGGAGGGTGGGTTTTATGTGAAATGAGGGAGGAAGGACAGAAAGTAGAAAGTGTGAGGCAAGGGTGGATTTTAAAGTATTGCATAGAATTGAGACTTGAGTAGTGTAAGTAATGGGAGGTGACGTGATGAAATCGGTGCTTATGGAAGCTAAATCAAATCGTAGTTAGCAGATGGCTGGGCAGTACCGAGGGATCTTAACACACTGCAATAAAATGGAGCACCCGAATTGTAAGTTTGTTTCTCTAAAATTCTGGTATCACGGCATTTTATTGTTGCTGTTAGTCATAACCACAACTGCATTCTAGAAAAGGAGACCCATGTCCAATGGAAGCCCTGTGATTTTGCTGAGTGCCCTAATGGCTCTGGGCATGCACACCAGTTTTTCAGTTGCTGTCTCCTGGCTCCAGATCCTCCTTTGTGCTCTGCTCTGTGATGCTGGGGGCAGATTGTGCAAACCACATTTCTGCTTGTCATTCTCCTCTGTGTAGGGCCCACCAAGAGGGGGACAGCAGGGCTGGCGAGGGTGCGGGGGACTCCTTTCTGTCCATCTGCTAGTCCTGTGAGTACCACCCCAGCAACGTTTCTGCACCTCAGCGCAGGCAGTTCCTTCCCGGAGCAGCGGCTGCACCCAGCAGTTTTTCCTGCACTTGCAGAATCAGTGTCATCACATCCCAGCATCAGAGACACCAGCGTCAGCACAAGTCTGGGGCTCAGCCCTGCAGACCCCTCCTCCAAGCTTAGTGGCACCTGCTCCGCAAGGCCCACCTTCAAGTGTCTGCATTTTCATAATTCTGTACCCTTCCACTTGCTCTCCCAGTTCTGGGGGTGGTAGCTGTTCCCTGCAATTGTTTCCTCTGGGTATCTCTATATATTCTCTGCCATTTCTAGTTACCAATTAGTTAACTAGTTAATAATTTTATTCTAGTCACCAATTCTTTATATTAAAATCTCAGTGCTAAAATCACTGGTGTGGTTTGTCTCCTGCCAGGACCCTGCACTGGGAGTCAAACCTGAGAGTTCTGTAGAAGAGCACTGAATTGCTCTATATCCGAGGGGAAGAAGAGAGTGAAGCTCCCAGAGCAAATCGGGAGAGAGAAGCAGCCAGGGGAAGGAGAGAAGAGGAGCCAGCAGACATGCAGATTAGTGAGGATCTGGTGGACAAAAAGCGTGGAAGAGCATTTTCAGAACTGCCCTGCCTGCCACGCCCCATCTTTCCTTCCACACCTCCAGTAAAGTCTATTCCATCCATACATAGCGGCAGGAGAATTGAGAGATTGTAAGTCTTAATGATCTTCTGAGAAGCGAAGAGACTGATGTGATGCCAAGTACTGTTAATTTTTACACTTGTAGGAACTGATCATAATCCTCATCACAGCTGTTGAAGAAAAGCTAAATGAGTCTTTGATGAGCAAAATGAGTCTGTAGTCAGCCAAGCCTTCAAAGCAACAACTAGCCAAGAATTCCAAGAATTCATATCACTTTTCCACTAATAAAAAGAAATATTTTTCCCTTACCTCTCTCTGTTCACTTTAAGGCAGAGAAAAAGATGGCATTTCTAATGAGTTGCTCATCGGTATTGGGTCACACTGAAGGAGAATTTTTATTTCTTTCAGTCAGAGATGAAAGATTGTAAAAAACAAAACACTTTTTTAAAAAATTCCTCCTAAGGATGTTACAGCTCACAAAATCTCTTATAACTTCTTATAGCATTTATTTTACCATTCAAGGAGGCCATTTATTGGGTTTATTTCTCATGCTATGTCTCAGATTTAATAAGCGATGTCTTTGAGTTTGTTTATGCCCTCCATAACTTATTATCATCTAGCTGTGTGTCAGGAAGTGCAGGATAGTGGCTTTTGATGAACTGTGCTTAAAGGCAAATCCACGGAGGAGGGGGAGATGGACCACGGATGATCTGGGGCTTTGATGGGCACAGCCTGCCTAGGGGCAGGCTTGTTAGTCTGTTAGCTCCTGCTCCCAACCCTCACACCGGTCTTTATGAAGTCATTACTGGCCCCCTGGTATACTACCCCAGGCAAGGCAGGAGAAATTTATAGGAACCAAAGCCCATAGTAAAGCAACAACAACTTTAAGAGGCAGTTTGTTCAATCAAATTAAAAATAATGCTTTTCTTTTTCTTCCCCATTCCTGGAAGTGAGTCTCCATTTACATTGAGTTAATAAATAAATGTGGTGCAAACAGACCTTCTAAGCTCTCTGGTCAGGCTAATAATGATCAGTGCCTACCAAGCTGTAGCCCTTAGAATTATGTGCCAGGCATTGTGTTAAGCACTTTATATGCTTATCTCTCACTTCATCCTCCCAAGAACACTGAGAGCTAGGTATCATTACCCACGTTGCACAAATGAAGAAACAGTGGTTGAAGGTGGAGGAGGTTAAACTTCCCAAGGTTCCTTAGCTACCAAATAATATGACCAGCATTGAACTCAGGTCTGTTAGATTTGGTAGCCCATGTTCTTACCCACAATGGTATAAAAATGATCTGTTCCTGGTTGTATAATTATGAAACCAGTTACATGCTGGGCACAGTTCGGTCTTACATTTCACTTAGGAAGTAGAATATCTGTGAAGATAAACTCTAGTTGGCATGGTATATTGGAAATCACTGTGCTGGACTGTGAGGTGGCGGGTATTACAGAGGAGAAGCATTGGTAGACCCCCCAAATTTATCCTAAGGAAGGAAACAGCAAACAGACCTGGTTCTGCTGCATTCCCCAGCATACCAACGCCTGGCTGGGGGATGCTCCTGTTACACATTGACAGAGTGGATTTATTTCTTAATGATAAAAGCTTGCTGGTGAAAAGTGAGCAGCACAATCATTCATTTTACAAATTCTTATTGAACATCTACTATGTGCCAGGAACTGTGCAAAAATACAGCAATGAACAAGCCTGACCCTGTGCCTTCACAGAGCCTCCCTCAGGTCAAGTTACACAGTGAAAGTGGGGATCAGTAAAGCCTCTGTGAGAGTTGACTTCCTCCATGCATCATTAAAAAAAGAAGAAAATACCCACCCTAAAATGCGCCTAAATTCTTCCTATTTTCTCTTCTTTTCTCTTTCCTTTCTTCCTGAACAATTTGACCTTAAACTCACAAATAGTGGAGAGAGGGACCATGAGGAGTGGTGGCCTAGGGTGGCCTGTGGGAGCCTGGGAGGGGATTGGCCTGGTTTGGGGAGTCAGACTCTGGATGAGGGGAGAAGAAAATTCACGTGGAGACAGCAGGGTGAGGAAGTATCTGTACACAGGGCAAAAGTGATAAGATCACAATGTGCTCACTCTTTGATATAGCAAAAACACATCTAGAAATTTATCATAAGGAAGTAAACAGCAAACAGACCTGTATCAAATATCTACAAGCAAAACTGTTGCTCACACAATCATTTATAATAGTAAAAATGTGAAAACAACTCAAACAACCAACTGGATGACAACAAGCTATGGAGCCCAAACAGATTTACATGTATAGATCATTGTTAAAATGACAGGGTTGACATTAAAGATCAGTGGGGAAAGAAAAAGCAATTCAGACCTGGCTGGTGTAGTTCAGTGGACTGAGTGCTGGCCTGCAAACCAAACGGTCACTATTTCAATTCCCAGTCAGGGCACATGCCTGGGTAGTGGGCCAGATCCCCAGTAGGGGGCGTGCTAGAGAAAACCACACATTGATGTTTTTCTCCCTGTTTCTCCCTCCCTTCACCTCTCTAAAAAATAAATAAATAAAATATTTTTAAAGAAAAAAGAAAGAAAGAAAAAGCCATTCAGAGATCATTGGTTCCCCATTTGAAAAATAAGACTGAATCCCAATTTCACACCATTCATAACAATCACTTCCTTGTAGCCTATAGACTAATGTGAAAGACAAAACTAATTTTAAAAGTTAGAAGAAAATAAGAAAAAAGATCTTCATGGATTCAAAGTATGGGGAGGTGTTTTTAAGACACAAAAATCCTTAACTTAAAAAAAAAGGACCGACTGACTTTTGAAACATTAAAATTAAGAATTTTTTAATTTTTTAGTATTTATTTTTTTATTGTTGTTCAAGTACAGTTGTCTGCACTCTGCTGTCTATGTCTTTTCAGTCTTTGGCTCAGATCCATGAAACAGGTCCCCCCAAAAGTGCAGCCAGCTGGACAAATGACAGCACTTTGGGGGATGAAGTAATTAACTTGGCTCTTGATTATCTTCAATTCACCTCATTTTAACCTTTCTAGTATTGCTTTCTAAACCTCTCAGGTCTGATTATGGTAGTACCCCCTTAGCCACAGGAAGATACATTCCAATACCCTCTGTGGATGCCTAAAATGAAAGATAGTACTAAACCCTATAAATACTGTTTTTTTCCTGTGCACACATCCCTATGATAAAGTTTAATTTATAAAGTATGCATTGTAAGAGATGCACAACAATAACCAACAACAAATCAGAACAATCATGATATACTGTAATAAAAGTTACATGAATGTGATATCTCAAAATGTACTGTACTCACTTTTTCTCTTAAAGGAAGCTCCTTACAGCTTCTCCATGGCATGTCCTGATTGCCAGCATCACTACTCTTGGCCTTTGATATCAGGACGGTTGACCTGACAACTGAGAAGACTCCTAAGTAACTGAGGGGCAGGGAGCACCTACAGCAGGGGGCCAGGGGACATGGAGATACTAGATAAAAGGATGATTCACATCCCAGGCTGGACATTGTGAGATTTCATCACGAGAATCAGAAAGGCCTGCAATTTAAAACTTATGAATTTCTTTATCTCTGGAATTTTCCATTTACAGTTGACCCTTGAACAATGTGGACAGTTTGGGATGCTGACCCACATGCAATCAAAAGTTCTCTTTTAACTTTGGACTCCACTACAGTCAGTCCGTCCCATCTGCAGATTCGACCAACCACGGTTGGAAATCTGCTGAATCTGAGGATGCGAAACCTGCAGATGCAAGGGCCAACTGTACTTACTGAAAAAAAACCACCACCTATAGGGGGTGCCCTGCAGTTCAGATTGCTTTGGTTCGAGGACGAGCTGTAATCCTTTCAGAGGGCGGTTGACCTTGGGTAACTAAAACTGTGTTAAGTGAAACCACAGATAAGGGGGTCTACTGTATTTCATTTATATGCATTATCTCTGTAAAAACAGTGTAAGTGCCTTGTACTTCTCTGGCTAATATAGGGATAGAAGCACAGCAAATGTTTGTCATTCAAATGTTTATTAAACTTCTACTTTGCCAAGAGCTGTACTCAGCGGCTGAATTGAATCAAATTAACTGCAGCCTGTCACTGCTAGTCATCCAATGAGCAAATGGCCAAAAAATGTACAGCGAATGCTACTTTATGTATGTTTGTCTTCCCTTCCTGCGGAAATTCTGTGCACACAGCTGACCGAAGCTCGGTAGAATGAGGAGACTACCCACTGTGAGCCATGATGAACCCATTACCATCTGTGGACCAGCTGGGTTTCTGTGCCTTCTCTTTGACATTTCTCTACGTTGTGCATCCAGCAACAGGGTAGGATTAGCAGCTTCTAGGTTGCTGGGGTTTATAGGCTGTGACAGATGCAGAATAAGTAAGCAAACAGATTCATATGTATTAAATTACTGCATTAGTCCTCATTATTTCCAAGTTCAGTACTTGTGTGTACATGTAAAAGCAGCATTTATCCATGCCCTGACCATGGAGCCGATTAAAACTGAATCACTTTGAGACTCAGCACAGCAGTAAAAGCCAGCATCAAAACTATTTTTTCTCTCTCTCCCATCTGCCCTCTCAGGAGCATGCTGGCATAATTGTTACTTGATTTAATGGCTCATCAACCTACAGCCATCACACGACCCAAAAAGAATTCGGTGGTTTAAGGTTCCAACACTGTTTCATTTTGCTTACACAAAAGTGATTTAGAGATCCTTTTTGAATTTTTGACAAGAGAATGTGCCTAACGAGGCCATCAGAGACACCACTAAAAAAATATGCTTTAGTGACTACCAAGCTGCAAGCTCTCCTGGGAGCAGCAATGCTTAAAGACAGGAGCCCTGGAGCAGCAGTGCCTGGAGGCAACTGACTGTGCAACCCAAAGCACAGTGCTTTACACCGGAGGAGGTCTCTTCAAACGCACTGGACCAATGAGGGAGAAAGGTGCTGGCTGTGTGGGATACTTCTGAGTGTGCCAGAACCGCAGACATAAACCTGTACCATCTCAGGAACCCGGTCATCCAGTCTCTCTAGATCAGGGTGTCCAACTCATTTTCACATCAGCCTCACAGTTGCCTTCAAAGGGCCGAAATAATTTTTGGACTGTATAAACGTAACTACTCCTTATCTGTTAAGGAGTTGAAATTACATTCGGCCCTTTGAAGGCAACCTCGAGGCTGATGTGGCCCCCGGTGAAAATGAGTTTGACACCTCTGCTCTGGATGTCAGGAAATGATGAGGGTTTGAATAAGACTGAGCTGGGTGTAAATTCTGGTTCTGTCATGTTTAGTGATATGGCAATTGACACCTGACATTGCATGGCATCTGCAAACAGGTGACAACAAGCCTGCCCCAAAGGGTTTTATGAGGATACAGAGATAAAATACACGTAAAGATGTGTCTCACAGTACGTAAGCAACGTAGTTCTTCCTTTCTCGTGTCACTTACCCATTGCTAAATGTCTGGGACAGGTAGTGCCTTCTGTTGTCTGGAACTCACCTTCTATTAATTCAAACAAGACTTCCTGACTACAGCTGCCCCATGCTATTTGCAATGTCCCACATGGCATCGAAGACTGCAATCATTTCTTTTGTAAACACAACCTTCTCATTCCTCATATCTTAGTGAAAATACCATAAAAACTATTTTCAGGCACTGTAATGACATGAAACTTTATGAACTTATTACCTTAAGTGTCTCAACCAAAAGAGAGGAAACAGTTTAAGAGCCACATGCATATAATATTAATGTAAAATATTACATTTAATTACTGCAAAAGTATACAACCACCACGTAGTCTTCTCTAGGGCAATTTAGAATAAAAAATGTACTACCCCTAGCTGAGGTTTTTCTCACTTGAGTTTATTCTTCTTGCCTCTTCCCTGTGACCAATGACATATATTGTTGTTCTGAAACATTAAGAAAATATATTGGGTTGAACCCTATGAAATTGCTGATATTTGGGGCAATTTTCTATTGAAATGGCAATCTCATAAAATTTAAGCTGAGAGAACCAAGTCAGGGATACAAGAAATCAGAACAGACCCTGAAAAACTGTGGTTGGGCTGCTCCCAAGCCCATGGAGAGTTTGGTTCCCAAACACAAGCTTGCCACGTTATTGGTGATATACACATTGTATAGGTCTGGTCAACTTGACATTGTTATTTGGGTTCTCTCCCCACTAGGATGGCAGGTGCTTACCGAACAGATGCATAATTATGACTGCAATAAAAAGCACTGATAGAGGGGATAAAACCATTATCTCCACGCCCAGACAGACTGAGACAGCAGGCTAGGTTTGCAGAGTTCTTACAGCCCTTCCCCTTGTGGGCACCATACCCTCTCAGGGAGTTGTCATCCCATCCCGAAGCTAAATAACATTAATCATTAGCCAGCTTAGAAAGGTTAATGGGAGGTTTGAGTGAGAAGAATATTTTTATGAAGTTGGTGTTCCTAGGAATCGGGACATAAGAACAGAAGAGGGCTATGAGCGTGACATCACCTCCCAAGGTCCTCCACCCACCTCATTCCACACATAGGACACTTTGCCACCATACAGGGTTTCATCCAGCTCTTTAGGGATGGGCCAGGTGACAGGAACTGGGCATAATTCCAGACCTCCTTCCTAATCTCTTCCTAGGATGTAGTTTTCTCAAAATTGTCTTGCAAATTTAAAATGTGCCTGAATTGTTTTTTTATCTAAAAATAATCAGTATATGTTAGCTAGACACTTTCCTGACTTAGTAATGAATCAAACTAATAAGACGAAGCACACACTTCTCCCTATTTGGAAATCTGTATGCTAGAAATTAAGAACAATACTTCTAACTCAGCTCTACCAAAAACACAAGCTACTTGCATCAAGTTGGTTTCCTGGGGCCAGAGGGAAGAGGGAGACTCTTCTACCACAACTCCTGCAGCCCTGCCCAACACCCTGGAGATACAGAGAATCTGAGTGTGTCAGATAATACTTAAGAAACACCTCAGGAGCGGTCAACATTTGTGTAGATATTTTTTTAAATGAAGAAGTAGTCATCATTTTTGAGAGCTCTGTGTTTATGTAGTATAGTGAGATGCATGTTTCCCTCTTGATGGTCACACTAGGACATCTTTCGTAATACAACTTAAAGTGGACAAGAGACAGATTATAATCACACTGAACAGTTTTCCCAGGAGGCGGTCACCCTTGGCAGTTGGAAAAGTCTGACGGCCATGCAGACTGAGCCTGAGCGCAAGACTGGAGAGTTACTATCCTTCACCCACATCTTCCCAACAACCCATGAGGCTGAGCCCTCAGCTGCACCCAGCAGAGGGAGTGGGGGAAAGATGGAGAGGAATGGCTGAGAACTCAGTAGGGAGGCCATGCACAGGAGGAGATAGAACACTGTGTAGCAGTGGACAGGGGGCTGAGTGTGGACCATAAAGGTTGATGACACTGGAGGACCATGAAAAGCCCATGGCAGATGCTCCCTGATGGTCCAGAGAAGAAGAGACCTGAGGAAAGAATGGGGAACAAAGACCCAGATTGCCCACCGAGGAGCATTTTGGGCATGTTGACTGAGACCAGGGAGCCATTCTTGAATGAATCCCAGGGGACAACTTGAGACTGAAGTGCAGAGCTGTGTGTGTGGGAGGGAGGAGGGGCGTGTTTATCTCCTTCTAGAGCCCACCCTCGTAGGCTGTCTGTCTTACACACCCTTCTTGACCTTATGTGAATACGTGCTCAGTAGGACCATGATTCTGTGATGGACTCCACTGTTTTTGCTTTTTCCATGTTCAGGTATACACTCATTATTTAATTTATTTAGCACTTATTTAAAAACACTACCAAGTGCTAGGTGTTAGGGACAACACAGTAAACTGGACGGACGAGCTCTGGCGCACAGGGAGCTTACAGATAAGAAACAAACAGTGAATGAATTCACTGAGGTTCTGCCAGGTCTCTAAAGAAGTAGTCATGTGCACAGCAAAGAAGTGGAACGGGGTGGTCAAGGAAGACTTCTCTGAGGAGGCGATGTTAAGGTGACATCTGATGGAGGAAAACCAGCCACCGAGAGAAACCCATTCCAGTGAGCAGAATAATGCTGACGCGGGTGCCTGAGGGAAAGCACGGCGGCAGCTGACTGCCTGAGTGGCTGCAAGGCAGGAACGAGGGGGAGACATGGGATCTCACCGGGGAGAGCGGTCACACACAGTCTTCCAGAAATGAAAGAACATGGATTGTTTGAGGTTCTTTTTCCTAAATCCATGGACACCATGGAGAGTTCTCAGCAAGAAATGGAATGATCTCACATTTTTAAGTGATCTCTGTGCTGCTCTGGAAGGACTGTGTTTTTAGGGTGCACTTTCCAGAGGCCAAGGAGAGAGGATGGTGACTCGGGCGAGAGTCATGGCAAGAGAGAGGAAGAGACAGGACAGACCTGAGGCATCTTTGGCACATGGAGGACTTGCTACTGATCTATGCATGAGGGAGAGAGAAATGTTAAGGGCAGAAGAAAAAAGGTTATAGTGAAGAATATCAAGCAGCTCACTGAAAACTAAATATTTCAGTGAAATTTTGACAGTTCATATACATCATGAGAACCTCTAAATACATATCAAATATGGAATTTAAATGTTTAATGTTTGTTTCCTTTTTTCTTTGGGTAACAAGTATCTTACAGACATGTCGATGGTGTCTCCTTCCAAGCAGTCACCCTGAATGACTTCAGTTAGAATCAATGTGTTCCCAGAGCCCACCTACCTATATTGACAAAAATGATCATGTTTCCTTAAGCATCCAAATTGCCATGACTTTGAGGCCCAATGCCATGCCTCAGCTTACCTTCTCCCTGGTCTGTGGACATTTTGGAGAACAGCTGAGAAATGCTGGATGTGACATCCATCGCTCCCAGTAGCCTCTTGTCATCCCTCCAGCCACTGTGACCCCATACTCTGCAAGTCGCCTTGAGAGCTGGAAACTGGCTTCTCCAGCTTCTCAGCCCACCCCCCAGCAAGACCCCCCAAGTGCAGAGACCAGAGATCCTCACAGCACAGTGAGGAGCAGTCCCATGGAAGAGTCTTCGGGAGGCTCAAGGCTGACACAATCACAACTGAGGGGAACAGTCACAAACTTACTCAAAGTGGTTACTCTGTAACATAATCGCCTATGTTCCCTATGCTATAATTTGCATTCCTGTGACTCTCTGAAACTAACACAGAATAATGTGAAGTGTAATTGAAAAATAAAAATTAACAAAAAAAATGTTACTCTAGAAGTTCACAGCTGTGAAAGCCAAGCTCTGGGCTAATTTCTACATGGATGAGCCAGCTCAGCCTCCTCTCAACTAATCTCCAAGTCTCTTTCCCACCACTGAATCCAGTAAATAAGTGGCAGGCCTCCTTATTTTCACCCCAAAATGACTGGCAAAGGGAGCTTCCCCTTCTTACAAAAGGAACCCTCAAACTGCCCACCAACTGTGATGCAGTCTCCACGGCTCCCAAACACCAATCACAATAATCAATGGTTCATTTCCATCTACTGTTCTTAACCACACCACGCCTGGGGCTCTGACTCAGACAGCTCTGGCCAAATCTGGTTTCATTTTTATTCCCAGTCTTTTCCTCAATGTGAAGAGAAGGTCAGGTTACCTTCTGGGTTTTGCAATATCATTAAACAAAGAAATTGACAAAACATGCCTGCAGACACACACACATACACACACATACACACACACACAAATACATCTTCCTAGAACAATGTCAGAGAGAAACCCTAAACTCTAAATCCCTATGCAGAGAGGCTACAAGGACATTGTCCTACTAAAACTGGACTTGATTTTATTAACTAAAACACATCACATCTCAGCCTGCAATGTCTAGCATCAACTGATAATAATTTCCTTTATACAAATGACTGTTCTTAGACAAACCGAAGTGCTTACTCAAAATGAAGGAAATCTGTCACAATATTGAGCTGATTTCTCAGCCTCCAGTAACTCTCAGTAACATTTAAAGAACAGTTGTATTGCTTTAAAAAAATATTTTTCCACTGGGCATCACTGCACAATGATGCAGTCATGGCTTAAAATATTTTGGAAATTCCTCCTTTGGAATCACCTCCAAAGCCAAGAGCACATTCTTTTAAAATAGTCTCAATAGTTATAAATCTGTATAACAAGAAGGTGCATTTCATTCTTAAAGTTAACCAAAAACCATTTAAAAATAGAACTGGAAAATATTGATGATCAAATGGGTGACACTTTGGTATAAAGCAAAATGTGGCTTCTAAGTATTAGGCAACTTTCGTTGCACGGGTCGTAAACTACCTCTGAAGGCCCTTCATTCAGTAAACTTTTTCACATTTTTGCTGTGTGCCGGGATACATTCCTGTACGGGGCACACACCCAGAAATGACTAGTGACGGCGTTCAATGGGAACCGCCACAATAGTAATACCTACGAAACGTCAAGAAGTCGTGCATATCACAATCTAGGGGAAAATATTTAATTATAAAAAAATACTCTAGGAGATAAGAGGGGTTGAGGGAAGAGTTTCTAAAAAGGTTTCAGCAAACATGTATCACAGTAATTAGACTTTTCCCCATGGCTAATTGGAAAGCCACATTTATTCAGATGCATTTGTTGAGGCACCTACTCTGTTACTTTTTAATCATGCTTGGGAACAAAGGGACATGAACTTGATTTCACCCCCAGAATTAGGGTAGTAGAACCAAACAAGGCATTACTTTTGCCCGTGGTTCTTGACCTTTTCTTGCCTCATAACACACTTGCAGTTATGATCTTGGGCTTTCTCGGAGCAAAAGCCTCTTGGCTGCCATGTGCTGCAGTTATTTAGGAAATCCCTTATGACTTCCAAAACATTCATATGTTTTTCCTGGAATAATATTGCACACATTTATATGTGATAGCATTTTCCTGCCCCATGCATACTTACGAACCCCGAAGTACTTTGCTTAAAACCAACCCCGCTGTTCCGTGGTGTTGCGGCGGCCGTGGAACAGCACCCCGTCATTAAAGGCCTGCACCCTGGCCAGGAAGGGGAGGGTCCTGAGTATTAGCCAGGGAGCAAAAGCACAAAGGCAAAAGGTGACTGCTCCAGATGGAGCTCCACCAGGGCCCTATGACTGCTTCAATAAAGAGTACCTTGGGCTTTGGGTGGCAGATTTTACTAGTCAGGCCTCCATTTTATATTTCCCCTAAAAACCTGAAACACCAATTGCGACGCTAGGGTTTCTTACACAGGGTGCAAAAGTAGATCCAAAGCCCTTTCCCAGGAAAATTCAGGAGTAATGAGCTGAGAGATTTCAGCTGTGGCACCAGCATGAATTTGGACTGTCAGTTTTCATTAAAATCATCTCTTGGATTTTAACTCTAGGAAGAAAAGTAATAAAATAATTTAGCAACTGTGGAAGTCACACCTCTCTAGGTCTAGGAGGTGGAATGAGTTGATGTTTCTCCAGGCCAGCCAGGGACTTATACTTTTACGAATCAAAAATAAGAAATTAGAAAGGAATTTGAGTCATATCAAAATTTCACCTAGACTACCAACTTTTCTTTGACTTGCTCCATAAATATTTTACTACAACTTTCAAAGTTTATAGGATCCTTAAGACTTGTAAAAAAAGTGGAGTAACTGGAAACCAATGACTGATACCTACCACAGGGATCTTGATTTTTTTTTTTTTTAAGATTCCATTGAATGGAATGCATTTGACCCAGGATTCCTTGGAAGGACAAACTTCTCTCCCCGTCTCAGTTGTGACTCTGCAGGGGCAGAGGAAACTGGCTTCCACTGATGAGCCTCTCTTCACGATGTCAGAGCTCAGACCTGGAGTTTTCACTGCTCATGAACTGGGAAGCTAGTGGCTGGTGGCTTGCTGCTTCATCCCAGAGAGACCGCAGGGCTTGGGTCCCTGACGCTGGTGTCATGCCCAGACTCCCCAAAACAGAGAGGGACCTGCTTCCTGTGTCCCCAGCCCGGTCCTAGTACATTCTAGGAATGATAGGCCACTGGCTTTCACAAGTTTTTCCAAGGTTCCCTTCACCAAGCTGCAGGTTTTTCCTGTGCGCCTGAGCCATGAGTGTCCTCAGATTTTCAGTGATCTGAATTTTATTGCTTTTTAAACTCATTTTTGAGATTTCCAAATCCTATAAAAGTGCACAGCACTATGATTACCAGTCTGGTGGATCTGGTATATTAGACATAGATCTAATCTATGGATAGTTTAGATTAAAATCTGGCCCCTAAAAGTGTGTGAATTGATCACAATTCAGGAGCTGTGGAAACCCAGGAGTAGAACCCAGAAGCAATCACAGAAGCTGCATTCTGTGGTCCCTTTGGTTTTAGCTCCTTTAGTGCCCAGCTTCCACTGTCCTAATGTGCCTTAAACAGAATCAAATGTAAGGAATGAACAGAAAGTAATCATCACATATCAGAAAGACAGTTGTCCATTTGGTAAAGCTTTGGTAGAGAGGAACCTCCTTTGGACATAAAAACCCTAGTACTTCTATATATTAGGGGTAGTTTTGCCTGTTAGAAAATAGTCTTTCTAGGAAGGAATCATCCCAGAATTCCTCTTAAGAAGCAAATATATTCAAAATAGAACTGCAGGTACAAACACTTGATTTATATACAACTCTTTGTGAGTTTTTCGGTTACATTAGGAAAAGTATTTCTGTACAGGAAAAAAACGCTTAGCTTTGTTTTGATAGGGAAATTTGATTATTCATTTAGATATATTAGGTCTGACAGTTATCTGACTTTTGAAAATGCTTTGATTCTCTTCCTCTCTGTAATCTTAGGATCTGAGCTTCTGGAAGCTTTGCAATCAAGGCCCATATAGTATACGTCCTTACGCTCTGCTATAATATTCAGCATTAAATAGAAGACATGCAATGATGGCGTGGGGAGAGGGGGGAATCCAATGTATTTTGCCAAATCCAGGATGACTTCCGGGAGGAGATGGCCTTCCCATTTTCAATCCTTTATTCTTACTATGACATGCCTTCCATTGTATGTTTTATCAAAGGATAATTTCTGTGTTTGAAAACTCTGTGCCTGTGTTTGACTTCCGTGTTTTATGCATTGGGGGAGGGTGAGGAGGGGGGACACAGCTCCTAAAGTATGCCATGGCTGACACTAGAGTTCACTCAGTGGCACATGATGTTCATATCTCCCTCAGCTGATTTTTTCCTTTTTAATGTAGGCAATTATTTTTGGCTCAATATGCATTTTTGACTAGTTAACTAGGACATAAATATTTTTACTTGTTTTTCTATTTCAAGAACAAAATGGCACACCCTATTCTGATGACAGGCACAGCTTGGCACCAAACTGGGTCAAAGGAAAAAGATCTGGTATAGGTCAGGGAAGCGTCACCAGACCTCAGAGCCTGCTGGTCCTTTGGAAAATAATCCCAGCTTCATCTGCTGTCACCTGCCTTTGCTTGTGTTCCTTTTGATAACTGCCTTCCTCTCAGCGCTGACTGAATAAGAGCTATTGATTTAGTGCCTCAAGATCTCACAAGGTTTAGACTTGAAAATGAAATCTGGCTTGAGGGAAAAACCACTTCCTGCCCAGAGCAGAGCCCAAGCAGGGTCAGGGCTGGATCCGCTCGATGCTGGTTAACAAGGTAACTGTGCCATTTCTCAAAGGGCAGGACCAGTCTGGCATGCCAAAAACAGAGCAGAAAAATATATATTTCTTCTGAAGTTCAGATGTAAAATATTTTCCAGGAATAAAAAAAAAAAAGAAAGCCTCAACTTTTCTCCAGACCATAGTTGTTCAGAAGCTTTCCCAGTTAGAAATAGTGATTGGGTACCAATTATGTCTTTTCCTTGGGAAGTCAGGCACTTAGAACACATACATCTCACCATTGCAATAAAAAGGATCGCCCAGCATGCCTTTGTGAGGCACTCATGTATTATGTTCAGTTGTTTCTCAAAAATCACACAAGTAGCATAATCACACAATGGGCTTTATAGTGATGAATTTTCAAAAGGAAGCAAACATTTCCTTTGAAAAGATATTCTTCGATTAATTGGCATGCCCTCATTGGAAGACTTTCATCTCCAAATGGGTCCAGGTTTCTCTTTTATCTAGCTACCTGGCTTATTGAAAATTTCTGTGACACACAAAGGAAATCCTACACAATGTCCAGTCTTGCTCAAGACTTCAAAAGTACTCACTGAGCCATATAAAATCTGCCCCATGATTTTTCTTCCTCCCTTACAAATATTTAGGAAAACCTCACTTCTGGGCCCAGGGTTACTTGGTTAGAACTGAGGACGTGTATGAAAAACTCCGGATCCTTGAATGAGTCAAAATCAGAGAGGGCTCTGTCCCCAGGGGTCTGTGGTTTTAGTACCTGAGGCTATATAGTTTTTCAAGACCAGAAAAATCACTCAAAAAACAACAGCTCAAAAGCCAGAATATAAGAACATTTCGACAGACCTGGCTGGCTACAGCATCTGTTAACTCAAACAATCAAAGCTCACTGGAAAAGCACTCTCCAAATTAAACTAATTCTAGTAATTGACATTCTGGTGGAAAGCTGTGTCACAGGTTTGTGCCATCTTCCCTCCAGCACGATTGTCACTGAAGTAGATGACTAGTGGATTTCTGGGGTGTGAAAACTAGGCAGTAAGAGTCTGCTCCATCATGACCTCACTGGTCACTCATGGCCTAAACTTAGTCACCTCCTCCTCTGGAGACCCCACATCTTCCTTTATTGGCTTAGAATACACTTGCTGGAAAGCGCATTCAAAGAAGATAAAAAACATGTATAGTAAAATGACAGCAAACACAATTATTAACAACCACACCTAAAACAAAAACAAACCAAACAACTAGAACAGGAACAGAACCACAGAAATGGAGATCACATGGAGGGTTAGCAACAGGGGAGTGGGAGGAGGAGAGAGGGGGGAAAGGTACAGAGAATAAGTAGCATGGATGGTAGATAGAAAATAGGGGGAGGGCAAGAATAGTATGGGAAATGTAGAAGCTAAAGAACTTATGACACATGGATATGAACTAAAGGGGGGAATGTGAGTGGAAGAGGGTATGCAGGGTGGAAGGGAATGAAGGGGGGGTAATAGGACAACTGTAATAGCATAATCAATAAAATATATTTAAAAAAAGATAAGATAGGCTTTTGGGCTCTCTTCTCCCACAGATTCTGCACTGTTGTTGTTCTGTAGTTAGGAAAACCCAATCTGCAATAGGAGGTTACAAAAGGATATGAATGTGAGCCTATATAAGAATTATCCCAGAATTGGAAAAGTTAACAAACCAATTAACAAAATTTACTGAGTGTTGGAAACCTTCAAAAAAGTAGGATCAAGTTATGGTTTTTTCAAGCCAAAAAATAAAATAACTAATTAGTATCATGAGCTAAGATATACTTTTTATTGAAAGCTATGTTTTTAAAATTTTTTAATTAGTTCAATAAATGGCAATAGGCAACCTTTTCCTTCGTTAACTCCCCAGGCTGCAGAAGCATTGTAGGAAATTAGCTCCATTTCAGTCTTTGATCCTTTAAGACCAGGGTTTGCAGCTTTGCTGGACTACGGTCAGCCATTTGTAAGAGCCTAGAGAAGGAAAGCCTTCATTCCCTTACCATGTGAAAATGCACACATCGGGAGAACAGAGTCCCAGCTACATTAAACGGAGAATAAAGTTGATCACCACCCGTGAAAGGATCCACCAAAAAAGAAAAAAAGTTACACTGGGTTTTCAAGGGAAATCTTTAAATCTCTTTTAGTACCTAATAATCTTTATTAGAAGACACTTCGTCTCTTCCTAACTTTTTTATGAATATATATATATCAAGTTGTATAAGCTGCTTCATTAAAGTAAAATAATGTCACAACATAAAAAGGTTTTACAATAAAAGTTTTTGCAATGCCAGGCAATGACTCACTTTAAGCTCTCCAATAACAGACGTTCTCCCACAGTTTGAGTGTCTCTTTGTTTGTAGCTTCCATTTTGCTGACCTATATTTACTCTTCTGATGCTGCCACTTTCAATAGCATCAGAATAATGCTACTTTTTCATGCATCTCTTAAATGATGGACTTTTCCAGGTACATAATACTGTATACATTATAATGTGTTTTTTAAAAATACCTCTTTATTCTTGATTCTTTCATTTAGTGGAGTTTCATTGTTTTCTTTAAAATAAGTAGAACACTGTTTTACTTTGAATTTCATATATATAATTTGCTTTAATAGAATTTAATCTGGCAGTTTTGTTCTGACCAGTGCTAACTAAGCTTTGAGAATTGCTTCACGTCCAAGTATGTTACGTGCTTTGTGCAGCAACAATGGTTCACTAAACATTTACTCTACATAAAAGATTTATGATCTGATTTTGTTCCTCTGTGTCCCCTAGTTTTCAGCCATATTTCTACAAAATCATTCTCTCTTCCCCATACAGATCCACAGTTCCGTCTTCCCAGAATTCTTCTCCAGGCTCAGTAAGTATATTAAATTTCTGCTTCGGCAGGGTGGGACTATATCATACAATCTATAACTCCCAATCTCATATATGATGATATTTTAATTGTGTGTCTTATTTGCAAGATATCTGATCATGTAGTATTAACCAAGTTTCTATATTTACTTTGGAGCAATATTTCTTTCCTGGGGCTCATTTGGCTGGTTTCACATTCTGGTGTAATAATATATCATATAAAAACTTAGGGAAGAAATTAGAAAAACAGTCTATTCATAAGAATGATTTAAGAAACCTACTGGGTTAGAAGTCTTTCTCCCTCAGTTGAGATCATTTTATTTATTTTTTTGAAAGATTAATCTATAAATTATATCTTAGGGGAAAACTTCAAACTGGATATAGTAAGCACCAAATCTCTGAGTACTCTTTGTTTGTGTAGCAGGGTATCTTGGTCCCTTGTGAGAACCATGCTGTTTCTCAACATGGAAGGTTCTGGAACAGAAGTCCCCAACTCTCACCCTAGCTGGGTAGCTCAGTTGGTTAGAGCATCATCCCAATATGCCAAGTTTGTAGGTTCAATCCTCAGTCAGGGCACATACAAGAACCAATTCCTAAATAAGTGGAAAATCAAAATGATGTGTGTGCATCTCTCTCTTAACAAAAATCAATAAAATTTTTAAAAGTCCCTGCCTCTCAGTAGCCGGGCCCTGCCCTGGACTGGGTGGATCACCACTCTCCCTGCCCTGGTTCCATGGACCTAACTTGGACAGTGTAGTCCTGGTTTTATTGCATGTGTGCCATTCCTCTCTGCTGTCAAATAATCAGGAGAGTGACTGTTCCCACAGTCTACACAGAAACATTCTTTTTGAAAAAACTTGACTAGGAAATTGATATATATATCTGAGTTTGCAAAAACAGAATCCCCATTCCTGAAACTTAGGTTCTTATAAAGGAACTTTTGTACAGGTACTCACTGAATTGTTTACACTGGATTTATGTTGGGTTGCCTAAAAATGACTGCCTGCAGCTGTTGGCCACAAAAACTTCCTCCCTATCTCCTTCTCTTTTCCCTTGTAATTGATGCTAAAGCCCGTTCCGGACCTTTATTCCCAGTCTTCTTACTCTGCCCTAGTGTTGGTTCAGGCCACAACTATCCACGGCAGAATACGAGGTGCCACAGGAAAAGGGAACATGGTGCTTCCTGCAGACTGTTGGTCCCTCCTACTCCATGTCCTTACTCCTATGTCCTATTGTTCCAGTTACTATTGCTGCAAAACAAATTACTCCAAAACCCAATAGCTTAAAACAATCACTTCTTTATGTTCACAAATTTTGTAGGTCAGGAATTTGGTCGGAGTACAATGCAAATTGCTTATGTCTGCTCAACAATAGGTAGGACCCCATCTGGAAAAACTCCACAGCTAGAAGTGACTCAACATCTGGGGATTGGAATCTTCTGAAGCAGCCTTCACTCACATGTCTGGTGGTTGATGCTGGCTGTCATTTGGGACCTCCTCTATGTGCCCTGTGCATGTGGTCTGGGTTTCCTCGCAGAGTGACCAGCTCAGAGCTCCAAAAGTGAGAGTCCTGGTCAACAAGTCAAAAGCTGCATTGCTTTTTTCAGTCTGGCTGCAAAAGTCATGCAGCATTATATTGGCTACAAGAAGTCTCAAGCCCACCCAAATTTAAGGGGAGAGGACATATACTCCTCTTCTCAATGGAAGCAGTGTCAAGAAATCTGTAGTCTTTTTTGAACTACCAGCTTACCAACCACATCCCTTAATGTCAATTTTCTCAGGGAAGCCACTACAGTGAGCCCATCTCTTCCATAAGTCCTGTCCACAGCCACACACACCTTATAATGGTCTCTGCCTCACCCCTGGACAAGCACTTCATGTCTTATTTTTCTGTGAAACACCTAAAGTTCATTCCTTTGTACAAAGATTTTAAAAAGAAGAAAACAAACTGTGGCTTAAAGAAATAGAACCTGGGCTCTGGCTGGTGTAGCTCAGTGGATTGAGCACGGGCTGCAAACCAAAGGGTTGCCGGTTCGATTCCCAGTCAGGTCACATGCCTGGGTTGCAGGCCAGGTCCCCAGTACGGGGCGTGGGAGAGGCGGCCGCACATTGATGTTTCTCTCCTTCTCTTCCCCACTCTCTAAAAGTGAATAAATAAAATATTTTAAAAAATAGAATCTGTAGGAAACACTAAACAAAGAACTGAAAAGGAAGCCTCTCTTGCACCCAATTCTTAAACACACACATGTGCACACACAAGCCCTCCTTCACTTCTGTTTCCAGCAACTACAGAAAAGAATCTTGGAAATTTCCAATGAGCTATAAATTTGCCTCAGATACAGAAAGTTAGGCAAGTAGTACCAAGAGTAGGTTCTGTTTTCCAGTGGTATTAAAGAGACAGACAGAAACCCTAATGCACAGCAACAAGAATGGTCAATACATAAATGAGCAGAATGTCAGCCTGGAATCCTTCAGGCAGAGGAGGTGATGAGGGGCCAATCTGCACCCAGAAGGGACCCAAACGTTCCGGTGAGAAAGGACTCCTTCCTTGACCCACTTTAAAAATCCCCAAGCAACAGAAAGGCCCCAGCAGATGCAGGATTCCAAGAGATCTGCATTCAAATGTGAAATTTACAAACAATAACAATACACAAGTATGCCATCTCCCAATTTATAAATGAAGAAAATGAATCAGCATTCAATCACGTCCATGTGGCTTCAAAGGGCCAGAGATGGGCTCCAAATTTAGTCTCCTCAGGCTGGGTCTCCTTATGTATTCCTTTCCCTAGACAGACATAGAA
>CM052538.1:50026363-50128448 GCA_028533065.1 Trachops cirrhosus
ATTATTAAATATCGATATATAATGTTGAGTAAATGAATTTCCCTTCTCATATATTCAGCAACATGATAGTCATATTTTGAAATCATATGCATTTCTAACTGGTCTGAGGGAAAATACCTAATGCATCAGTATGTCCATGGAGCTTTATCACAGCTCATGTAAATATACATATAAACATATATTTTAAATATATATTTTATTTATTTATTTTTAGAGAGAGGGGAAAAGAGAGAGAAAGAGAGGGAAACATCACTGTGTGGTTGCCTGCATGTGCCCTGACTGAGCATCAAACCAGCGACCCTCTGGTTTGCCAGCCAGCACTCAATCCACTGACCCACACCAGCCAGGGCCATATAAACATATAACATATGTATATAAAGAGATAAATTTTTACCGAAAACCACTTTAAGTACACCAACATATATATTTCAATATTTGGTATATTTGGTAAAGGACACTCTCCATCAATTCATATATATTTGGAGTTAGAGAAAATTGTAAAGAATGGTCCCAATTTACAAGTGTGGTGGCTGAGACCCACAGAAATCAAGCAACCTCTACCTACTGCTTATTTGCTGCTCTCCCACCATGCCACAATGTCTCTTTACAACTGTATGTTTTCATTAAATGCAAATAAAAATTGAAAATCTTATTGACTTTAATCACAGATATACAGTGAATGGTGTTCTTCTAGCACTGAGTAATTGGCTTCAACCTACCTCATTTCAAATTTCCCCAAATATGAAAAGTCAATGTTAAGACTAAAACTACCACATGTGGAACTTCCTTCCAGTGTTGAAGCAGTGCAAAATGTTCTTGGTTTTGAGAATTCCCAGGGATTGTTAAGAGTTATTCAGGAGTACAGCAGATGGGGCTTCCAATCTGCAACCTATATTTCCTTCCCGGCTGCACGAAGAATTTGCTGCCCCATCAGCCAAGTACCAAGGAACCAGGCTCCAGAGATGAGCCTCATAGATTTGATATCAATCTGGAAAGCACGAGTGTGAAATGGAAGCCAAATTCACTTAGTTTCCTTTACAGAAGTGTCAGCTCCACTCAGAAACCAACTGTCTTCCCTGCCAGAGAAAGAGAACAAACTGCTTTGTCTCATTCACTTCATCCCATAAAATCACTTGATGGGCTTGACAGCTGCTCCTTGCTAATTACGGGCGAACTTCTCTGCACGAGGTTTGTTGCATCAACAGGTCCTAGAACAATCCAGCAATTGTTTGGGAAAGCTTGGGCACTTTGAGTTGAGCATTTTCATGTCAATTATCCCCATTGGTTGTCATGACTCGGAGCCACTCTAGTGGAATGAAGGAAACAAAGTAATGAGACCTGCACATAGCAGATTGGCTCTGAAGCACATTCTGGTTGTATCTCTGCTTCTGGCTGTTGAAGGTATGATGGGAGGGGTCAGTGTCTCATACCACCCCTGCTCCACGAAAACACTTCATATCTTCCATTTTGGAGAGTTCAGTATTTATAGAGAAAAGGTTTGTTCCTTATAGAAATGTAATGTATTTTCAAACTACTATATGTGTTTGGGGGATTTGTCATTTTTGAAATGTAACAAAAATATTGCAAAAACAAATTAATGTTTATTCTTGGAATTTTTTAAGGGAGAGAGAGAGGTAAAAAGTGAAGGGGAGAGAAAAATACATTTTCTTGGTGGGTGTGGAATCTTGGTGTTTAAAAATAAAAAAACTCTCAAGAGCTGAGAAAGGCAAAAGATGGTGGAGAGTGCCGTCGGTCTCCCCAAATCCATTTCCAATCCTCCCTGAGCACAAGTCCAGACTGCAGTCCCCAATCACCCTTATGGTTAGGAGACATTGTCCAGTTCAACGGAGCAGAGCAAGGAGTTACGCCTCTGGTCCCGGGCCTTCAGGGAGTGGGCCTCCTCTATACTTTCATCCCTTCTCACAAGTTGAAAATTGTGCATGCCTATAAACAGATTCCACTGTGCATGTGACAGTTTTCCCAAGGGACACGGCAGTAGGAGAGGGCAGAGCAAAGACATGGAACTTCCTTAAATAGCCATAGAACAGGGCCAGCCACACCTGGAACATCTGCCTTGTACTGTCATATGAAAGAAATGAACTTCTTTGTCTTTTAAGTCACTGCATTGTTGGATCTCTTTGAACAGCAACTTCACCTTTTGCCCTAAAACAGATATAACTCTCAGAGCAGATCAGAAGGAGTTCCCCAGGTCCCACCCACTTCTTTACCACTACCAATATATCGCGTATCATCTCAGAGAAGGCCAAGCAAGCCTTTGCCAGGACTGTGGGCAATGGTTCCTTTCAGCTTCCAAAATCTTTCCTCAGGGAAGTGTCTTGCTCTTAGCAACAGTGATGTCTCCAGAACTTTTGGGGAAGAGTTTGCTGCGCTCATCTCACAGCCCCAGCCAAGAGTTCTCAGGCTGTGGTTCTAAGTGACTTTCCTTCCAAGCAAGGGAAATCCACCATGGTCCAACGAGTCTGTCTCCTACCCAGAGGCCAGCAAGGAATTGTGAATGTAGGAGTCAAACAAAACATATGAAAACTGCTAGAAGGCCAATAGCTTTCAGACTCACATAGAAGATGATCACTTTTACAAATTAGATCATGGATACAATGGAGAAAATTCTGTATGGATGATTATTTACAGAACAAGGTTTACTATACTGCCCAGAGGCAGGAAATGAGATTCACAACCACTGCCTGAGATGATTTTTATCTTTGATTAAAAAAGTAATGGAGATCAAAGAACATGATATGTTTGGGATGTGAGTGGTTTAGCATAAAGGATTAGTATATGTTAATATATAACATTAATTAATATATAAGTTGCAATAGAACTTTATGCACTAATGGAAACATTCTATCTCTGCACTAACCAATCTGGTAGCCACTAGCCACTGGGGGCTGATAAGCCTTTGAAATGTGGCTGGTGCAAATGAGGAACTGGATTTCTAATTACATTTAATTAAAGAAATTGACATTTGAATAGCCACATGTGGCTGCTATATTAAAGGTCACAACTTTGGACAAAACGTCAGAATAATTTTTCTGTAAAGGACCAGATAGTAACTATTTCGGGCATTTTGAGCCTTTGGTCTCTCTCACAATGCTCAGTCCTGTATTGCAGAGTGACAGCAGCCATAAACAACTTATAAACTGATGGGCACGGCTGCATTCCAATAAAACTTGATTTACAAAAACAGGAGTATTTCAGACTCATTGACAAATTTGTAAATACTTCCCATGATGTTTTTAGCTACCAAGGCTGAGAAATAAATTCACATTAAAGGGTTAATGACAATTGATTTCAATATTTGATTTTTTAGTGTTTACATTTATTTATTTACTTTGGGTTTTTGTTTCCCCTTTGGTAAGGACTCAAGGAAAGAGTTGCTTAACCTAGAAAAGCTTATCCCAAATTTCAGCATTTCAGACCCTGAGGGACTTGGAAGGAGAAACTTGGGGGCAAAATGGCTTTCCTTCCTCAAGCCCCCGCAAACCACATCCTGGGACCCAGCAGCCCCTTCCGTGCCCTCCCACCAGGCCCTGCTGCAGCCCCAGGCACTGCCATGGCATTCAGAGGGTGCCTGTTCCCACCAGACCTTTATCCCCACGAAGCCCAGAATGGGAGGGGAAAAGCCCTGGCCGGTTTGTCTGACAGAACCAAAACTGTCCTTTCAGAGCTCATTTCTCTCATCACCTTTATTTGGTGCCAAGATATAAGATTTAAAAGGTTGAGAAATCAAAGCCTTTTAGCACATGGTAAAGTCAAGTCAATAGACTCAATTTCCCAGGGTCTCAGAGAAGCCATGCTTCATTTCTTAATTTCACCTCAAAAGCCATAACTGGCGAAAACAGGATACACTGTGTCCTGCACATTAAGGTTCAGTGGGAAAGAGAAATTGAAAAAGGAGGGTTTCAGGGCCAAAAAGCCACAGAAAATAACTCAATAATGAAGAATCCAGAGTAGTCTCAAAAGAAAATGCTTCGCACAGACTTTTGGTTTAATATTAATTAAAGAAACATTTCATCTGAGCCCACACTTGCACCCTGACACATTGCTCTGTGCTTCGGGGAGGGCCTTTCCCTGCTCAGGAGTGGTGGAGAGAATCGTAGCTCGGAGAATAAATGCTGCTCATTAGGAAAAGTCATAATATTAACAGTTTCCATTTTTACTCATTTTGGGGTCAAATGGGTCTTTCAATGCAGTTATAATATTGTCAATAATGAGCAGAAAATGTTCACATATGTATGACACCAAGTACAAATTAAAACACAAAGCTGTTGGAGGCAAATACGTGTGTGTATAAAGTGTTCAGTTAATGTTTGCTATTATTATTGCTATTACTATCATTCCTAATATTAGACTTAACTGAGTACGATAAAGGGAGTGCACCAATAGTGATTAAATGGTCTTTACTGGAAATGAGCAAATGAGAGGTAAGTTCCCATTTCTGATGTGACAATCTTGAGATGGATGACTCTGGGAGGAACAGCTCTCCTCTGAATCAGAACTGAAAGATGTGAGTGGGAGGGAGGAGGCCTGGAAACATGAAGAAAATGGCATCCCAGACAAGGAGTCAAGCCACTCTCACAAGCATCTTGAATGCTCAAATGAAGTTCTGAAACCCAACTCGCCCCCCAGAATGTTTCTTGTAAGACCAACCAAAGGATCCCAATCATGAACACCCAGAACAGACATGTCACGACCCCAGGGTGTGGCCTTTCCACGTCCTCAGCCTGGTCCATCCTGGGGAAGAATGCTCGGGTCACAGGAGCAGGGAGGGGTGGGACAGGGGGTGAGCCAGGATCTTTCCTCCTGTTATAGTATAAATAGACCTCATTTGTTTTTGAAAAATCGGAAGTTCAGCATGCTTAATTAGATTGAAAAAATAATCTTTAATGATTCAAACTAGTTCAGAAGTTATTATGTAACAAAAATCACTTATTTTGATATTGGTACACACACACGCAGGACCGCATCTTTTCAAGCCATCAATTGCAGCCAATGAAACCTAAAAATTCAGAATGAGTCCTTGACACAAGCTGAGTAATTTCAAAGCAATTTAGAGATGTAATGTAGTTTGATTATTTATTAAACAAACTTCTACTTATTCTTTTAAAAAAGAAAAAAAAAGCTCCTATGTGGCAGCACTCTCCTTAGAAGCTCCTACACTTCAGATTTTTTCGAAGTCTCCAGATACATCCTTGAGACTACCAGGGGCCAAGGGCCTACTTAAATCAAGTGGTAAGTGCTAGAAGAGGTTTATACTAACTACTTATTAACTAAATTGTTAATGGTATAAGAGCTCATTTAGAGAGGTAGTACTTTTACTATTTGAGTACAAACAAGGAAATACTGTCATACCTTCATCATATTTGCAATCTGGGAAAACAAGTGAATATGAGTTTACTGATAGATTTAAGTTCTCTGAGCAATGGCAGAGTTTTATTTTTAAAACGTATCAACTTGTTCAATCTCAGAGAGAATTTCTAATAACACAGGTTTTGCCATTTGCTTTGTATTTGGTATGTAAATACTGCAATGAGTTTTCTTTGACTAAACTTTTTCAGAAGAGTTCAGTGTACATACACTGCTCATTAACAAGAGCAGAATACCCTTGAGGTAAAATTTGAATCTCTGAAATGTGATTTTTATCACATTTGGAGCCAAAGCACAGTAGGAATACATATCAGATTATGGTAGAGAGATATGATTTGAAATTCAATTATGTCAAGTACTTGAATTTCAACAGTTCATGGGTAATACACTCTTCAAGAATATATCAAATAAATAAAATGATGACAACTAGGAATCATGTTATTATCAGAATAAGATATCTGAGGGACATGTCACTTTAATTGGAAGATTATTTGGATATACATAATTCTACAGATAATTTTTAAAGAAAGCATGAACCTATAATAAAGGATAGCTCGTAGTTTTCATCTGCTGTTGACATTTATCAAAGATCCCTTTATACAACAATGTACCAGGCACTGAAGAAACATGGCCGGGAAGTTACCTCTAGGAGCCTGTGTTTCGAAATGGAAAAAAGACAAACAGACATGATAGATGTATAATGACTCAGAGATGAATGATCGCCACTGGTCACACATAGAGCCCGCCACTGCCCTGAGCACAGTGAGGGATGCCAAAGTCACAACAATGCTCCAGAAACTTATACTATTGCTCAAAAAACAAAACCGACATATGACACAACCACCTTTATTATAGCTAAATAACAATATATCAGCATCTCAGCACCTTGGAGGCAGAGAGGAAATTAGAAATGATAGACTAATATCAAAAGATATTTACTTAAACAGCACTTGAAAAGGGGAAGGTCAGAGACAAAAAATTGAGAAGCACAAAGAGAAGGAAGGTTCAATTTTACTGGTAACAGGATGCAGAAAAGATGCAAATATACACGAATGAGAAGGCAAACTGTCTTGAAAGGCTGAAAAGTGGATGTACTATAATAAAATGAAATATAATGATCAGATGTGTAAGGCCTTTTATTCGAAAGCAAAAAAAGGAAAGAAGCCCTGATCAGTACGTCTAAGTTGGTTGGGCCTCATCCCCACAAAGTGAAAGGTCACTAGTTTGATTCTACGTCAGGTCAGGGCACATGCCTAGGATGCGGGTTCAATCCTGGTCAGGGTGTGTGTGTGAGAGGCAACCAACCCATCAATGTTTCTCTCCTGCCTTGCTGTTTCCCTCTCTTTCTCCCTCCCTTCCTCTCTCTCTCTGTCTCTCTCTAAAAAAAAGGGGAAAGGGGAGGGAAGGAGGTAGGGATGAAATTTTACAAGCACGGTAAGAGCACCATTGGGTGCTGTACTGAGTTGAAAAGTATGGGCACTTACAGAAGTGCCAAGGCCAGGGACCAAGCAGGGGCCCAAATCCGGCCCTGCTTTGCTTGCCAAACTGTGACTACTGCCTATGACAGCCCAGGGAGCTGCCTTATTCCCAATAGCCCACTCAGAGAGGGTGACTTTTTCTAATTCACAGGCCAACATCATACAAGCTAGCTTTGGCCTAGCATAGACATCAAATGAAAATAAGTAAATAAAAATATACATATTTGCCTTTATTGACAGTGAACTCTCAGATTTCCAGGGTAATGTCACTGACCTAAAAAATAAAAGTCTTGGGTTGTGATGAGAGATATTTAAAATCTAGAATAATGGAGGTGGGCACCCCATTCTTTGTCACTATAGTACCTGCAGTACTTGGTTCATTTCAAACGTGTGTGCATCAAATGGAAATAGCATACTGGAAAGCAGTCAACAACGATTCTAACGTGACATCTGAGAAGGGTTGAAGCTTCTGAGAAGGGATGTGAGCCCTGGACGAGAGAAGTTGGTGCATGTGAGCGAGACCATGACAACTATCTTTAAATTAATCTCCAGTAAAAGGAACTTGTTTTTTGTGGCCTGTGAAGGCTTTAGAAAAACAGATTTGCACTCAATGGAAGGAATTATTTAACACAAAGACAGAGGTAGAATGGGATTCTTGGGAGGGGACTAAGATCTCCTAATTGGAGGAATTCAAACCAAAACAGTATCATGATCAAAATATTTTTTATGCTTTGTTTTGTTTTCTTGCCTTGCCCTTGTTATTTCCAAGGTCAACTCCAAAAGGCATACTTCCTCCATGCTATTTTGCCTGCCCAACTTTATTCATTCTTCAGCCCAAATGTCTTTTTTATCATTATATCTTCATTCTCCGGGGAATGAGATGGGCATTCCCCACTCCATGCATCCTATTTGTTTATCAGTTTTATACCATCCTGCCCCTTAACATGTTTCCCCAACTGTTCATTTTTCTTTTTATATACTACTTGTATATGCAGATGTATACATATAAATATTACTATATGCAAATATACTTATCTGAAGTTTCACCTCAACAATTAGGTAATATATCCTGTATATGTAACTAGTGGGTTCTCCTATGGAGATAGTTAGGAATGGTGGTTAGGAATAGAACAGACAAAGCAAATGAAATCTTACTAGGGATCAGAAAGCAGAGACAAGCAAACTCTATCCTCAGAAGCACTTTGATGACTCTAGGAGATTGGAGGAAGTGAAAATGCACAGAGAGAGCAGACAGTTCGTGTCTGGTATGGTGGCTATTTGTGAAAGGATTAATCTTTTTTTCAAATATTTTGATATATTTTCTATTTCTATTCTTGGAAAACAAGAATTTTAAAATATCAGTTACAAAAGTTATTGAACACTTGATGGCAGACCAAACCCAAGAAGACATTCCCTTCAGTATCTCAATCTTCAAAGCAAAACAAATTATAGGCTGAACATTTTCTAGTGCATGAGGAAAGAAGAAAGGAAAATAATAGAACAGTGCAGATAATTTGTTTTCAATTTTTTCTGTTTACTTTTTATCTTAAATTAAAAATGTTTAGCCCTGGCTGATATGGCTCAGTGGATTGAGTGCCAGCCTACAAACCAATGGGTCATGGGTTCAATTCCCAGTCAGGGCACATGCCTGGGTTGCAGGCCAGGACCTCATCAGGGAGCACACGAGAGGCAACCACACATTGATGTTTCTCCCCCGCCTTACTCCCTCCCTACCCCTCTCTCTAAAATAAATAAAATCTTTAAAAAATATTTTGATAAATTCAGTTTAGTGATATTTTATTTCAGATTATTGCATTCATGGTCATAATTGACAATGCCTTATAATTTTGCTTTGTTTTACCTTACTGCTTCAATTTTATTATCAAGGTTATATATATAAAATGATCTGGGGAGTTTCCTTTTTCTATTTTTAAAAAAAGTTTATACAAAGGAGTGCTTATCTGTTCTTTGAAGATTTTGTAGTCTTGGCTGTGTCTGGCTTATTTTCTGGAGAGGGGAGGAGACCAGGGAAAAGCTGTAGATTATTAACTGGATTCACTTCTTAAATGGTTGTGGGTATAATCAGTCTTTGTGTTTCCCTATTTTTTTTGCAATTGATATTTTTCTAGGAAATTGTGCAAATTCTTCACATTTCCAAACATTGTCAGGAACTTATCTGTAACATACTGATAGGTTTTTCAATCTCCATCTGCAGTTATGACCTTTCTTCTTCCACACCTTCCCCCTGCTGTCCTGGGTCTGTCTTTCCAGAGACTGCTTTATCACTCTCTGTCAAGGAACTGGCTTTCAGTTTGGTTGATTTTCTATATTCTTACTTTGTTTCTTAGCTCATTAATTGCTATCCTTATCTTTATGATTTCCTTCCTTCTGCTTTCTTTCTGCTTGCTCTATGGTTGTTTTTATTATATTGTGTTGAGGACTTAGCTCATGAGTTTTTCTCATTTCCTATATATGCAGTTACAAATATTAATATTCATTTTATGTGTCATCTAGGCAACAGGGTTTTTTTCCTGTTTCATTTTAATTATTGCAAAATATATATCATTCTTTCTCTTGTTCTTATAGTTTTTAATTGTTTTATGGAGAATTTTGAACATATGCAAAAGCAAACAATGCTTGGCATTTAATCCTTCTGGGATGTTCTTAGTTCAACATGCAAATAGTCTTTCCAATATATGCTTTTGGGTGATAATGCTTCCTGGTTATTTTTATTCCAGAAATCCTTGTGTATTTCTTATCCTTGAAGACAAAAAGTATACCTTAAATAACCTTGTTTCATACTCAGTGAGTGCTCAACAAAACCTGGCTGAATGAATTTTTTTTTAATTCTGTATGACCATATTAAAAGGAGCTTATTTTGCCAAAATGCAACCCGTAGCTCCATAGGCAGTTAAAAACAACTTTAAAAAGCAATTAGCATTTTTATCACTACAGTTCCCATATTTGAACTTGCACAACAGTTCGGGATAGTTGAACAAACACCATTTGGGGAGCTATAAATAAAGCGTTTCCTATGGGAAGCCAGTCCTGCTTTGCCCTCCTTGCCTGCGACTGCCTCCTGTCTCCTGTTTCTTTCCAAAGGGTACAGCGCGTGAGATCCCCGGGGGGGGCATAAGCCATCCAAGTCGCATCAGCCTCACTGCTGAACCCAAGAAAAGCACCCCTAAGTTTCCACAGGAAAAATAAGTTGTTGCCACATGAAGGAAAAGATCCATCGCTTTCTGACTCCACTGCCACTGGCCCAACTGTTTCTAAGAATAGCTGAACTGTGGAAAAAAAAAAAATACTGGCACCAGACACTGGTCTTTAATTGTCTCCAGGCTCTAAAATAGAAACAAGCTGCAGCGGAAGTGCCCCTGGAAACCCTCTCCAGGCCTCACTGGCTGTGGCCCTGGAGATGCAGGCTCTGAAGGCAAACCTTGCACGATGGCGTCACCACACAGCCTGTGTTTCCAGAGCAGAATGGACACCCTCAAAGCCCAAGCCCAGAGCCCTGCAGGCAGGTCTCCAGGGCCTAGGCTGAGCCCTCAGGATTCTCAGAGACTCACTGGGCCTCTTAGAGGGAGCACTCTGAGTATGTGAGGGATTTCCCCTCCCCAAGGTTAAAGTGGTTGGCCAAATGTTTTTCTTTCCATTCATTTTCATAATCTTAAATTTAGCTTATTGGCTCCTAAATCAGATTTTTGCACATAGTTCCCTCTCCTCAAAAAACCACATCAGCTGTCTAGCAGGGAGGCATCTCAGCCTAGAGGTGCGGGTGCAGTGGGAGCCTCCCATTCACCGGTGGAGAAGCCTCCAATTCGAGTGCAGGATGAAGAAAATCATTCCTGGTCCCAGCAGGCACACGCCCATGGGGTTTTTATAATGAGAATGCAACATTAGTGCACATGCTATGTTTCCTACCCGCAACAAATTCCCAGACTTTGAAGATTAATTCTGAATAAAAGGTCAAGTGTAAAGTACGCATGACAAAGACAAGGGAGGGTGGAGACGGGGAGGAGGATTGAATGTGAGAGGCAGGGGGTGGGTAGGGAAGGGAAGAGTAATGGGGAAGGGGGATGGGGACAACTGTAATTGAACAATAAAAATTTTAAAATAAAAAAATAAATTTAAGATTACAAAAAAGTTTGCATAAAATTTCAAAGAATCCAATTCTAGTCTCCCTCCATCCAAATATCTCTTGCTTATAAGCTAATCATTTAGTGAAAATGAGTTTTTTCCCCCTGCAAAATCTCCAGTATTTATTAAATTACTCTTAATTGAAAGCATAAAATATACCAACAGTCAAGCTTCTCTCACTTCACTTCCTAGTTAAACACACTATATATAAAAGGTTGCTGAGCTTGGGGCTCTCAGAAACCCGATGTCAATTCTTGATGGGATTATTTCAGTGCTACTCCTTCTAAAGCAGTTCATTGTTGACTTAGTGTTTTAAAAAAAAAGAAAGGAAACCATCTTCTTTTCTTTCATATATATAATATTCTGTGCTGTCTGGTGGGAGGTGAGGGGATATCCAATCAAAATAATGGAACTTAATGATATGATTGCCAAAGCCCACGTGGCCCCAAACTATAACAGCACATTTCTTCCAACCCCAACTCTAGTTTAATACCTCTGTTGAGTATAGGAAAATTGACATAATTCTGTTTTATAAACACATAGAACCAAAGAAACCTAGCACCAGAGGGAGATGAACATGAAGGGTGATAGCCCACCCAGATGAAGTATTTAAATTGTGTGACTCCAAGAGACCCTGTCTTTGGTTACAATCAGCAGCACACGCAGAAATTTACCACCACTTACCCCACCCCCAACACAGTCCTTACTGCGAGCCTTATCTGCCCAAACCAGCTTACTAAAGCCAGAGCAGAGATTGATTGTTCTTACCCAAGGTCAGCAGTCAAACATAAATTACACTGGCCTCATGCTCACTTGTTCCAAACTCAAAAATCTTAGAACATTTAATTGCACATAGTGGTGGACTCTGTAAATGTTTGTTGAATTGAATAAAATCACTGTTCTCAGCTTATCTCCACAGCTCTCGTGTTTCCTAATATTCAATTGACTCCTAATATCAACCACCACCCATCACCTGAAACTTCTCTTGCTCATGTTTGCCATCAAGGCTTAAATCTCAGGACATCAGCCCAACTCACCTTTCAGACCCTGAACTTGCCTATGTTCTCCACTCTGACACCGCTGAAAGGTGAGCTTTGACCCAACACTCACCTATCTCTACCAAATGGCATGTCTTGATCTAACCGCAGCTACACATACCCAGCTGTGACATTTAGAAGTGGGATCAAGGAGGGAAAGGATGATGAAGCAAGAGGAAGGAACTCAGACTTGCTTTTCTCCCTGTTATGTGCCTAGCTCTGTGCCTAGGCCTTACACATGTTACCTCTTTTAATTATATTTCTAAAGAACAACAAAGAAGAAAGAGATGATACTTCCACTCCCTAAGACTTTGAGTCAGGAAGTAACTCACACCCCAAGTTCCCAAGTGTTTTCACAAATGGAAACACTGAACTATTTTCTTAAATTACTGTTTTTTAATTGCAGGTCTGAGAATTGATAAATATCCATAGTGCAATTTTTACCTATCCACAATAAAATGAGAAAAATAAAGACAGTGAAATATATTTTCATTATGCGAAATATTCTATTTAAAGGACTATCTTTTGTGTGAGATCATAGTAGAACCATATCTTATGATGATGCAAAGTCATTCCTTATAGCAAAAATTCCACATAGTCAAAATTGCCCTTCAAAATCCCCTAAAAAGATACTAAAATGAAGTCCAATACACTAATTCTTAACAAGGCCAATCACAGTCTATTTAATAGATCAAGAGTTCTGTGACTGAGTATATCTGATGAAATTCTTGGCTTTCCCTTCAGTACCACATCCTCTCTAAAAACAAAATCTCTTAAAGACTAGAATGACACTCAGTTGAGAAATATAGGACTGGAGACAGGAGAGCAGAGGACTCACTGCGCACTAAGCCCTACTAAAAGCAGGAAAGTTTCACACTTCTCAGCCCCTTTTTACTGCAGAAGACACACTCTGTAAGAGGAACCAGCCCTGACAGACTGCTTCACAGTATTAAAGTGTTTACTGTTGAATGTATAGGGTTGAAGTGAAGTCACAAAAGTTGAATGAATATATAACACTTTGTTCCTTTTTATTCTTCCTTCTTTTGTTTTTGGTGGAAAAAAATTAATCCTTCCTGGACTTCCTGTCATGATGGAGGTGTAGGCAAACACTCTTTGTCTCCTTTTGCAACCACAGAAAGAATTACAACTAGACCTCAAAACAAATAATAGCCAGAAATGTCAGAAAATCAAGCTGTATGGAAGTCCAGCAACCAAGGATTTAAAGAAGTCACATTCATCCAGGTGGGCAGGAGACGCAGAGGCACAGAGATAGGCAGAGAGGGACACAGATGTGGTGTGGCACAGAGAGGTAGTGGCGGTAGAACAAGTGGTCCCACATTCATGAGTGGTGGATAAAAATCAGGAGGGATACTTTGGGAGTGAATGATCCCATCCCCATGCCAGACCACCCAGCACAGGGTTCCAGTACCAGAAAAATAAATTCCCATAACTTTTGGCTGTAAATAGCAGTGGGGGCTGGGGCATCAGAAGAAACTGCAGGATCCTCAGGAGACTTTACTTAAAGGGTGTACACAGACTTAAAACATACACAGACCCACTCCCTCTGGGATACAGCACCAGGGCAACAGCTAGAAGAGCACCAGTCACATACAGGGAATAAGTAAAGTGACTATAAACAGGGTAAATGACCGGCAAACCTCCTGAAGCCAAGCACCAACACTGTCCTCTCTCAGAGCCCTCCTCCCACACAGAGCCACAAAGCAGTAAAACAAGTTGCCCCACCCTGGCAATTACCTAAGGCTCCACCCCACACAATTTACTGGTCCCTTTTCTACAATAGGCCACACTGCTAAGGCAGGGAGTCAAAGCAGCTCTACTTAACACAGAAACAAACATAAGGAGGTTGCCAAATTGAGGAGACAAAGAAATATGGCCAGTGGTCCAAACAAAAGAACAGAACAAAACCCTAGAAAAAGAACTAAATGAGCCCTGGCTGGTGTGACTTAGTGGATTGAGTGCCAGCCTGCAAACCAAAGGGTCACTAGTTTGATTCCCAGTCAGGGCACATGCCTGGGTTGCGGGCCAGTTTCCTAGTGCAAGGCGTGCAAGAGTCAACCACACATTGATGTTTCTCTCCCTCCCTTCCTCTCTGTCTAAAAATAAATAAATAAAATCTTTAAAAAAAAGAACCAAATGAAACAGAGATAACCAACCTTTCGGATGCAGAGTTCAAAACACTGGTGATCTGGATTCTGAAAGAACTCACTGAGTACGGCAACAACATAAAAAAGACCCAGGAAGAAATAAAGGTTATAGTAAGTGAAATAAAGAAAAATTTACAGGGAACCAAGAGTGGAGGAGATAAAGCTGAGACTCAAATCAACAATTTGAAGTATAAGGAAAAAATAAGCATTCAACAAGAACAGCAATTAGAAAAAAGAATTTTAAAAAACAAGGATAATATAAGGAGCCTCTAGAACATCTCCAAATATACCAACATCTGAATCATAGGGATGCCAGAAGGAAAAAAAGAAGAGCAAGAAATTGAAAACTTATTTGAAAAAATAATGAAAGAAAACTTCCCTGATTTAGTGAAGGAAATAAACAAAAAATTCGAGGAAGCACAGAGAGTCCCAAACAAGGCGGACCCAAAGAAGACCACACCAAGACACATCATAATTAAAATGCCAAAGGTTAAAGATAAAGAGAGAATCTTAAAAGCAGAGAGAGAAAAGCAGAGAGTTATCTACAAAGGAGTTCCCATAAGACTGTCAGCTGATTTCTCAAAAGAATCTTTGCAGACAAGAAGAGACTGGCAAGAAGTATTCAAAGTGATGAAAAGTAAAGACCTACAACCTAGATTACTCTATACAGTGAAGCTATCACTTACAGTTGAAGGGCAGATAAAGTGCTTCCCAGGCAAGTTAAAGGTAAAGAAGTTCACTATCATCAAGCCCTTATTGTATGAAATGTTAAAGGGACTTATTGAAGAAAAAGATCAAAACTATGAATATTAAATTGGCAACAAATTCACAACTATAAACAAGTGAATCTAAAAAAACAAAGTAAGCAAACAATCAGAACAGGAACAGAGTCATAGATATGAAGATCATTTGGAGGGTTATCAGCAGGGAGGGGAGAGGTGGGAAAAGTGCAGGAATTAAGAAGCATAATTGGTAGGTAGAAAATAGATAGGAGGATGTTAAGAATAGTATAAGAAATGGAGAAGCCAAAGTACTTATATGCATGACCCATGGACATGAACTAAGGGGGGGAATTGCTGGAGGGAATGGGGGTACTGGGTAGAGGGGGGAAGGGGGGAAATTGGGACAATGTAATAACATAATCAATAAAATGTATTTAAAAATTAAAAAATAGATCCTTCTTTTCATAAAATGATGGTAAGAGCACATAAAATTTTTAGCGAAACAATAGTTAAGAAAATGAAAAATTGACAAGCGTATGTCAATCTCTAAACTCTTAAAGGATATTTGTTTGTGAAAATCTGAAATGACAATCATAAATTTCATATTAGAAGAGTAAGCAGGTACCACGTAAAACAGGAAAAAAGTTTCAGCCAGTGACCCCAAGGTCAAATCCAGATTTCAAAAGAAACCATCTAAAAACTGATTGACAGCCTTGGCTGGGTATCTCATTTGGTTGGAGCTCTGTCTAATACACCAGTGTTGCCAGGTTGATCTCTGGCCAGGGCACATGCAGGAGTCAACTAGTGACTGCATGGAGGGGTGGGGCAGCAAGTCAATCTCTCTCTCTCTCTCTCTCAAATCAGTAAATTTTTTAAAACTAATATGAAAGTAAATAGAAAATAAAAACTGGTTTACAAATGTGTTGAATTTAAATACCATTATTTTAACCTTTTTTCCCCAACTTTCCTGGTTCTTTTTTGCAGCATAGTTGAAAATTTAGCAAAAGGATACATTTACTGTATCAAAATCTAGTTCCTACCCAAGTCCGATAAACCCATCCCTCTTCTCCACCTAAGTCTGTGGAAACTCCATTTTTAGTCACTCAGGCCAAAGCTTCTCAGGTATTCTTGTTTCTTTTTGTCTTTCACCCATTTCCAATCTAATAACAAATATTGTCAGTTCTCTCTTTAAACCAGATTCCAACTATTGCTCACCTCCTGCCACTTACTGTTGACATTGCAGATTATTACAACTACTTCCTAACTGACCTCCCTACTTCAACCCTTGTCTTCCTTACATTCTATTTTCAGCACAACAGCCTGAGTACTCTTATTCATGCTTCAGTTAAATTGTCATGTACCTGCTCAAAATCTCCAAGTGGTTCCACATCTCACTAGAATCAAAAATTCTTATTCTGGCCAACAAGAACACCTGGTGACTAGACCTTCTCACTATCTTACCTTACCTTACTTGTATGACTTTATCTGTTGCTGCCACTGTTTAATGAATTTGGAAGTGTCTGGCAAAAAAGAACAACCATTAGGTATTGGTATTTATGGTCATTGCTATGATTATTATTCCTATGGCTGCTACTGCTACTACTACCCCTGTTATTCTGTCCTTTCTTCACTCCCCTCCAATCAGACATTCTCTCCTGCTGTCCCCAAGCACATGAAGTAGAGTTCTACCTTCAAGCTCTGTATTTACTCTACTGCTTGACTACAGCACCCTGTTCTCAGATATCTGCCATGTTTTTCCAGATATTTGCCAGACTTCTTTACTCATCAATGTCATTTCTTTGCTCAAATATCAACCACTCAGTAAGTCCTTCTCTAACCATTCTATTTAAAATTGCAACTGCTTCCTCTAGCCATGGAACTCCACCTTTTCCTTTGCTTTATTTTCATTATAGCACTTGCTACCTTCTAGTATAATGCATTGTGTTTATAGTTTGTCTCTATACACTATAACCTAAGCTCCAAGAGGGAAGTAACTTTTATATCCCTTGTTTACTGCTATATGCTAAATAAATATTAGTTGAATAAATAACATTCATTCAAATTATCATTTTCAGGTCATCAAAAACACTAACATTTACTGAATTTAATATCCATTTATATTTTTAAAAATTCTTAGCAAACTGGGAATATCAGGGAACTCTCTCAATCAGACAAAAGGTATCTACAAAAAGAAATTCTAGAACTAACACAACACTTTATAGTGAAATGTTGAACTCTTTCCTCCTTAGGTTGGGAATATGACAAGGATGTCTACCTTACCATTTCTGTTTAACATTGCACTGGAGGTCCTAACCAGTGAAAAAAGGCAAATAAAGAAAGAAGGAATAAATATTAGCAAAGACAAAATTAAGTTGTTTTCTTTTTTTAAGATTTTATTTATTTATCTTTAGAGGGGAAGAGAAGGAGAGAAATATCAATGTATGGTTGCCTCTCATGGGTCCCCTGCTGGGAACTGGCCTGCAACCCAGGCATGTGCCCTGACTTGGAATCGAACCACGATCTTTTGGTTCACAGGCCCATGCTCAATCCACTGAGCTACACCAGCCAGGGCAAAATTAAGCTGTTTTCATTTAAAAATGACAATTGTGTATGTAGAAAGTCCGATGAACCTTCAAACTACTACATACGGTGAATGACTTTAGCAAGGTCATGGGTTATAAAGTAGCATCCAAAAATCCATTTTACTTCTAATTACTAACAACAAGCAATTTAAAAATGAAATTTCATTTCTAAATACTAACAATAAATACATTTAAAGTAAAAATTTAAATATAACTTATTTCCAGAAAAGTTAAACACAGAATTATTATATGATCAATTGCACCTCTGGTTATATAAAAACAGTACTGAAAAAAGTACTCAAACAGATATTTGCATACCAATGTTATCAAAAGCACTACTCACAGTAGACAAGTGATGGAAATAACCATCGTAGATGAGTGGATAAACAAAATGTGGTATACACATACCATGGAATATTATTTAGCCTTAAAAGGCAATGAAATTATAATACATGCTACAACACGGTTGAACATCGAACATATTGTGTTAAGTGAAATAAGCCAGACACTAAAGAACAAATATTGCATGATTCCACTTACATGAGGTTCCTAGAGCAGTGAAATTCATAGAAACGAAGAGCAAAATTGTGTTTTCCAGAGGTCAGAGGACAAGAATTAGAAGTTATTGTTTAATGGGTACAGACTTTCTATTTAGGTTCATGATAAAGTTTTGGAGCTAGAGAGTGATGATAGTCATAGTGTATAATGATATAAATGTACTTAATGCGACTTAACTGTACATTTAAGAATGGCTAAAATGGTAAATTTTATGTTATGTATATATTATCAAAATAAAAATATCATTTACAATATCCCCAAATATCTAGGAATAAAATTAATGAAAGATGTGCAAATCCTCTACAACACATTGCTCAGAGAATTTTAAAAACACATAAATAAATGCAGAGAATTAGCACATTTGTGAATAGAAAGAACCAATATTATTAAGGTATCAAGTCTGCTGAGCTGATCTGTAGATTCAATGCAATCTGTTACAACCCTGCAGAATTTTTTAAAATATACAAGCTGATTATAAAAGTTACATGAAATGTAAAAGATCTATATAATCAAAACAATCTTAAAGAAGAAGGAAAAGGAGGAGGAAGAAGAAGATGAATAAGAGAAAGAGAAGGAGAAGGGTTTACCTTACTATGTTTCCACACATACTATAAAGCTATAGTAATTTAAAATGTGGCACTGGATTAAGAATAGACAAGTAGATTAACCAGACAAAACCAAAATTAAAAAATAGACCCACACACATATGATCACTTGATTTTTCAATAAAGTCACCAATAAAATTCAGTAAGGGAAAGAAAACTATTTTCTATACAGTGTGGAGCAACCAGATTTTTTTACCCCACACTACACACGCACACACACAAAAATAGTTTTGATGGACATGGATCAAATACTGAAGTGTGAGTGCTAACACTGTAAAGGTTTGAGAGGAAATCATAGAATAATGCCTTTAGTAACTGTGGGAGAGATATCTTGGCTAAGACACAAAAAATACTAATTATGTAAAAAATGTGATAAAACAAGACATCAAAATTTAAAACTTCTGTTCATCAAAAACATCATTTGGAAACTGAACACATCATATACAGACTGGGAGAAAATATTCACAGTACATATATTTAACAAAAAGGATTTGTATGAAAAATACATAAGTAATCCTTACAAATCAACAATGACTAGATAATCATCAAAATACATAAGAATGGTCAATAAATACATTAAAAAGTATGCGACATCATTAGTCATCAGGAAATTTAAATTAAACCACAATAGATATCGAGAGACCCCCACCAGAATGGCAGAATTAAAAAGACTAGCGATACCAAGGGTTGGTAAGAATGTAGAGGAGCTGGAACTTCTGTGTATCACTGGCGAGAGTGTAAAACTATAATCAGTTTGGAAAACTGGTTAGTGGTTGCTAATAAAGTGAAACTTACACTTACACTATGATTTAGCAATTTCACTCTTAGGTACAGCCTGAAGAGAAATTAGTCAATATGCCCACAAAAACCTTGTTCAGAAATGTTTGTAGCAACTGTTATTCATAAAGACAAAGCCTGGTAGGCATGTAAACGAGTGTCGACAGCAGAATAAACAATTGGGATATAGTCACATGAAGGAATATTGCTGAGCGATAAGGAGAAACAAACTACTGCTAAAAGTGGGGAAAAAAATCTCAGATGCATTGTGCTAAGTGAAAAAAGCCAGCATCGAAGGTAACGTATGTGTGATTCATGTGACACTTTGGGAAAAGGCAAGGCCATGGGGGTAAAGAAGAGAGCAGTGGTTGATCTGGGTGATTGAGTTACAGGAGGAGCATTTGACTCTAAAGTGAAATTTGGGGACCAACAGAACTCTTCTGTGTCCTGATTGTGGAGGTGGTTACAGGAATCTATGTTAGTGTTCAAATTCATAGGATGTATACAAAGAAAGCATGAATTTGACTGTATGTAAATTTAAATCCACTTACATGGAATAAAAGCCAGACACACAGCAGAAAGCAAAACTGAAAACAGACCAAGCTAATCTATGGTGAAAGAAATCAAAATAGTGATTGAATTAGGGTGGTGAAAAGGGCACTTTCCAGGGTGACAGACAAGTTCTAAATCTTGATGTGTGTGGCGGTCACATGGCTGTTTATACAGAGTATGACATCACAGAGCTTTATATTTTATTTTATGTTTTATAATTTTTATTAAATTTATTGGGGTGACATTGATTAATAGGATCATATAAGTTTCAAGTGTATATTTTTATGACACAAAATTTGTATATTGCATTGTGTGCCCACCACTCAAAGTCAAACTATCTTATGTCATTATATATTAGGCACCCTCCCCCCCCTACCACCCCTGATGCTGAGCTTTATAGTTTAGATTGGTTCATTTTGTTATATTTAATTTTACCTTAGTCACATGTTGTAAAAAATGTTTTATACTGATGATCACATGATGAGAATTCTCAAACCTTCTTTCTTGTTCTCCCACAACTGAATTATAATCAAAGCATTTAAATCTCCAAATTTTTTAGTTTTAAGCGTTCCCCCCACCCCCCCACCCTCCCACCCCCCGTAGGAAGTTAGGTACCTAAGAAGCTTTTTAATTCTGTCAAATATTAAGGACAGAAGCCAACGCCACTGACTGGTGCTGGCTAACCTGTTCACTTATTACTAAAAACAGCCTTGGGCTGGGCTCTCACTGACCTCCTCACAGAGCTGTTGTTCATTGTAGTTAAATAATAACTCAACAGCAGTATGTGACTCAGCCAAAGCATTGGTAATCCAGTAGGTATATATTTGTTTCTTGGGTTAGAGGCACAAGAAAATTGCTGCATTAATTTTTTAAAAAACCCTCAAATCTTCTGTAAAAGGTATATTACTTTTCTAGCTTTAGAAAACAAAAAATTGTTTTAAATATCCTTGATTAAAAAGAAATCAAAGAAATACTACACTGTTAGCATGAAAATCTAGAATATGATACAGTAAGAAAGCATATTAGCATCAAATTAGCTATTAAATAGGCAACTTCCTTTCACCCTGTGAATTCATAACCCTCATGGGATAGTTTATTAACTTAAGTTGCTAAATTCACATTAATTAAGCTTAACTGCCCTTGACCAGTTAAACTACTAACTTGTAAAGATGTAGCTGCTCCAATAGATAGGTGTATCTATTGAAAATCTCTTTATTCTAGGTATATATATAAAATATCATCAGTTTTTTTTCTTTATTCTACCATTTCCATTGCTCCCACCAGACTGCACTACAAGCATGTGTCATTAGTGGGTAAATAGCTGATGGTACAGCCTTTCCATTCACATGTGCAGTTGGTCCCACCTTGAAGAAAATGGAAATAAAACTGCAGCATCAGCCTTGTACATTTGAACACTCCTCTGGAGCAGTGGACATTTTTCACACGTCTTCTGAAGCTGAGTCTCTGGGATGCCTAACCTCAAACTGTTAAGTAAGGTCAAGTTGAGTATCCATGTCCACACCAACAAAGCAAGAGCCTGACACAAAGAAATAGCAACTGTTTAATCATTGTTTCATGTCCAGTTGGACCTCCCATTTGCTTCATTGTTCCTCCTCTAGCCACCTCGAGCCCACACTGCGATCACATCACTCTGGCAACTTGTAAATAGCCTCTACCCAAATGAGACACCGTTTCTTCCCCGTGCTTTCTTTACTCGGCTGTTTTATAGTTTTATAAACAGCAGGGTGGCTGGGAATGAGCTTGGGAGGAGCTGGGCTGGCCTGCAGTGCCTTTGCACACCTCAGGGGGGTCTCCGGATCCCTGCAGAGCTCCTGAATAGGTTGCTAGGAACTTGACACAGTTCTGTGCAGCCACTGTTCTGGGGCAGCCAGGCTGCATCCCAGAGGAAATGAAGTGCTAGCAGTTTGAGTCACAGTGGAGACAGGACGGCTTCACTTACTAATTTCAGACCACTGGGTCTGAGCTTAAACTCCCACTGTCTTGCGACAGTGTCCCAAAATTTCGAAGGTAAGTCGTGAGTGCCATCTGAACACATTTCCTTGTATGTGGGGATGTGAAGCTATTCCTCCTCTTACATAGTAACTCTTAACCAGTTTTCTCATTCATGACTTCTGGCCTTTCAGGTTCTTAAACAAGGGAATGAAAGATTTTTTTTTTTTTAAGTTAAAAGGGAGAGAAAAAGAGAAGAAAGAACTACATATCAGTGTATGTGGCCTAGAACAGCAAGTGCAAAGTTGGAGGAAGTCTGCAGTCCCAGAGCCCTGAGGAGAGGGGCCATCGGCAGTCCCCCAGTGCCCCAGGTGGGAGAAGAGGGGATTGTGAGTTCCCAGGGATCCACGCCCACTCACTTCACTACCTGCAGAGAGTGGTCCTTAACTGGACACAGGCACTATGATAGATGCCTTGATGACAAAGTCCCGGGCAGGGTAACACTGGGGTCCAGACTGAGTGCCCATTTCACTTCCACTTTCTACAGAACAGTGACCTTTAAAGAAACGAAGGAGCTTCAGCTGTATTTACCTCCACTGATCATGTTTCTTTCCCTCTGAGATGGCTGACCCACAGCATCAGCACATCCTCGTTTTGTTTCTCCCACAGACTGTGCCACCGCCTGGCAGAGAAAACGGGATTTGGACAACATCCGGTCATTGTCTCTGCACAGCCTATAGAAGCAGGTCAATGCATTTTCCTAGAGTCAGTGATGTGGATACTGAATCTGGAAGCTAAAGGGGACACTCTGCTCCAGGGCCTGTCTGGTCTCAGCAGTAGTCAGCTTGCTTACATGACAAGGACAGAAATCATAAGTGTACCCTCCTGGAGGGACCGGGTGGGCTCTCCTCAATGTCCGCCCAGCCTGTAAGGACGGGCTTTACTGGGGTGGCATTTGCATAAACCATAACTTGTCCTCCCTAAGCTTCCAGGCTTTGGAGCTGCCCCCACCCCGCCCGCCCATGAAACTCACAGTTACCTTCCTAGGGGAGCAGAAAAAAGGGATTTGGGTGCAAAGTCTTAGAGGAACACACACCACAGTCACAAATAATTTACCCAAAATGTGAAAGGGCGCATCTGTTCTCAATTAAAAATATATCTGGAAGCCAGAGATCTTGATTTCAAACACATACAGCAGTACAAAAGAACTTTTAGCAAATAAGATCTAGTACATAATAAGGGATATAAGGCTTCGTTAGAATGCATATTCACATATGTAATATACACAATTTGTATATTGTATACACTATGTAATGTACTAGAAACTCTTTTACTTGACAAAAGTGCATCATGCATCATGCAAATACACAGAAGCATGTAATAAGTACTTACTGTCATTCTGTGTCAATAATAAAATTCTAGGTTTACCTGAAAGTGAAAAAAAGTCATAACTACACATAAGTCAAACTTTACATTTATCCAGTTTAACCACAAAAACATACACATTTGTATTACACATTCATTGCCTTGAAAGATCTTCAAGACCATCATTATAAAAATGACAGTAAATCAACAGCCCTTTGGCTCTACAGGGAACAGCATGGCCAATTGTTACAATAAATACAGAGGGTTCGCTGTAGTATCATCCACCAAAACCAAAGGAAAGATTGATAGGAGAGCAATACAGAAAGTTCCTACAATATTATTTATTCTTTCTACAGCTTTTCTTCCAAATTCTCTTCTGGCTTGTTCATCTGGACTATCTTATGCTAAGATGGTAAATAAGCATTCGTTCATAAGAAGAAATAGGGACGCTTTTTATCTGTTTTTCCTTGCCTACATTATGTGGATTAGTTTCCATGACAACACCAGCTGCTTAGTCACATCATGCCTTCCCCCCAGTGTTGTGACCCACAGTAAGCCCTCATTCAATTTTTAAATAGATGACCATTTATAAATAAATCTTTGTGGGGGCTATTCTGCTGTTTAGTTGTGTCTAGTATTTAAATATCTGGAGAAGTGGGTTTCTCCTGTATTTTGTAGTGTAGTGGAAGTCGGTGATGGGGTTTGGGCCTCAGAAGTCATTCCTAGCATCTTGGCATCATTGATTCAGTAGGGCTGGCTCCCTGGAAGTCGGTCCAACCACAGTGTGACTCTCCCAGCCCCCAGCATCCTCAGGTCCACACAGACTTAGACACATTCATCACAGGGAGAACATTCTTGAGGCTGTGTGGCAGCTAAAGCTTTATTTGTTAAAGGTTAATCCAAGGCTGCAGCAAAAATACTCAATAAGGGGTTATTAAAGTTTCTTATTAAGTGTAATCAGGGAGCTTTGTTGTCTGGTTGTCAGGTTAAATCCATGACTGGGAAAAATTCCTCTGAAGACAAAAAAGCACAGTGTTATGACTATAACCATATATCAACATACTCTGTCACTTGCACTTGAGAGTTCTTTAATCTTAATGAAAAGTATCAAGTGTTGAGTGTGCGCTTTATAACTTATTCAGAGCCATAAGCCCAGGGAGCTTGTTCACTATTTCAGAAATGCCCTTCATTGATGTCATTGACTGGAAGCTAGGGTTTGACAGGAGGGTGACAGGCCATTATCTCCACATCAGGCAAGGCTCCTACTAGGGTCCCTTCCCCACCAGTTCTGGGCCCATTAGCTAGAGGACATGCCACATACTCAGAGACATTTAGAACAAATTCACAGTAATCACAGACAATCAAGGTCCTCACAGATCATATGTCCAGACCATTTATTTGTATAAGTACAGGACTTGACACCCAGAAAAGTGAGAAATTCTGAAAATAAGACTGAGCCCAAATCAGAAACTAGGTTCCAAAATGTTGGCCTACTGCAGGAAACAAAAAGGCACATTGGGCACCAAAGCAGGTTAGAATTTCATTATACAATTTTGGGGAAGTTACAAACACTCAGTTCATAACAAACCTGAAGTCACTCAGACAAATTTTGATTAAAAAAATCTTATTCATATACACATTGATTACCAAATGGCATTTAGATGTATTGTAATGTGATATTTTTAAGGGGCGGGTATACGTAATATACAGCTCTCCTGGAGAGCAATCTTTCAGTGTTTACTGGTACCAGTAGGATGTTTTCAGCTATAAGTAACAGGAAACTCAACTAAAAGTAGCTTTAACAATAAGAAAATGTATACTCTCTCATGACATGAAGCCCAAAGATGGCGCACGCTCTAGAGGCAGTATGTCAGGGCTCAGAGTCCACTTCTCTGCATTCTCTCTGCTTGGACCTCCTCTGTGTATCAGCATTGACCTCCCGGTGGGTAAAAGATTACTGAGACTGTGTCAGGCCTCATGACCAAAAGCACGAGAAAGAAGAGAAATAATCTATTTCTGAAATGGTTTTCAAAGAATTTGGAATGTTTCCATGAAGTGTCCCTGAAGCCAGCTCCCAACCTGTGTATTTGACTTCCTCTCCTATTTGTTGACTAAGGTTAGGTCACTTGCCTGTTCCTAAACCAGTCACTGGAAGCACTTGTGCCGTTGCTATGGCTGGCAAAGACTAATCATTTGGAGTAGAATGGATATTAAGGCGCTTACAACATTAGCCATCACAATATCAAAAATGTCGACCTAAAAATTTTCCCCTCTGCAAATGTATCTGAAGGAATTTAAAATTTTCCCCAAATGTCCATAGAGCATAATATTAAACTTTTCCTAGTCATAATACTACCCTTGACAAAGGACCCAAAGAGTTCTCTATCTTCTTGGAAACTCTCTCTTCCCCAATAAGCACTGCTTCATTAGCACAATCTAAGATACCAGACCCAGAACTGTACTCTAATTGGAACTGAATATCAAGCTTATCCTTAAGAAACATCAAAACCAGTCCCATCATGTGTTACAACACTGTTTTTCTTGGTAACCACAACACTCAAGACCACTCCTCATGCCCCAGACTCTTGTCCCCGTGCACATTTGTCCCCGTGCACATCTCCTACTTTGATGCAATATCACACCCACACCAGGCCCCACAAATACTTCCCCTTTGCCTGCTGAAACTTCTGGTCAAGTGATAGTAAAATCCTGTATCACCCACCTCTTCTCAAAATGTTGCCCTCATCATGCTCAATCCCTAGCCAGCCTGGTCATGTTTCTCTCACACCCTTGCCCCACTGGGCTGAGAGCTGGGCAAAGTCTCTTTCTTCCTTCTTGGTGCTGCTTCCAGAGCACTGTGACCCCTTCTCCATGAAGGCGCCCTGCTCTTTTGAAGAACTCGGCATCAGGCCAGGACTGCAGAGTGCATCAGATACACTGTCCTCCCTGCTGCAGTCCTCTGCAGCCCTTCATTCATTCCCTCTCACTCCTTGGAGATTTAAGCTCCTGAATTAGTCTGTCTCTTCATCATTTCTCCTGTCATAATTCATGGGGACCCCCACATCTAGGGAAACATTTCCACCAATACCTTGTCTTCTCACTTCCTTAACTGTCTCACTGCCGATGACACTTGTGTTCCAACCCACCTCAGCTATCCACTCCCAGGATCACACACCACTGAATGACAGTATAAGTAACTGTATTCCTTCCATAAATCTTAATTTCAAGCACCTCACTTTCTAAATACCATTTCCTATGTTTCCAAATCACCTCCCCTCATACTCCATTGCAATAACTCTTCTGCCTTACTGAGGTCATCATTTCATCATCTGTAGCTCCCTTCATGTGCTCACATCTCTCCTTCTACACCTTAGATTCTATGGTCCACTATATTACACATCCCTTTGCATGTACTCTCATGTTCTTATTCCCTTTTTCTCTTCATCACACTTACCTAGAAAAAAACTCAACCCTGGTTAAATTCAACTCTCTGCCTCTTCTATACTTATGCCCAAAGAAGTGAAACATATGGAGAAAAACCAGGTAACCATGCTCACTAGTCTCACCTAAATCCATGACCACGCACCTCAAATGAGTCCTTCAAGCTGCCCATCCATCCTACCACATTTCTTATCTCTCCGGAGTGACCGTTTCAAATATTCTCTCTTTTCAGACCCCCAGTTTCTCCTGCCCTCTGCTCACTTGCAACTAATGGCCTTGCTGTAGAGAACTTTGGGCTCTCCCACCACCAATTCAACTGCTTTGAGTAGTCACCAATGCTGGCTGCCTTCCTTCCTTTTCAGCAGGGGAGCTGCCCTTTTTCTCAGAGATCCCTCTTCTTGTGCTCAGGATCTCCACAACTGTCTTCTTGTTCTCCTTCATTCATTATTTCCCATCTTCATTGGATCATGGCCATCAACATACAAATATGCTGCAATTTTTGCCATCTTAAAAAAACTCCCTTAATCTCAAACCCTTTACAAGGGTCTCCTCATATTTCTCCAAATAAAACTTTTCGAAAGAATGATCCATATTCTTTTTTCTCATGAATCTTCTCTAATTAGACTTTCATCCCCACCACTCCACCCAACTGCCCTTGTCAAGGTCAACAGTGACCTTTACATTGACAAAATGAATGTTCAATATTTTCATCTCATTTGCTGTATCAGCAGTGCTTGGCACAGTTGCACAATCCACCTTTCCTGAACACTTTCTGCATTGACTTCTGAGACAGCACTCTTCTTCATTTTTACTCATAGCTCTCAGTCTCCATTGAGGGCTCCCCTTCCTCTTCCTGAATTCTGGTAGAGTGGTTTTCCACCTCACCTGCACACTACAGCCATATGGCAAAATGTCTGCAAAATTTTGATGCTTAGGATCTATACCAGAGATCTGAGCCAGGAGCACTGAGGAAGAGGCCCAGATGCCGCTGTGTGTTTTTAAATCTTGAAAGTGATTCTACCACACAGCCAGGGAGAAGACCATTGCTCTACACATGGGCATGCACTCACTGAACAGTCTCAGACTCCCCTTATCTTCTCCAGCCACACTCACCTCCTAGATGACTGAACCCATGCCGCTGACTCCCAAGTTAACATCCTCATCTTACCTGTGCCTAGACTCCATACTTGTATTATATACAAGTATACCACACTACATATTAGGCAAAACCACTTTACATTAAAAAAATAATTCTCAAAAAGTCCTTTTTTTTTAATTTTTTATTTTTAATTATAGTCAACATTTAATATTGTATCAATTTCAGATGTACAGCATAGTGGTTAGACATTTTTATGACTTACAAAGTGATTCCCCCTGATAAGTTTAGTGACCCCCTGACACCATACATAGTTATCACAATGTGATTGACTATATTCCCATTGCAAAAAGCCCTTTTCAACAAGAATTTCCATTATTTTAAAAGCTCTTTAAATAAATGGAGTTTATTCTCAATTTTTTGTCAACTATACCTGTTTTCCACATATGTTCCATAAATGATGATGTCTTATAAACTATCCATTGCTCATAGAAGCAACATATGAATTCCCTCAGATTGAAATGTTATGCATCGTAGCATTACTTACAATCACCAAGATATGGAAGCAGCCCAAGTGTCCACCAATAGAATAGTGGATAAAACAACTATGGTATATTTACACAATGGAATACTACTCAACCATAAAAAAGAAAATTTTACCCTTTGCAATAGCATGGATGGACCTGGAGAACATTATGCTAAGTGAAATAAGCCAGTCAGAGAAAGACAAATACCATATGATTTCACGCATATGTGGAATCTAATGAACAAACTGAACTAACAAGCAAAATAAAGACAGACTCATAGAAAAAAGAATGACAGCTATGGGTGGGAGAGGTGAGGGGGTGGAAGGATCGAGCAAAAAGGAAAAAGGACTCATGGATGTGGACAATAAAGGGGTGATTGCCAGGGGAAGAGGGACATAAGGGGACTAAATGGTAATGGGAAAAAATACACTTAAAGATGTAATGCAAATTAAATGAACCAGGTAATTCCACAGATAGAACATAAAATCATACCTAGAATTAACAGAATAAAATAAATTCTAGATTACAATGAAAAATTATATAATACTCATTCACCAAGAAATGTCTGGAACTAGGCTAAGAATATTTTTAAGGCTGTATGTCTCATTTAAGAGTAACCTAAAACCAGAGGTGACTTCTTCAATCACCAAAACAGTGAGCACTGATCCAGGGTGAGAAGAACTAGTCCTGGTCCCAGCAGTTTCCAGCTTTAGGCAAGTACAAAGCTTGCATTTCTTGGGTATCCCCTTCTCCTGGAACAGCTGAGGTACGGGAGGTGAGGGGACACTGTAGGAGCTCAGGCTGCTTTTACAGACCCTCCCAAAAAAGAACAGAAGGTGTAGGGATGCAGCCAGGATTCTCCCCTGGTTACAGCAGAAGCTGATGACCCTTATGATGTCTGGTGACAAAGGAATTTCTGTCTTCCCTGAGTCAGACAACCTTTTCAAATGTGTGGGGGCCATCCACACAGAAGCTGGCACAGTACACAAAGACCTGAAGTTCCCCAGTGCACCCTTACAATTCACCCACAGTGAAGTTCCTCACGCCCTGCTACTATCCCAACACGAACACCCAGGGTGACATCTGCCTGGACATCCTGACGGACAAGTGGTCTGCCCTGTATGACGTCAGGACCATCCTGCTCTCCATCCAGAGCCTGCTAGGAGAACCCAGCATCAATAGCCCATTGAACACACATGCTGCTGAGCTCTGAAGAAAACCCACAGCCTTTAAAAAGTAACTGTAAGACACCCACGCAGAGCAGGTCTCCAGCCAAGAGCCTTGACCCAGGCTGTCCAGACTTTCTCTTTGGGCTGTCTTTTATTTTTTCTTTAGTCTGTCCTTGTCTTGATTTCTTTATAGGACTCTGTATCTTCAGCTGTGGTGTCATTTTCTGTTCTTTAAATTAAGTCTCTGACTGAGCCACTGTGATGAATATATTAAATACATTTTATTATTTATTTTTAAAAGCTTGCATTCCTTAAATCTTCTGTAAAAGCGTAATATGTCTGCACTGCCAACCTTTTAGGGTTTTGTACAGGTAAAAAAAACCTCAGTATTTTGGGTAATAGTTTTCTGAAGATCATTAAAAATGATATAGTTACTATTACTGTAGAACTCAGGGCTGGCTATATTTAATAATCAATTATGAAAATAGTGTTATGTTAACAATTTATCAGAAAACATATAAAAAGAAACCTTAAAATTTAAATTGTCCAATATTTTCAAGTTCCAATTTTCCCCATAATATCACAAGAATGACTTTGCAAGAAGCCTATGTCCAAGATCATAAGACTACCGAGAAATTCCTTAAAGTCAGTCATTTCAAATTCATTTTAAAGTTTTGGAAAGTTCTAAAGTTTATTTTGCCTTTTCTGCCAACATGTTACATCAGCATTATTGTTGTTGTTGTTGTTGTTGTTTTTATTTTAATTCTACAGATTCTTTTAAAGAAAAGTCCATTTGGCCTAAGTTTTTCCTGCCTTACTCTCACCAAATTATTACAAAATTACTCATCAATTTTTAGCAAATTAAGGTTTTTATTATTTTTAAATAATCTTTAAAAAACACTTTAATTTCAAGATGTAGCAAAAACCTCAATGGCACTCACTTTTGGACTACTTCTAAGTCAAGCATAACCTGAACCAGTCAGATTCCACGGAAATTCCCACTTTCAGGTTATATATCCTGTGACTGACTTTATGCTCTATTTCCAGGCCACATCACTCACTCTGAAAACTAGCTGTCCGACATTGCTCTGTAATCAGCAGTGGCATCGATGGGAAACATGTGTTTAAGAAACATCTGGATTTTTTAATGGAGAAATGAAGACATGTCTCTAAAAGTTTCTTGAAAACTCAAAATCTGTTCATTCATACCTCCAAATATTCCTCCCTTTTAACATTGTTTCACAGTTCAAGTTGGTATTAGAATAATGAACCTATGACTTCAACTATGTCCCAAGTCTCCTCATAAACTCAAGTTAGGATTCCACAATAGAGACACTGAATGCTTCTGTCTGTTCTCTCTCCATCGCGATTCCACAGGGAGCCCCCATATTTCAAATAAGTCTGGCTTAATGAGTTCTGTTCTTACTACAATGCAGTCCATTTTGGTGTCAGATTCACTCCCACTGGGAAAGCTTTGTTGTTCTCTTTTCAGGCCTCACAGGCTTTCAGTTTCTGGAGTGTTCACTGAAGATACAAAATAATGGGTCTGAGCAGATGCACACCACCATGATGGTACTAACCAGATTAAACATGAAAAACCACTCCTTTCTCCTTTTGATCATTGAAGCAACGGCAGCACAATAATTTGAAAAATATTTTTATTCTCTTCAGGTCAATTTAAAACAAATATACACCATCTCGAGAACAGGCCTCCCCAGAACTTTCCAGGTCAAGGGCAGCCAAGGCCTCATCATTTGGATTTAGTGTTGAGGTCAATGCTTGGTGCCATGTTTCTGTAATTTATCAAGAAATTAATCAGCTGGGAAATACTCTCCCCAGGGAAGTTCTCAATGGTCTTCTCAGAATCTGAAAATCTCAAGAATTCTTCAAGGGCAATATCATTTGTGTCATTTTATCACAAGAAAAGGGTAAGCTGGCTTCTAGGTAAGATGTTGTCATGCACACATACACAGCAATTTTTCTCCTTTGTTTTAAAGGAAAGCATGTGAGCACTTTTATTTGTTAGAATTCATAAATGCCCATAGTAGCTTCATTAGAGATTTCAATTTCCCTCCTGAGTTTGAATGTGGAGTATTAGGGGAGCCTTTTGCATGTCAAGGTACAGGAAGCAGAGATCACCCTTGCTCTGCTACCTATATTTACCTGCTAGAAGTAACAATTACTTTTGTGGAAATGACTATCATATATATGTTCTCCTCCTTTTGAATGTATGCAATGTAACAAGAGTGACAGGCCTGAAATTGCACTCACCAAACACAAGACAGCTGTGGTCCACTTTCATTGGCAAATATAGCACAGAGGACATTGTCTGAGAATTGGGGTGTCATCAAAGAGGAGGTGGTGGAGGCTCAATTCCTTTATTGCTCCCTTTTAAATTTAGGTTTTCTAAAGCAACACCTACAGGCAGAATATCTACACAGCCTATAGGACCAAAATCTGCTATCTCCTCCCCCTTCCCACTCATTCTCGTCTCAGGAGGAGCTCTGTCCAAGCACTGCAGTGGACAGAAGGAGCTCTTGGACAAACAGGCTGTGGTCTGTGTGCTCACTTTCCATGGACTGGTGCTCTGTCCCAGACATTTTAGGATCATTCAATCTTGTTAAAAGAAATTGGGAACTCTGGATAGTTGGCTGAGTGCTCTCGGTGTTGGCTGTGTTGGTTGTTGCTACAGCTTGTGTGACTGTAGTGGTGGTGCTCTGTTAGTACGTGGCTTGTGTCGAGGGCACTCTCCAGTTGCTGTGGGTTCTAGCTGCAGCTGCACCTGCAGTTGTTGTAACTGAGAAGCGCAAGAGCCAGAAGAATTAAGTTGTCCTCCTGCGGAACATCTCAGTCCTGATAACTGAGATAAAAGCTCAGCTATAGGACCTATGGCTTCCCTCTTGTTTGGAGAATATGAACTCTAAGGAGAAGAAAGTCCACCAGTAGAACTGCTAGTAAAGTGCATGTTTGATACATGAGCAGCAGGACCTCCTAATCCCTGGCCAGGGTGAAACATTATAGGTACATGTCCAACACCACTTGATTCATCTAGATCTCCAGGGACTCTGTGTCCAAGTGTAAGATGAGCTGCAAAGTCATCTGTGGCATGATTAGGTACACCTCCAGGTAATGCTGCACAAACAGGACAAAACACTTCTATCGATGTTTCTGCATGCTCAGAAGTAACCTCTTCTTGAAGAGATGTCTCTGTGTAGCCCATTTTCCCACAATAGGGACAAGTAAAAGACTGTGGTTGCTCTGCAGAGAAAGCTTCCCCACCACAGCACAAATCAAAATCTACTCTCGTCAATACGCACTGCACTGGGTGGTTCTATATGCCCTGTTGTTGCACTACTTCCATAGCAAGATGCACAAAGAGCATAATCAGAGCAAATTAAACATATACCTGTGACCTGGAAAATTTTCTTTGAAACATGCATCACAGCTGATACCTTCATGTTGGAACATCCTAATTTAGCAGGTGGCCATGGCACTGCGGGCAGCAGTGTCCCCTGTGGAGCCCAGTACTGCCCACGTGGTACAGCCCACATGGACTCCCACTCCCCCACTTGCCTCCCTGACTCAGCTGCAGGGTTGAGGTGGGCAGGGGAGCACTCCTGTGGCAGAGGTCTTAATTTCCATTTCTTGATTCCTATTTCTAAAATCTACATCCAGCATTCTGGAAACTAGAAAAGAATTGCATTGCCACAAAACACTCCCTCCCATAGTGGGGCGTGCACATTTGTGTGGATAGGCTGGCTCTGCTGGAATCTGATGCTTGAAGGGAGTGACATTCTAGGGACTTTTGGCAGGGGAGGACCTTAGAAATAAAATGGAACCCCTGTGATTCCCCTGAGACAGGAATGAGAGGGGGCACCTTTGTTGTCTCGTAGACTCACTTTTTCGTTTCTCTACTTCGCGTAGTCTATCAATGCCTAAGAGTTTGAATCAAACATGCCCCCGTCCTGTGAAGGCAGGAGGACAGCGATGTGAGGAGACAACCATGTGGAGACATAATCTGAAAATGAAATATTATTCTACGAGCCAGATTACTCAATTTTGTGTTCATCTTTAGACCTGTAGTTGTTCTATTGCCTTTAGCATTTGTTGAATTTCCTGGCAAGTATTTAGGACTCCATGGTGCCAAATTCAAAAAGCAAGCCTACAAGATCAGTCATTCTGCCCTCAGAAGGAACCTCCCTGTTCAGAAAGTCTGGAATATATCAGCTTCATATTACTAACAGTTAGTGAGCAGTGCTCTCACTTTTGATAGGGTCAACGTGGGAGATATACAGGTAAAGAGCACACTACTTGGATTCAGTTTTCAGTTTAACCCCTGCTGCTGAGTAATAGTTGTGAATAGTATTACAGGAAACCCCAAGTTCTGCGGGGAAGCTCCTCCAGAGAGAAAGCCAGGTGGAGGCTTTCTCTGGGGAGGGGGTTATGCTTGGCAACAGGCAAAAGGGAAAGGAAGAAGCCCTGGGATGGCAGACACGCCAAGCTGAAAAGCAGGTACAAGAAAGGCGACCGAAGTCTGACAGAGTCACAGACACAAAGACGTGGCACAAAAGGCACAGCTTCATTGCTGAGGCTGGAAATGACCCGGGCCCTCTAGAGAGCAGGCAGAGGTAACAGTGCACTTTCCCATCAAGTGCTACAGGATAAAAGGCCATTGTTCTGGTGAAAGAGACTCATCGGCATTCTGGAGGTCTGAGCCTTTTGTATACAAACATACATTGCAGTTGACCCTTGGACAACACAGGTTTGAACTACACAGGTCCAGTTACGTGTGGATTTTTCTCCCAATAAATATGTACTGTACTATAAACGTATTTTCTTTTCCTTATGGTTTTCTTAATAACCTTTTCTCTTCTCTAGGTTACCTTATGTAAGAATATGGTATGCAATAAATATAACATACAAATTATGTATTAAGCAACTTTATGTTATCGGTAAGGCTTCCTGTCAACAGTAGTTAAATTTTGAGGAAATCAAAAGTTATACATGGATTTTTAACTGCACAGGGGGTCGGCACCTTTAACCCCCTGCTTTGTTCAAAGGTCAGCTGTAACTTTGAAATTAAAACACACGCACACACATAAGCAGAAGTAAGGAAGGAAAGAGGGAGGGAAGAAAGGCAAGAGGAAGGGAGGTGAGGAGGGATTGTACATGCTCACTTCAGTTTCCTAATAAGGCATGAGAGCTCTCCATACTCTCTTCCTCCTTTGCCCTTACTGGTGTCCCAAGGGCATATCAGGGATAAGGTTCTCTTGGGGCAGCTGGAAAGCTATGGCGGCCAGGTGGACAGTCATCAGGAGCACTTGGGGAAGACAGAACAACATCCCCTCACTCTCTTATGGACACAAGACTGTCGACCCATGAGGACAGTCAGGGCTGATGGCTTCGCCTGGTGGAGGCAGGCTTGTCCAATCTCTTCTCAGAAGCAGGACAGATGTTTGAGTTTTGATGTAAGAAGGTGCCCTCATCATTATCACCCAACCTTACCTCCCCACTCCTTGCCAGAGGAAAATAATTTTTCTAACTCTGCAAAGATAAATTTTATTTCCATTCAATGTATCTAAGAAAAAAAGTAAAATAAAACCCATCAAATTGTTTGTAACTCACCCCACAATGGATTTGAAAGCAACTATGAGATTTTCCATTTCCTTTTAACAATCCCCTTCCCCCCAGGTGTGCATTTAGTAAATCATTTTTCAATTTATTAAGTACCCACTACGCACAAGGCACAGCGTCTGGTGCTAGAAACATCAAAATGAAAAGTTACATCTCTTCTAACCAGGAGTTTATAAGCACATACATGAACTGAAATTTTTATACTTGCTGATATGGTATATGGTACAAAATGTGTACCATATTAATATGGAATATGGCACACAGGAAAATGGTCTCTAAGTGTGCCTGAGAATTCGGGAAGTCTCTCTACACTGAGACTCATTCTCCATCCCATTATTTATGAGCAGAAATTGCTTTTTTAGCTTAGGCCCAACCTCTGTTGCTATCACACATCCCCCTCATTATCTAAATGTGGCCACTGTGAAAAATAAACTGCCTTGAAAGTACAGACTCATTGAAAAAAAAAGTATTCCATCCAAATTCCCTCTCTCACACTCTTCTTGCCTTCCCCCACCCCACGCCCTTTTAGTAAAACGATTGTGAGCGGGGTCCATCCCACACACAAAAAGAAAACTAAAACCAGAGAACAAGTATGTTGTCTCAGTTGTCTTGTTTTGATTTATTCAAACTTTAATTCCAAGTAGGTGACCAACCATCCCAATTTTCCCAGGACTGAGGGGTTTTCCAAGGCTCAAGACATACAGTTTAGAACCACAACAGTCCCAGGCACACTCGCACTGTTGGTCACCACAAGTCAGCTGGACAGGAGTGGGTTCTGGCCATGTGGAGGCTCAGGCCAGATTTCTTTAAGCAAGCTCATCTGAGGTCATGATTTCAGAAGCAATCATCTTAAATCAGGGCTTTATCACGTCAGATTCTTGGCAACAAGAACACAAATAGCATCTTGCCTGCACTCCCTGACCCCCTCTATCATTTTTAATTCTAGCCAAAATTTAAAAAATACAGCTTCTCCAAACCAGATCCCAAAGTAATTCTAAATCTAACCAGACCTGATTAAACCTCTCAAAGTCAGCAATTAAAAAGGGGAAGTGGACAAACCTTTAGGTTGGGGATTGAAGACAAAAGGAGGAAATATTCCCAGTTATTGCTGGAACAATCTCTACCCAAAAGGGGCTTTAGGATGCACTGTAGCCAGTGTCTTAAGACTGAACTGGAAACCACAGCTTTTATGCTAAGTCCTTTGGGATTGTCTCCTGTTTTAAATTAAATATAGGATTACTCTTATATTGATAGGTCCTACTGTTTTCATATCTTAAAAGTCAACAACTAGCCCTGGCTGGTATGGCTCAGTGGATGGAGCACCAGCCTGCATGCGAACTGACACATGGGCAGTTCGGTTCCCCGTCAGGGCACATGCCTCGGTTGTGGGCCAGGTCTCCAGTGGGGGTGTGCGAGAGGCAATGGATTGATACATCTCTCGCACATCAATATTCCTCTCCTCTTTTTCCTTCCCTTTTCCTTCCCTTCTCCTTCCCGGAAATTTAATTAATTAATTAATTAATTAATTTAAAAGTCAACCGTTAGAACTTACTGATTTGCCTGTGCGAGAGTGAAAGTTCCCTTTGACCAGAGGAAAATGCCTCGGTGCTCACAAATGACAAAGATGTGACTCGTTTTTTAGCCGTTGCAACCCTTGCCGGAGCAGGGCTATATCATCCAGTCAGCGGTCCCAAGGAGGACGTTTCAGGTCCCTATGTTTCTCTTAGGTACTGAAAAAGGTCCAAGTACAGAGCCCACAGCAAATCTTCAGAATATTCCATCACTTCAGATTCTCTGATGTCGAAGCCCCCAAGAAGAGAGAAGAAGCTATGTAAGCGAAGGAAAGTGTAGAAGGCCCTGAAGCCCCGCCCCGTGAACTGACAGGTTTACCGCGTTGCAGCTCCGCTCCTTTTCAGCTTCCTGCAGCTGGGTGGTTATAGGAGACGGCTAGCAGGGGCAGCTGGAAACACTGAAGCTCACTATGAGGAACATGGAAAATTCTGAACTCCAGAAAAGCACTAAATAGGGTTTGTCTCAGCATGGAGAACAAACAGGAGGAGACTTGAGGCTTAGTTAGGTCTACGTGCCCTCCGTCATGACAAAAGAGTGGACTAAGGCAGAAAAGAGGCTGAGTTGGAGAGGGATCAGAGATTGAAAGCAGTTCCCCTGGCTCCACAGTGCCTGCGTTCTGCATGTTTCGCTCAGAAACATCTAAATACCTATTACAGAAAAATATAGTTGCATTGTTGAATAAGGGAAAAAGGTCACAGCTTGGTGGTCTTGGTTTTTATACTTTCCAATTTTTCTGAATTGGAATTTTTTCAATTTTTATCATTTTATACTTCCCCCAAAATGATAGCCGCTCTTGGGGCATGTAGTATAAACGAACGCTCTCTCCCAGGCTGCTTGCCACAGGGGAAGGGGGCATGTGCCCAGATGAGGCCTTGCCTGGTGTGGGGGCTCCGCAGGGCACAAGCTCTTCAGCGTTTCTATTGTATGGGTTGGCCCGTGGATGGATTTTCCATTCGCTCTTTAATTTTTTTCTCTTCCCATTTTCCACACTACACTAAAATTACTCCCCCCAAAAGTATTTATCTTTCTTGTTGCCATTTTGCAGCCTGTCCCCACTAGCGGATTTTCAGGAAGTACCAGCTGGTACCTCTGTAAAAATACCCACTGACTTTTACAAGCGGAACATCACAAGAAAATCCTGTTTTCCTTCCTCCTCCTATCCCTTGCCTACTACCCACTCAACCCGTAAACTGAGCAAAAGGGTTTCAATATTTCCCATCCTTTTCCTCATCTTTTTCTTCTACCTTTTTGTTTATTTGTTTTGGGGAAATTGTATTTCAAGAAGCAGCTTGATTTCTAGTACCTATGACTGACTTTCAGAAACAGATGAGAAAAATTACTGTGAAAAACCCCAGTCTGTCCTGTGTTACAATACCTGTGTTTGTGTGTTTGTCAAAGAACTATTTCCAACCAAATTTTTTAACTTTTTTTATGATACAAAATAGATTTATGATGGAATATTTGGAAATACCAAGACAGAAGAATGAAAAACTTTCACCAAGCTAAAAGCCAGAAGTCCCCAGTATTAATATCTTACGATATTTTTTCATTATTTTACTTCCTTGTCTTCATACCTTGTTTTAGATTTCTGTAGAAGTTCAGCAACTCACTTCAGACATCCACTTCCCTGGGAAACCTCTCCCGAGTCTCTCTGGCCGGGCATGGCTGTCCCTCCGTAGGCATGTCAAATAGCAAATATTTCCTGTGCACACATTGGATCTCTTACCAGTCTAAGGGCTCCTGTCTGGCAGGGACTTTCTTTGGTTCATCTGCGTTACTCCAGTACCTAGTACCTGTTTGATTGTTGAATCAAAGCAAATTGTGTGTTTATTTGCAGAATCTCCCTGCCAGGGGCAGTTACTGAATGTAAATCAGTGAACCGAGCCGACATTACAGTTTGTGTGTGAGAAAGAGGGTGCAGCCATGGCGAGAGAAGGAGGACTGGAGGAAAGGCAAGGGCCAGGTCAAATAGGGCCAGCTGAGCTATACAATGGGGAGCCACTGAAGATTTTATGCAGCATCGCACTTTTTCTGAATGCTGTAGAGGAATAGATTAGATTAGAGCTGCCTTCCCCAAGTGGAAGCAGGGGACCATGTTCAAGGTTGAAGGTGACTTGGACTGTAGGCATAGAGGTGGCACCAAGTGGACAAATACAAGATATGTTTTGGAGGTGAACTAGACAGAAATTTCTGACTGACTCTGAAGGTAGGCAAAGAGAGAGAGAGACAAGTTGGTCATCCAGGTTTCTGGAGGGAGCAACTAGGTGAGTGAAGGTGTGATCTAATGAGATAAGGAAGATATGAGCATGGGGACATATATCAAAGTGGCAGGATGCAGAGTCCATTCTGGGACATGATAAATTCGAGAGACTTGGAAAATAGCTATGTGAGAATGTGGAATAGGAAGCTGCATACACAGTCTGGAGTTCAGAGAAGCAGTCTGAGCTGAAGCTCTAAATTCAGGAATCAGCAGCAAATAAATGTCACTTAAAGCTCTGGGTCAAGCTGAGACCACCCCAAGGAGCGTGGCAAGAGAAGAAAAGGGTGCAGGGTGCCGGGTTAGTGGGTAAGGAGCCAGTGAGGGGACTAGGAAAGAGAAGGAAGCCCAGGCCAGGTGGTGACTGCTGCAAGGGAGGCACCTGATCAGGGCAGAACACTGAGCCCTGAGTGTGCAAAGTGGAGGTTACTGCTTACTGGCCACAGGGCTGCTTCTGATGAAGCCTGGTCGGTGTGTGTGGAGAGGAGCTGGGGCAGGGAGACAGCATGTCCAGACAACCCGTCCAAGAATTTTAGGCATAAAAGTCAGAGTAATGGAACGGCAGCTGGTGATCCTCTAAAGAATCAAGAAAACTTTAATAATGTTTGCATGCTGATGGGAATGGTTCAGGAGAAAGGGGGCATTGACAAGTTTGGAGATGGAGGGAAGAATAAAAGTAGGAGTCCTTGAGAAGGTGAGGGGATAACATCCAGAGCAGAGGTGCCCACGTTTAACGGGAAAGGACACTGATAATTTTAACTGGAGGAAAGGAAACAAGATGGCTGGACTATGGATCTGGAAGGGAGCTAAGAGAGTTCCCACTCCTCAAAAAAGTGTTAGGTGAGGCTGTGAGCTGTAAGTGAAGGGACAGGAGGGACTAACAGCACAGGGAACTCTGAGGAGTAGCCTGGCCCAGCCATGGGCATGCAGGAAGGAGGAATTGAATTTGTCTCAGGAGAGCAGGGCAGAGAAAGAGGCAGTCGTGACCATCTGAGACAAGACCAGGACTGGGAGGGTAGGGACCGAAAGCATTTAAGGTGGCCTGAGTGTTGATTAGGATGGTAGTGAACCACGTGGCTGGAGAGGTAGGTCAGGGCTTTGTATGCCCTGGGAAGGACTTTTGGCTTTATCCTGCAGGCAATGGGGAGATTCTGGAGGGTGTTAAGCAAGAAAGCGGCATAATGAAACAGTAGTTCTAGAGATAATTCCAGGTTGGTGCGGATAGTAGATTGCAGGAAGAGAGAGACTAGGCCAGAGGCTCAGGTGATGATCCCCACAGGAGGTGACACAGGCCTGCAAGAGAGTGGTGGTGGTGACGGGGACCGGGCGGTCCAGTAGATCTGAGAAATACTGAGGAGGAGGAGCCAACAGAATGTGAATCAAAAACATACCTGCATATAATTTTCTTAAACAAACATTAAAATGTCTGCTTTAAAATGTCAGGAGGTTATATTATCAATGTGTTCAACTTTGTGTTCTCTCTTATGTCTGAGAATAAAAGCAGGCATCGTTTTATAAATGGCCTGCTTGCGCTATGTCATGTTCCCCTCACTGTCCGGTACAGTGCTGGGCACACAGCCTTGATTAAACGGTGTCTTCCTTGAGTAAGTGGTGTCTTCCTTGATTAAATGTCTTCTAAGCAACCAGGGGGAAGACTGTACCTTGTTTCAACCCCACCCTACTCCTCCCCCCACCCCACGCTGCAGGAGGCGGTGACCAGGACAGTCACAATCCCTGGTAACCTTGTTACTGGGACGCACCTACTAGTAAAACCTCAGAGGGGCCCTGTGTGTGTGTGTAGAAGACCACACTTCAAAACAGACTACCATTTTGTACCACATAATTCTCTCCACCCTGAGAGGTGGGCAGAACAGGATTGATTATTTCATAAATTTAAAAACCAGGGTTGATTATTTTTAGTGTCATAAACACACTGAAAGCTTAGAGAGGCCGAGTTCCCTAAATTCCCAAAGTCAGGAAGTAGCGAGGGATTCAAAGCCGAGCTGAGGATCTTTTTCACTGTGGTCCTTCAGTGCTGTCCTTCTGCCTCATACATTGCAAGAAGCAGTGTCTTCATTTGAGAGCTGTGCCGTTTACCATCTTCCCCTACAATGAAAATATCTGACGCTGGGTTCTCAGCACATGTGTTCCCACTTAAGAACTCTCCAACCGCACAGCTGGAAAGGCCTGCAGACCTCAGTGGCTGCTGGCCTGAACCCACACCGTCAGAAAGCATTGATTCAGTGTCTTCGATTCAAGGGATGGATTGATCATTTTCCTCTGACTTGCTAAATTGGGTAGGTAGGTAAATCAGGTGATTATTCTATAATTTTCATAGAATAAGTATCAACCATGGCCTTCAAATCCCATATCACTCATGCAAATCACTCACCCAAGAAGAAATAACAAACCCTGCACTCCTGCCTCCAATTAACATTAGGTTAATGGGACCATGCAAACACCAGGCCTCAAAGCTCTTTTCTCTTATCTGGACAGTATCTCCTGCTTTCATTGGAAAACAATCATTGGCTTCTCCTTCTCCTCCTTTTTTTAAAAATTTTGTTTTGTGTCTCCTTTCCACTTCCCTTCTAAGATTTGGTAAGGAAAGGCTATGGGGAGCCAGGACTGAGAAGACAGGGAGTCAAAGAAGGGAAAGGAAGCAACAGGGGGACCAGAAGATGGGGGCCTAGAATAGGGGAATTTAACCAATTGTGTCAGCTGTTACATCATTTACAACTTAGGAAAAATAGTTCCATAGACACGAGTTCTTAAAATTAGAATTATCTTTAAATAGATTAAAGAAGATTCATTTTTTTTAAATGACAATATTTTGCTGAGCGGAGGGCTTAACAAGACGAAAATCACCACAAGGGAGGTTCAAGGATGGAGGAAGGACCTGTTCTAGAGAGTTCTGGGGGGCAGAGCCAGGAGGGAGGTGAGGAAGGAGAGGGGAAGCCCCCGAAGACCGTGGGAAGAGAGCACAGAGCTGGCCAGCCTAGACAGCCAGGGCAGGAGAGCAGCCACAGAAAGCAGGGTCGGACAGAGACCAGAGTGGAGCTGCTGCCCTAAGGCCAGGCTGGTGAAGCTTGACCTGGCTCTTATGCACAGTCCGGTAGGAGCAGGCACCGAAACAAGGCTTCACTGACTTTACCCCATGTTCCAATTGGCTGCAATGCCTGCCTGTTACCTAGGTATGCAGCAGTGAGTGTCTTGTAACTTCTTTCCCAGAGAGATGTCTTTTAAATAAACCATGGGTAGGCACTGTATATGCCAGTGCTGACCACACATGGAAGAAAGTAAGACCAATGTCCCAAATATTCTATTTAAATTTCTAGCCTGCCTTTTGTTCTCAGTGTCTGTTCTTTCTACATGTTTGGAGTTAAAATGCCCCCTTTTTCCTCTGGCAGTAGTGGTGGGAGTTTTCCCACCTGCCCAAGTCTTAGTGAACATTGTTCCTCATCTCTTTCCATTGTTCAAGTCATTTTAAATGTATCTCTGTTCATTCTGCTTGAGTAGATTTTCCCATATTCACCCTATTTGTGTGATTGCCTCCTGTTCATTCACGTTTTCTTACTCCAGGAAAGTTTCAGCTTTGTGAAACACAAGACCACAACTGCAAGTAGTGTAACTAATAAGGAAGTGTTTCACCCCATGTAAAACGCTGTCCCATTTGCAGAGCACCTCCAGAGGTGGTTCATTCGAGGCACAGTGGCCTCAAGGACATGGTTCCTTCCAGCTTCCTGCTCTGCCACCCACAGCAGCTTGGATTCCTTTAGCCCAGCTCCCAGCCTTGTTCAGGATGGCAGCCACAAAGGCCCTGAGGTCCCCTGCTGATATGACAACCCCCAGTCCAAGAGTACCTGGGATTTCCTGTATGTCTCTTTTTAAGCCTCATTCCCAAAAGTCCCCTGTATCTGCTGGAGTTCGGGCAGAAAAGAGCTGGCACACTCACAAATCTAACTGAAGTGATTTTGATGAAAGAATTATTGAAGACTATAGACAGAACTTAGGGGATGGACTGACAAAAGATGGTGAAGTGCCATGAATGAATGCCATGAATGAGTCATAGCAAGCAGCCATTACTACTCTGATCCTGCAGGGACAAGAAGACAAAATGAAGCTCCCACCCCCATAAAGAGGCCTGTCCCTGAGGAAGAGAGGGCCTGTGCCTCGAAGCAGTAAAGCTGCTGGCAAGATTGGTGCCAACAGGAGGGGAGAAGAGGTGGGAGAGTAATAAATACTCTTCGCTCCTAGCAGTGCCTCCATTGGCCAAACAAGTGGAAAACCAGTCCACAAGGAAACTTTTCTAAAGCAATCCTTAGTGACCAGCCTCCTAGGGCATAGAAAGATAAACGAAAAGACAGAGAATGTTCCTGATGGAGAGAAACAAATTAAAATGGCAGCATATCTGCCAACAAACCTCCCTGAGCACATGGCTGTTCAGGATAGGATGGTGTGCCTATGTTTAAACCAGTCAGTGTCAAGGATGCTGACTTGGAGCCTTAGACTAGTCGAGATTTAACCTTGACTCACATGGAGAGGAGTAAGCCCTCAAACACAATTGGAGTTTTGTCAGCAAAGGAGGGAATAATATCTGCCATAAGAAATATTCCTAGACAAAATACAGTTTGACAATCTTTTTTTTTAACTGTGCTTACCTGGCCAAAAATAATTGTTTTTCAGAAAACCTTAAACAAATGTTCAAAATATTTTTTTGGAATTTACTGGTCTGTGAAATCTAAGTTTTGGAACAGGTTCCATACACTTACAAAAACAAAAGACTATTTAGTCACATTAGGATTTGGGGATTGAAATTTAAAAGTGATCTGGAGCCAAAGGGCTACAAAATACAGACCCACATTTCCCTCTAAACAGTAAGGAAGCACACGCCATTTAAAACAGTTCTCTGTGGAATGTTCTCTGGTGCTTTGTCCACTAGAGTTTTAAGTGGCTCATAGAGTGATGATTTTCAGAAGACAAAATCATGTCCTCTCCTGCTCTGAAATCACGCAAATCCAATTTAATCCTTGCCCAATGCAGCAATTATTACAATAGACAAAAAGGCAAAGAGGACAGTTGAGCACTTAGGCTAAAAGCACTCTGATTGTGACTTCTTTATTGAAAGAAGGGCAAAGCAAGAAAGAAAACATGTGCATTGCAGTTATGTGAAGCCAGCTTTAGAATCATCACCACTTAGCTGTCTTATGAATAAACTGATCATTTCATCTAATTGTCATCGACACATTTAGCGCTTTTTCCTTCTGTCCCTGAGAAGATGTTAGGGCTATAAGTAAGAAACTAGGATCTACAATTCCTTCATTACTGTTCATCTGCCCGTTGACTTTCAGACAATTCTGGGGTGAAGACTGAGAGAATGTTTCATAGAACAAAAGTTAAAAATTTCAAGTGTCTTAGTCCATTCAAGCAGCTACAACAAAAACATTATAAACTGGCTGGCTTATAAACAATATAAATTTATTTCTCACAACTCTGGAGGCCGAGAAGTTCAAGATTTAAGGTGCTGGCACAGTCTGTGAAGACCCTCTTCCTGGTTCACAGATGACCATCTTCTCACCATGTCCTCACATGAGGGAAGGGGTGGGGGAGCTCTCTGGGGCCTCTCTTATAGAGGGCAGTAATCCCATTCATAAACGCTTCATCCTCCTGACCTAATCACCTCCCCAAGGCCACACATCCAAATATCATCACAATGGGAACTAGATTTCAATAGGAATTGTGGGGGGAACACACATGTTCAGTCTATAGCACACAGTACCAGGGACTAGGAACAAAAAGGCAACAAGGGATGCCAGAGGTATCCTGACTTAGTGGGAAGATAAGTAAGCAGGTATATGCAAATGAAAGCTTCAGAGGTTTCCTTGTATACATTCTCACAGATGTGTTCTAACCACAGGAGAGATTGCAGCTAGCACTTCAGTGCAGAAGTATCAGCCAGTCTTTGCCTCAGCACTTCAGTTACACATAGTAGAGTTCTTTATTAATTTAAATAAAGCCCCTAGTTCTGACAGCAAACAACTGTATAATACTCACAAAGAAGCCAAATTATCCCCTCGGTCTACAAACAAAAGTTAGTGACTTTCAAACATATTCTCATTTATTCACACACACACCCCTTTGATGGTAATGAAGGCAGGGTATTTGGTCTGTAGGTACATAAAACAATAACAACAAAACTGCTGAACTTGAATTTGCCAGTTGCTTCTCTCAAATACCAGCACTATGCTCCCACCAAGTATCATTACTCTTGCACAAACAAGCTCATGATTACAGAAGCATTAAGTTAATGACTAGAGAAGAAGAAATGTTTTGGAGGCAGTTAGAGCAGACCTTCAGGAGGAAAGAGGTCTTAAGAAGGAATCTGAAGGTTGAAAGAGGGCTGGAAAACAATCTGGCAGATTCGGCACTAGGAGAAAGAGAGTGGGGCCTGATGACTTAGTTGGAGTGTAAAGCCTAAGAAAGTTCATTAATAACTAAAAAGGGAAGATCTGGTCCTAAGCACTTTGGGAGCCACGGGCTTTGGTGCAGATATGGACAAGTCCAAGAACCACACCACACACAACCAGTCTCCCAAATGGCACAAAAACAGCATTGAAGAACGCTGATCACAAAGATACAAACCTCTGAAGGGAGTGGGTCCCAAGTTTCTGAGAAACATGTGCTTTGCCAAGAAAGACAACAAAAAGGGCCTGAAGAAGATGTAGGCCAACAATGCCACCTTGGCATTGTTGGCCTATGCATAACAAGGCCATGGCCAACACACATGCCGAGGCTATGAGGCTCTTGTAAAGTCCAAGGATGTCAAATCCAAGATCCCAAAGGACAGCAGCCACAAGTAAGCTAAGTTGACTTACATTGCTCACCACAAGCTTGGGAAATGTGCTCGTCCCCACATCACCAAAGGTGTCATGCTTCACTGGCCAAAGGCCAAGGCCAAGGTTCGAAGAAAGCCCCAGGCTGCAGTTGCAGGCTCCAAAGGTGCCCAGGCCCCCCAAAATGCTCCACAGTAGAGGCCTCTGTCTGCTGATATGAGGACAGGACTGGTGTGGCCCCTGGGATGTTGCCTACATTAGGCTGGTGTCCCCTTGTGCTATTGCTACAAATAAACCTCAGACAGGATCTGTCCAAAAAAGGAAGGAAGGAAGGAAGGAAGGAAGGAAGGAAGGAAGGAAGGAAGGAAGGAAGGAAGGAAGGAAGGAAGGAAGGAAGGAAAAGTAAAGGGAAGAGACTGATGAGTAAAGGTGCAATAAGTTTCAAAGCCCTCATGTTATGTTCTAAATGTTGTGTTCCCTGCAAATTCATTTGTTGAAATCCTACTGCCCAATGGTAGCATTTGGAGGTGGGGCTTTGAGAAGTGATTAGGCCTTGAGGGTAGAGGTCTCATAAATGGGATTAGTGCTCTTATCAAAAAGACCCGGCAGAGCTCCCCAGCCCTTCCTCCTTGTAAAGACACAACAGGTAGTGTCGGATCCAGAAGAGGGCCCTTGTCTGACCATGCTGACACCCTAATCACAGACTTCCAGTCTCCAGAACTGTGAGAAATAAATCTGTGTTGTTTTAAATCACCCAGTCTTCAGTATTTTGTTATAGTAGCCCAAGCAGACTAAGACACCATGACCTGAGGCTTTAAAAGGAAAAAGAAAAGTATGAAGGGAAGCCAATTAAAGGATCTGAGACAGATTTGAGGTAAACAATTATGTTTTTTGTATAAAAGTTATTTTGGAAAACTGATTTCTTCAGTAAGTGAATGAAAAAACAGAAAGAACTGCCCACTTCCATTGGTGTCTGAAGCATTGTAAGGAGCCACGTGACTTCTTCTGGGAACCTAAGAGATTGAGTGATTGTCAGGATCTCAAATATAGAAAGCAATGGCAGCCACTTTTAATGCCATGTCTGAACTGATATTGAAGACCATGGTGTCGCAAATAGCACTAGGAAATCAGAAAGGCAATAGAGGGTTGAAATATAAGGCAAGGAGTTTATCCACCACCATCTTTAATTTGAGGTGACTATCAAGCATTCCAGAGGAAGTGGCTCAGCCACAGAAGGTGTTTAATCTAAATCTGAGACCAGTTAGGTTTTCTTGCCCCTGAATTTAGCTGTTTCCAAAACATAAAAAGCAAATTCCATAACAAGCAAGAAAAGTGTGTTTGCAATTCACAGAACAGCAACCTAAGTCTGGATAAAGAAAGCGGAGTAGATGCTTACATTTAAAACAAAAATTTTGCATCTGTAATTAACTTAGATTTATCTTCAATTTAGTTTTCCTGTTCAACTTCCAGAATATTTTAACTGTAAAAGTTCTTGAATATAAAAACGCTATAATAAGAAAATCTGGTACTACTTTGTGAATCAACTTTTTAAATGGGCATAACTATTTCCATGTGTTAGTATGCCGCTGCTAGCCACTTACTGCATACTACTGCCTTTATCTGTGGCTAACAGACTACAACCAGCTGATTAGAGCATTGTGTCAGTGGGTTCCTGAGGAAAACAGACAGTGAGGTTGACTCAGAATGACAAGAGACTGGGAAACAGGGAATAATGTTTGTGAAAAACACATAAGGAGGAATGACGATGGTCCGTGCTTCAGACCATGGTTCCAATCTGACACCTATAAAAGGAAAGGGGCTAGTAAACAGGATAGACAAGACAATGCCTCTGATCACTGTAGGCCTGACAAAGATTTGGCCAATATGCTAGATTGCTCCAGAGCAAAGATTACCTACCTACCTATTAGAGGAGTCCCGCATTGGAGAGACACAGCCGTAGAACTGCCACTGAGCTCAGCCATTGGCTGGGAAGTCCCAAGAGTCCCCTGAGTTCTTCCCCTGAGTTGCACACATATTCCTTTCTGTCTCCGGTGGGTATCAGCAGCCTTACCTCTTTCTTTTGATTAGGTTCAATTATCCCTGCCAAGACATTAAGTCCTTTCCTTGTCTAGGCAGCAGCCATAACTTGTAGTTCAATAACAAAATTGCTGTGTCCCCTAGCAAGGGACCTCCTACTCTGAAGAGTCCAGATTTCTGGAGATAAGAAACACAAAATATCTCAATGGGTCACTATGAGTGATGACAAGTGAGGCCACACCTGCTACCACCCCTTGGTTTGGGATCTCATGTGTTTTTCCTATTGGAGACACATGCCCGATGGAGGTTGTTAATTCGGCAGACCTTGGCACTGTCTGCAAGGAATGCACTCCATCTTCCCAGAACATGGCCTCCAAGCTGGAGCTCCCGTCAGCAGCTTCTAGATGGTACAGCAGGTGCTAAGACCTATGAATCCCATCACGGCCCACTCCTGTACTTCCTTTGCTATGAATGTGCTCCCTGATGGATGTCATGTTGTGTGGGATTCAATGCCTATGGATCAGCCATCTCATAAGCCACAAGATAGTGGTGCTGGCATAAACTTCATGAACAGGAAAATCAACCTCATATCCCAAATATGTGCCCATTCTTGGGATAACAAATCATTGGCCCTTCCAGGAGTGAAGGAGGTTAATGTAGCCAACTTGTCACCAAGTGTCTAGTTGGTCTTCTCAAGAAATTGTGCTGTCCTGGTGGCTTAGCATTGGTTTCTGATGCCAGCAGTAGCTAGATCAGTCTTGGTAAGTGGGAGTCCATGACAGTGAGCCTATGCACACCTTTCATCTCTGCTACCACACTCACTCCAGCATGTTCCCATTGCACCAGTTCTATGGTGGCTGATTACAAAGCAGGCTACTGTCAACTGCCCATGTCACTCTGTCTACTTGGTTGTTCAGCATCCCTTCCAAGTGAACAGACTTAAAGGAAATGAGTTTGCCAAATACATGTGGGAGACAGGTGGAAGAATTCCAGGCAGAAGAAACATCTAAATAAAAGACCCATGGGCAGGAGTGAGCCTGCTGTGTTAAGAATCAGCACAGAGTCAGGGGGACAGAATATGGGAGCGGGCAGGGGAAGGAATCACAACATCTGGTGTGAGTGGAATGGAAGCCACTACAGAGGTTTTGGTAGAGAGGGGTGACATGACTTAACTTGAACTTGAAAGTCCCTGGAATGCCATGCTAAAAATGGGCTGAGGGATGCAGACACCAGCATAATATCAGTGGAAGAAAAGAAGTGGTCACTTTTGAGATATATTTTTAAACCATTTAAACCAATTGATTTCCTGGTCAATTAAATGTAAGATGGAATAGCAAAGCAGAATTGAGGACGTCTCCAAAAGTTTACCTTGAGCAGCTGGGAGAATGGGGTGGAGAAGCGTCATTCTTCTCTGTGCTTCCAGAGCACATACCTCTAAAACATGTTCCTCTCCTTCAACATCCATCTCTTCCCAGAGAACAACACATTTATTTTATCCATGAACTGTGTCTCAAGAGTCTTTTCTTCAGGGCCTTAGAAATAATTATAAATGAATGACTGTATTAGTTTGCTAGGGCTGCCATAACAAAGTACCAGAGGCTGAGCCCAGTGAAGGAAACCAAGATAGACAATTAAGAAATAAGAATAGAATCAGGAGAAAACAATGTCACAAAAACAAAGAGAGAAGAAGGTTTGAAGAAGGAGAAAATGACAACCAGTGTATAGCACTGTAGAGAATTCAGGGGAGATGAAGTGTGTGTGCCTTCACCAGGGAAGAATGCCATTCCTGTAACTGGGACATGACCTTTGCATCAGTGAGCTGTGTGATCGAGAAGTGTCCTCTTCTGTGACTACTAGCTGGGATGTGTGTGTGCAATCTGAAATCATAAGCACAGAAGGAGAATACCTCAGTCACTATAGAGATTTGAAAATGTCTAAGAGATTTTACTGAATATGGACAAGTAAATCCCCTCCTTTCTGAATCAGTGTTATAAATCCAAAAGTCTTCACTCATTTACTTTGAGGTTGAGAGTTTACTCAAGGAGTGAAATACTAAGGTGGGCAAAAGTAGATTTACAGTTGTTCACATGGACAATAATACAATAATTAGTCAATAATAATACAAGGATAAACTCTGTGTTTTTTGTACTCACAACTGTAAACCAACTTTTGCCAACCCCTGTATGTCAGGTCAGATTCTGGCCCAGGATATGAAAAGATCTCTGGAGAAATGTTCTATTTTTTAAAACATTAACTACAGTTAGACATAGTGCCCTATTCAAAAGGAGTGTGCTTTAAGAGGCCACAAGGCTAACTTTGTATCCCTCCAAATACCTTATAAATTTGTAGGGTTTGGGTTTTGTTTTGTTTTCTTTTAGTGAATTACATTCATTCAAGAGGAAATGCAAAAGTAGAATCATTTTGTTAAGGTTAGGGTTAGAAATAAATGAATAAAATAAAATCATTTTCCCTTACCCTGATGGGAAGTGTGTGAGTTTTTAAATGTCACAATACTGTTTTTGCAATTCAATATATAAGCATTATTGAAAACCTCAATATTCCTGAGGTTTATAGCTGCCTGGCACTTTTAGGAATCTGTTTGCATCCAAAAATAGTTTTATCTAATCCTTTAAGTCCTCACAAGTTTTGATAACATTGATTGAATGTAAAGCTAAAGTATAGTTTGCAAGTTAGAAGTATTGCTATTGATCCTTTTCTGATATATCCTTTTTCTCAATAATTCGTTGATTTATGACAAAACTAATAAAAGCTAACATTTACTGAGAGATCAGGACATTGCAGACACTGGCTAAATGCTGTAAATTTGTATTCATGCTCCTCCTCCCTGTCTCCAAGTCACCACACCCTCCATCCCAGGTTTCCATGACCAGAAGGCCCACATTTTGAGACTTTCTACCATCTATTCCCAACTCCTGAAGTCCTTCCACTGCATGACCTAAAATTCATGTTCCATTAATGGCAAAATTCCCTATATCTCCAATCTAATCTCCACATACGTTGTGCTCTTCATTCTGACAAAAACTCATGCTTTATCTCCACTCTTACACGATGCGGTTTTCCATTCACACACCCGAGGTGGAGGTGAGAGCAGGGCCCTGCTCCATCCTCTGGGCCGCTTCCACATCTTCCCCCTTAAAATCTGCTGAAATCTCATGTATTTTATATCATGTCATTTTATATCACCTCCTGCAGATGTTAGGATAGTAGAGGAAGAAGGCAAATAACTGTAAATATGAAGTGGAAATTTGCTATACCTGAGGCACAAGCAAATATAACAGGAAAACCAAGGGTGGGGTGGTATATTCCTCACGGCGATAAGTCAGCACCATGACTACAAAACTGCAAATAAAAGAAGAGCTCTTTCTTTCCGGGCATGTAGCAACTTCAGACAAAAAAAAAAAAAAAAGTGTTCTGCCATACCCTAGAGAAACAAAATCTATAAAATGAAAGGTACAGAGTAGACAATTCCAAGAATTCTGAGTGATTCTGCTGGAGTTCTGGTGAGTAAAGCAGAGCATGATTAAATGATAGAATTAGCCAGATGGTTCATTTTAGTATTAAGATCTATAGTAAAATCCCATCTATTACTTAAAAATTCTGGGAGCAGTTAGGAAGAAATCCCCAACAAAAAAGGGACTGTCTGGGAATTAGAGCAGGGTTCCAAAGTCCAGCAGTACCTCCAAAACTGGACAGGGTCTGCTTCTGCTCCCCTTGGAGAATGGGACCTTGCTTTGCTTATCAGAGCCTCAGATTTATAAAGAATGATTTTTCCTCTACAACATGGCTCTGACTCTTGTAATTAGCAGTTGATATGGAGGGGACAATAGTTATTAAAATAAAAAACCAAACACTGAAGCCAACCATTAGCAACAATGTATTTATATGATGTCTGGAATAGTTGGTGGCTGGCCTTGTAATGTGGATCAAATTCCTCCCTACTCTAACATGTGAACAATCCATTCTAGAAATGCAGGTATTATGTTACCAAGGCTAAAGGTTTTTTTTTTAAATAGGAAAGTAATGTCAGTGTGATTTTTAAAGTTTTCTCTAATATCATCCCCAATAGTGCTAAACACTGTATCGTGTTTTCTAATAATTAGATTCATGTACATATATGAAATTTAGCATATACAGTTAATTAGAAACCAGATATTTCTACTGCATGATGCCACATACAGTACCTAATGGGCTAATGAAACGAATACTATTTTAGAATATTTAGATATTAGCCAACACACAGCACAGTTACTGTCTTCACACAATGGTATCTTTTCAGAGCAAATGACTATACCATACACTTAGGTGGGGTCAGGGGAGGGACTCCCACCCATGTGATACAGGGTAAGTGGTAAGTGGAGGTAACGTGAAAGTCTTGTAATTCCTCCTCAGCTTTTAAGAAATAGCCTTCCATTACTATCAGTAGCTAGTTTTCTTTAAGGCTTTTATCCAAAGGAATGTATTAACAGCAATTTTGACAAAAGATGTTTTAGTTTATACACAGCCGTCTCAAGATTGTACGTATATTTGCTTTGACTAACCTCAGAAATTCAAGCACAGCAAAGTTACAGTAGGTATATAAACAAGCAGGTCACGGGGTTAATGTTTGGCTGGAACATAATGACTTTCTTCTACCACTCAAGAGCACGCAGAGGCAGGAGGCTGTACTACTCAGAAACAACAAAAGATAAACACTTAACCCACCCACAGTCAACCAACTTTGAGCTTCCAAGTGATGAAAAAAATATGTGATCACCAAAGCAAAAAACAGACACAAAGTAAAGATGGTAAGTAACCTTCATTTTGACCCAATGAACTCTGCCCAGGGCCTAACAGAGGATGCCACAGGCATTGACTCTTTCTAATTTTTGACTGAACAAATAATAGCAGTTTAAAGCTCATTTTATGAAATAAAAATGATCTCTCAAAGCATCTATAAAAGTATACTGAAAACCTACCAGAAGATGGTATTTCTCAAATCCATTTATCATTAGCAATACATCCCACAAGCACACATTATGGAAGATTTTTTAAAAAATATCTAACATTTGAGGGGAGGGAACACATCTCCAAAGGCAAACTCTGGACAGAGCTTATGTGCCTGTCTCATCTCTCCCACCTCGACATGGAGCTTGTCAGAGGGCCAGGGGCTTTGTTGGAAAGCCTCAAGGCACACATCAGCACAAGAAGGGCCCAGAGAGTCTGACATCAGATTTGAGCTAAATAAGCAAGTAAAAGTCGAATTTGACTCTTAGCAGCAATACTTGTGAGTTCTCTTCCCATGGTTTCTCTTCACCTCTTAAACCTCCCATTCAGAGGATAGGAAAAGTAACGTGCCCAGGCAGGGCCATGGCTACATAGCAGGCCACACACCCAAGGGAAATACAAATCCATCTCAGCCCAGAGATATTGGAGATACTTTGAGCCAAGGGTGCAGGAGGCAGGCCAGCTCCCCCATCCCTTCATTCAGGAAGAGAAAATAAATGTGCACAATAAACATGCTTGCAGGGGCAAGGCCCTGCAGACCGATAGAGAAGCCCAGATTTGGTGGACATGGTTTACAAGGGCCCCAACTTCCGTCAGTAAGCCATCCCACATTTCTCTGAGCAGCTCTGCTCACAGATAAGTGCAGCCCTTATCAGGAAGCCGTGCATGTGCCCGGCACTGTTTATTTTGGCAGTGGCTCAGTTTCTGCCTCTATAATTAAATGAGGCTGATGAGATGACAGCAGCTCTGAGACAGATCAGAGGAAACTGCATGATCTCCCTGCGGTTTCTTCACTCTGCTCTCCACTGCTTGGCCTCCCTTCACATTTTTTTTTTCTTTATCACAAGGGAGTGAATTTAACCCACATCCTAGCCCAACAGGGGAGCTCAAGAACAGCATTAAATTCCAAATCAGCATTTTTATTATTGTTGCCCCTCTGCCAGCCAAGAGCATCTTTACTTCCCATCAGACACTAGCAAGAACTTCTCGTTACCCCCACACAGGTTGGGAGATGCCGGTCTCTCCCCCATGCTGCCCCAGAATAGACTCAGCCCAGTGTTCTAGCACCGGCATCCAGAACATCCAGCTCAACACCTGCTAATGGTCAACCTCAAATCCATCCAGTGAGTCCACGGTGTAACTGTGAAAGCAAAGGGAACCGATAAACCCACAGTTGATCACTTATTTTCTAAATTAACAAATCTACTTCTTGAATTATTGACCAAAGGACCCATGTATCATGTAACACTGTTTCCCTAATGAGATGATAACTCTGCAAGGAATGTCTGTATGTCTATGTCTGTGTCGATGACAATACAAACGTTGGTTCCTTCCTACCACCCAGTTCTTGCTTCACATCTACTAAGTCAGGAAACAACTTTTATACTCTTCTTAATTTTAGCGCTAGACTCAGCTAAAGGCACACTGCAAGAAACTCAAATGTTATAACGCAAAAAGGAGAGATTCCCACCAAACATTTTTTTGTTAATTGAGATATAATTAATATATAATGTTAGTTTCAGGTGTGCACCATAATAATTCGATATATGTATATATTGCAAAATAATCACCACAATAAGTCTAGTTAACATCCATCACCACACATAGTTAAATTTTTTTTCTTATGATAAAAACTAACTTTTAAGATCTACTCTCTTGGCAACTTTTAAATATTCAATATGGTATTTTTAACTATAGTCACACTACTCTAAGTCTGGATGGTAGTTCAATATTCCAGCTTCTTTTTTTGGATATTCGTATGCCACCCAAACAACACCAAGATCTGGGAGTCAAGGCTCCCTTTTTCTCAGTACTAGGAAAAGAAGTTACAAGCTCAGAGGGATCCATCTCAGCAAGAGATATCACCATCACTACAGCAACCAGGCTCCTGGAAACTGAAACACCTGTTACTTTTACTACTAAACTTGGAGCTTCTAATACAATGATATTAAGTAAAAAGTTCAATCAGTAATTCCAATAATCAGAATGAATGCTTTGATTAAACAATTGGTTTATTTTAGGGTCAGTATCTGAATTTCTCAGTTTCATTCAATATCGTTCTTATGTTTTTTTTGTTGTTGTTAATCTACACATAATGTGCTTTTCTTCTACCAAATTCCTGTTATGATCCACTTGACTGACTGACGTTTTCCAACCTAGCACCCAGCACTTACATATGTAGTTTAGTAAGTGTGTAGGTTTTTTTTAATGTATTTTACATGTTCTGTCTCTTCCCTGTAGGTGGTTAACAACTAATTGAGTGGTGTGTCTTTATTTATTTTGTATCATCTCACAACATCCAATGCAGAGTTCTGTGTAAAATAAGTATTTGAGAAAGGCTATGTAATTAGGTTATTTTACAAAATGTCTTAGAACCTAAACGGAGTAAGGATGAGCCTTGTGTATGCTGCAGAACAGAACAAAGATGTTCCCTCTCTACAGACTGGGCTCTGGGTGAATAAACAGCCATCCAGAAGCTAACATTGTTTTAAGTTTTCATTTTTTTAAAGGTTCTATTTATTTATTTTTTAGAGAGAGGGAGGGAGAGAGAAAGAGAGGGAAAGAAACATCAATGTGTGGTTGTTTCTCACATGCCCCCCCCGTGGGGACCTGGGCCACAACCCAGGCATGTGGCCTGACTGGGAATGAAACTGGTGACTCTTTGGTTCACAGGCCAGCGCTCAACCACTGATTCACACCAGCCAAGGCTAAATTTTCATTTTTTGAGAGCATAGAGATAAAGTATACAGATGCTTCTTAATTTACTATGGGGTTACATCCTGATGTCCTTATTATAAGTTGTAAATATCGTAGGTCAAAAGTGCATTGAATACACCTAACCTACCAAACACCATAGCTTATCTTAGCCTCCCTTAAACATACTCAAAACACTTGTAGTTGTCTACAGTTGGACAAAATCATCTAACACAAACACCAAGACTATTTTATAATGAAGTGTTGAACACTCATGTACCTTATTATGCATATTGCTTTCTCACCATTGTAAATTCAAAAAAATTGTAGGTTGAACCATTGTAAGTAGGAGACCACCTGCACAAAGAACAACTCTCTTATAAATGGCAACAGACTGTACCAAGAAAAATTTACAATAAATTGAGACTTTACTCACTATGTTCTGAATAGCTCCGGGATGCAGGGTAAGCAGATAAAAATGTGTCATTGGATGATACCACCAGCTCTTATATCCAAACGCTAATCCCACTCAAGCCAGTTCAAGAACTGCCCTGGCAGCCATTGAAATTTAAGTTCCCATTTCCACAGTGCACCCCATCCGGGCTCCATTTCCTCCTAAGCAGGACTGATGCTTGAGGCTGGATCAGTCCAGTGTCACTTATCTAGACATTTTTTTTCATAAACCACATGCATCAGGAAAGCAATGAACACAGAAGTCTAAGTTTTAAACATCGCTATATTAACTGGAGATTAAAGTATGCAATTTGCTTCTGCCAACTCTCTTTCCACACTGAGATGACCTATGTCCTTTTCCTACAGGAATGTTATCATCCTTTCGTGCCACAGCCCAAATCTGGAAAGAACAGAAGCTCAGCAATTAAATTTTCAATTTAACTATCTACCATTTGCTTAGTTTTCCATGTGGGATGCAGATGGTATCACATGGCCACGAAGGATTATTCACTAGATTAAATATAACATATAGTAAATAAACACTCAATGCCTTTAATAATTGGAACAAGAAATTCATTTTAATCTCATTGTGGCCAGTAGCTTCCTAATTGTCTTCTATATTTATTCAAGTGGCCAACAAGGCTCAGTTTTTAATAACCCGCAGCAAGTCAGCAGCAGGGTCTGGAACCTGAACTTGGGGTTCTTCCAAATATCCCCGCCTTTACACCGTGAGAGGACAAAGGCTCAGGCAACAGCAGACACCCTGATGCTTACTGTGTCTTGAAGACAGTAAAAGTCCAGTTTTTCCTCTTATTCCTTAGCCATTTTTTTCTTAATTTTATTCCAGCCTATCTGTTAACCAACAATTGATTTTAAAACATTTCACGATCTTGGCTGTGAACACTCTGGAGTGTTAAAGGATTGCTTATGGTTTGATAATTGTTTTTATGGCATGTTTAGGCATACCACATAATTTACTTCATAAACATCCCAATGTAAACTTAATTAAGTTCTGGTGAGAACTAACAACACTCAAGAAATAGATTATGAAGGCAACTGCAACCAACTTGGTTCTTGGCTCTTGCAATTTAGAGTTAGTTTGCTACAAATGCACTCAATTGTGCATACTGCCAAATACTGTATTTCAGTGTTTGTTCATAAAATATAATTTGAAATGCATGTAGGATGATACAGCCTTTTTGTAAAAGGAAGTTATTATCTGTCATAAAAGCAGTTGTTGACATTAGAAATGCAGATGCAAGAATCCAGACGGGAAATTTAATAAAAAGAAAACAAATGTAGCAGGGAAAAGGGGGGTTAACAATATGGGAAAGCGAAGCCAGATGTGGCTACAAATTTCTGCCTACAGGCAAAACCTGGACTCCCAGCTTTAAGATGGGCCATCCGTGGCCACTAGTGCGAAACATGGCTATCAGTTTAGAAAACTAAAGTGCACTGCTCCATTCATGGTGGCCTGCTGTGCAGGCCCCCTATGAGTATGGCTGTGCCCTCATTCATTCCTAAGCACTGCTTCTTTCCGTGTCTAAGGTGCATTGCCTGTGGATTTGCACAGTGCCAGCCTTCTCATACCCATCCCTTCCTCATCAGACGTCCCCCAGCAAGCCCCACACAGTAGTCTAATGAACTGGCTTTAATTATATTCCCCACAGAGCTGCAAAGATAAGAGACAACACTGCAGGAAATACACTTCAACATGTTTTGCTAGGCTTAGAGAATTTGATAAATGCTCGATTCTTTAAACAAAATCCACTGGAAAGTTCACCCCCCTCCACATCCATGCAGTTTCATCCTGGAAATTATTATGGATCACCACCAGGACCCTGTGAGACTCATGGTATATCTTCCTGGAGCTCACCAGAGCAAGTTATTATGGGGTACTCAGCCTCCGGTCTTGGTGCCATTTGGGGCTAATGCTCTTAGTATTTCCGGTATGGTAAATGTGTTTTTTCAGCTTGTGTTTTACCCCAGGCTGCCTATGGCAGTTCTTTGTTCTTAATGGCCAAAATAATTCCATGCCTATATGCAAATCACAGAAAGTTCATAGATCTTCCCAAGGGGGGTTGTTAGGTACCAATTTAAATGTATCACTGAACTCCAAGAGTTTACTTGAATTCAGCTTTTGAGTTGTGGATTCATTCTAAGACCCAGGGAGGATATATTAAAAGCATCAAAGGAAAGTCAAGTTTTCTTAGGTATTTTTAGAACAAGTGCAACCCTTTCAAGACGGAAGCTTTTGATAGTTCTCCAACCTTTAGTATAATTTAGCAAACCATGCAACAATAATGCCCATTCAGGATCGTAAATTCCTATCACTCAAGACAACCTATAATCTTGAGTATCACAGAGTCCTGTCTTTTCCTTTCTCTCTTCCTAAGTAAGCTGATGGGAGATTCAAATTATGGTGGAACTAATGAGCATGAAACCCGTGGGTGGTGTGGAAATATTTGGTCCAGCCTCAAACCCACAAAAAATTCCAGAAGGAAAGCGGCACCCAAGGGTGTGCACAGGACTGACCTTGAGATTCAGTGACTTGCTAAATTTCCTAGATCTGTGTGCCCAATAGCACAGAAATATTTCTAATAACATGAATCTCAAAAACAGTCAAATGTTTCTTCAAATTTTGCTATGAATATATTTGAAAACAACAATAGCCACAATAATAGAAATCACACCTGGAAAGATCTACTTAAATTGTTTTAAGGATATCCAGGCTGGAGAGTTTAAGAAAGTTTAGACCCTTAAACAAAGTTTTCTAATCAATATTAGGTAGTACCCAATTATTAATTGAGCCCCATGCCCTGCGGGGGTCCTAGGGAAAGCCAACACTAGATTTCCGGGCCTGTGATCACCTCCCAACCTGCCTGTGCCCGGGAGGCTGGCAGCCCACAGCAGCAGGCACACGGGGGCCAGTGAGTGCCATTGTGGCCAGACGGGAACCTTAAAGTGGGTTCTTTCAGGGCCTGAGTGTGAACACATAATCATTTCTTTTAAAGGGCTTCAAACCTGCAGGATATTAAATAAACAAGTATTTAAGAAGATTGGGAAGAAGCAGATCTTAATGTCAGCATCAACTTCAAAGACGTTTGATAAATTTATATGTGATGATGTACTAGCTGTGATGCAAAACACAATGGTTATATATAGATACTAGTTCTTAGTTGGATCTTTTCTTATAACAACAAGAATACACAAACATAATATAAAATCTTAGGAAAAATATATAGGCAAAAGAGAGAAAATTGTTGTCATCCTTAATCTAGCACACAAAGGAGGTAACCAATCTCAGAGTTCTCGTGTATGTCACTTATTTCTTTATTCTTTTATTATTTGTTTATTTATTTAGCACCTATTGTGGGCCAGGGACTGTGTATGTCCTTTCTGTCCTCACTTTGTACATAGATACACATATTTTTAACGTATAGAATCATTTTACATCCAGGATTTTAGTCTGAAATTTTTTTTTCAGTGAGTCTGAGTTTTACTAATAAGAATGATTCATCATCTATTTTATAACATTTGAATAGTTATATATGATTTCATTGTATGTAAGGATGTAACACAGCTTATTTTTTAAAAGTCATTGTCAAGCATGTTTTCATGTGATTATATAAAGTACTGGCTACATGGAAGTTTCTACACACACGTATGGCGGTTTTATGATAAGCTCTTATATGTAGACCTCCTACATCAACAAGTTTAGAACTTTTCAAACATTGCCAAATCATCCACTACTTATATTTTACATTCCCACAGACAATATGTGATTTCTCATACTCTTCCAAGGTCGATACTTTTTAAAATGTTGTCAATTTCTACGTACCCGTGACAGATTGTTTCGACTCATAGCGTTTTAACTACTAGGGAAATGGAAATTTTTCTCATTTGGCTAGCTTGCTGCTTCAATCAACAATAAACGGTATTTGTTGAGTGCCTACTGTGTTACAGACCAGTGCCAGGCACTGTGAGAGGTGAGTGGCTTGCCAATCGCGTGAAGAAGAATAAGATACCGGGGGACATAAGGTGAAGGAAACGCGGCTCACAGGGGCAGACAGGCATTTCAGGGGCTTTAATGTGAAAAAGGAGTTAGACTGGATGCATTTTTTTCCTTCTTGTAATCTTCTTTTTCACTTTTTGTTTTGTGTATATACTATATATTAAAAAACATATATTTTATATGTATTTTTAACATTTTAAAGAATTATAATTTTAAAATAAAATGAAACAAATATCCATGCATTCATCAACCAGCTTAAGAAACAAATAGGACTGATTATTCCTCTGAAGGCCCGTGACTGCCCCCACCCACACACTTTCCGTTTCTTCCTTCTAGAAGGCAACTGCTGAGTTTTTGGTCTCTGAGAGTGCGAGGCAGCTGGTCTGCTGCTCTGTGCGTCTCACCCTTCCTTCCCCACGCAGTGGAGTCTCAGTTTTCTGTCCTGGCCTCCAGAAACCTTCACACCAGAAAGCCCGCCCCGGACTTCCAGGCCACCCCCATGGTGGAGAGCGCCTTCAAGGAGGTGAAGCTTTCAGACTACAGAGGGAAATACGCGGTCCTCTTTTCCTACCCTTTGGACTTCACTTTCGTCTGCCCCACGGAGATCATCGCTTTCAGTGAGCATGCCGAAGACTTCTGCAAGCTGGGCTTCGAGGTGGTGGGGGTCTCCGTAGACCTGCAGTTCACCCACCTGGCTTGGATTAACACCCCCCAGAAGGAGGGAAGCTTGGGCCCTCTGAACATCCCCCTGCTGGCTGATGTAACCAGAAGCTTGTCCCATGATTATGGCGTGCTGAAGAAAGATGAGGGGATTGCCTACAGGGGCCTCTTTATCATTGATGGCAAGGGTGTCCTTCACCAGCTCAGCGTCAATGATTTGCCTCTAGGGCTCTCCGTGGATGAGGCTCCAGCTGGTCCAGGCCTTTCAGTACACGCATGAGCAGGGGGAAGTCTGTCCCACTGGCTGGAAGCCAGACAGTGACACAATCAAGCCCAACGTGGATGACAGCAAGGAATACTTCTCCAAACACAACTATGCTGACAAACAGGTGCCAAGCTTGGGCTCTTGGCCCATACCTGGGTGCCAGGAAAGGCCACATCTGCCCCTTCATATTCCACAGTCTGTGGCCCTAAAGGGCTAGTCCCAGACCTTTTCATATTCCTAGCTGAGTGGTGAATGGTGACCCATCCCTGGAGCCACCCAACCAGGCACAGGTCTAGAGGTGACCAATAAAGTATTAGGGACAGGAAAAAAAATAAAATAAAATAAAAGGTAACTGCTGAGTTTTACATAAATCGCTCAATTTTCTTTATAAATTTTACCAGATCTGAAGGTATCCCTGAGTAACATACTGTTGAGTTTGCCTGTTTGGAGTCACATATAAGTTCTTCCACAATTTAGGTTTATTTTGTTCTATTTTGGCTTTGCAAACACTGCGTTTTTGACTTGACCTATGTTGAGTACAGTTTCTTTATTTCAACTGATATAGTCTTCCATCACTTAATATTCCCCAATATCCTTACCCTTCATGCTGTCAGTGGATGTTTATTTTTAGATTTAAGTTGTTTTCTTTTTAGAGTTATCATAATGTTGCTATGAATAATGTTATACTTGTCTCCCAATCAAAAAGTGCAAAAGTTCCTTTAGGATATATATTAGGTTGAACCACATGAAACTGTCAGTTTCCTAAGTCAAAAAGTAGTCAAATTACTGGCCTGTAGGATATGTGTGTGTTCAGTCTAATTCCTAATAAGCAGTTTTCTAAAACAACTGTTTTCACCAACTTGCACAGATGCGACACTATTTGAAGCTTCCTTTTGTTCCACACTAATGCCAACACTTAGCATTAAGACAATTTAGTTTTGGCCATTCTTGAAGATATGTGATGATATCTCATTGTGGATGGTCCTGATGAGTAATGAGGTTGAGCATTTTTCATGTGTTTATTAGTCTCTTATGACTTCTTTTATATCTTGCCCATTCCTATTTTCTGCTCTTTTTTAATTGGGCTGTTTACCAACTCTTTATTAATTTATAAATGTTTTTATGTATCTTCAGAATACTAATCCTTTTCAATTATGTGTTGCAGTGTCCCAGATTATGGCTAGCATTTTTACTCTCTCATTGGTGTCTTTTGAAGAACAGAAAGTCTTAGTTTTACTGTGGTTGAATTTACCAGTCTTTTTCTCTCTGGTCCATGCACTTTGTGCTTGTTTAAGAAATCCTGTTCTATCACCAGAGTCCTAAAGATATTTTCTTCTACATGTTTAAAATCCTGCCTTTCACATTTTGGGTTTTAATCTACTTTGACCTCTGGCTTTAGTATTGTCATTTGAATAGAGACTGTAAGGCAGTTTTCATGATATTTCCACGTGCGTAACCAATCCAACCACCCCTTGTTGAATAATTGCAGGTCAGATGACAGATGACTGACCTGCAATTGTCATTCATCTGTCATCTGTCAGATTTCTATGTTTGACGAGTCTCTTTCTAAGCTCTCTATTCTACTCTTTTGGTCTCACTGTGCTAGTAGACATTGTCTTATTGCAAAAACTTTATGAGATTTAGTATCTTGTAGACCTGTATGTTCTGTCTTGGTTATTCTTATCAATTTTCTCTTTCATTTAAATTTTAAAATGTGCTAATTAAGTTCTGCAAAATCATTCTGTTGAAGTTTTTATTACAATTGCATTAAATCTCCAATCACTTGGGGAAGAATTGACATTTTTATGATAAATCATTCTACTGTGAATATGGTTCTCTCCATTTAGTTTCCTTTATCATAATTGGGTACAGTTATAAGTTTCTACATAAAGGTCTTGTACTGTGTTTGTTAGATGTGTGCTAGGAACTCTCCCTTGCCCTCAAGTGCACCCTCAGCATTCCCATTGTGTCCCGTGCTCAAGACTGAACTCTGTCTGGTGTTATTTACTGGGGCATTTCACCCGGCCCATATCTGTCCACTCATTTAACTCTGCATTGAGGATGCCAACTGTTTCCTGTAGAGACCCCAACTGATACAATATTGTGTATGTGAGACAGAGATTTCTCATAATTTGTATATTCTTTTGTGTTTTCTACATGGAAAACCATATCATCTGCAAATAGTGATATTTGAAGTTCTTTCCTTTCTGATCCTTATAATTTTCCTGCTTGTTTTACCACACGGACTTGTTCTCTAGAGCAATGTCCATTAGAGCAGACACCCTTTCATGCCTAATTGTAAAGAAATTGCTTTTCATAATTTTCTACTAATAAGATGTTTATTCTAAATAAAGGAAGTTCCATCCTACACCTAGCTTGCTGAAGTTCTATCATAAATAGTTGATGAATGTCATCAAATGTATATCTGAATCTATTGTGATCACAAGATTTTTCTCCTTTCAACTAAAAATATGATGATTTACATAACATATTTTATTATGTTAGGTCAATCATTCCAGAAATAAATGCTATTTAATCATTGCTGCCTTCAGTTTGCTGATACTTTCTATTTAGGATTTCTGCCTCTAGATTCATGGGCCAGATTTGTCTGTAACTTTCCCTCCTACTAAACATCCTTGTCACCTTTGTAATCAAGATTCTATTAGTCTTACAACATGGGTGGAAAGTGTTCTTTCTTTTTCCACTCTTTGAGAGAGTTTGTGTAAGGTTGAAACTATCTGTTCTTTAAATATATAGTTGAAACTACCTGTAAAAACATCTGGGACTAGTGTTTATTTTGTGGAAAGAATTTTAGCTCCTGACTCAAATTCCTTAAAAATTATAGTATCCTTCAGATGTTTATTACTTCTTAAATCAGCTCAGATAATTTATACTTTTCTAGAAATGTTTTAGTTTCACCTAAGTTTTTGAGTATTTGACATCAACTTGATCAGAATATTCCCTCAAAATTTCATCTCTACTGCATCTGTACTTATGACCTTTAGTCATCTTGATAGTATTTGTGGCTTCTCTTTTTTTCCTTAATCTATCTTGATGGAAGTTTGTCATTTTAAGCAGCTTTGGTTTTGATAATTTTGTGTTTTTGTTTTCTACTGCATTTATTTCTGCTCTTATTTTCTTCTTTCCTTTTACTCTTTTTGGGCTTAGTCATTTCTTGTTTTCTGTCTTCTTAAGATGGATACATAGGTAAATTCTTGTTAGCCTTTCTTCTTTTCTAATATAAGCATTTAAGACTATAAATTTCACTTTTAAGATGCTCCTTTAGGTATGTCTGCAGAGTTTTAATATACAGTGTTCCTGGGTGTGTTATCATTCAGCTTTAAGTATTTTTAATTTACATAATGAGTTCTTCTTTGAGCCATAGATCCTTTTGGTTTAATTTCCAAGTATGTGAGATTTACTTTAAGTTTATCTTTTTGCTGTTAGTTTCTAGCTTGCTTGTATTGTGGCTAGAGATTCTGAAATTTGTAAGCTTGTTTTGTGACCTATTAAGTAATCAATTGTTGAATTAGCCCACGTGTGCTTAAGAAGAATGTGTATTTTCCTAGCTGGGCATAGTTTATACGTATACACACATGTGAACACATACATACATATAAACATATGTGTATGTATATTTCTTAGTAGACAAATATTATAATTGTGCTGTTCAAATCATCTATGTCCTTGATAATATTTTTACTGGATCTATAAATTGCTGAGAGAGGTATGTTTTAAAACATAATATCTTAAAGCAGTCAGTTTTGGCTTTATTATGTGATTAGGTGCCTACAAATTTAGAACCATAACTTCCTGTTTAATTGAAACTTCTGCCAATATGTTGAAATTCTTTAATAAATTATTTTTGCACTTAAATCTAGCTTGTCTTGATATGATCACATCCATCCAGTCACTGAGGACTTCAGTCCACTGAGCTGGTTAAGTAGTAGAATGAACTCAAAGCCATTATCAGGAGACATAGTCTGTAGCTTGACTACAGCTTATCCATCAACATTGAAGGGTGAAATGCCACTTTTTTTTTCCAGCTCTCCCCTTAGCTCCATGCTCTGTAATTTGTTTTTGTTTTTTTTAATTCTCTGTCCATTACTTAAGTGCCTCTTAGACTAACATGTTCAGGCACAGGCTAATCACTGGTCAGCTTGAGACCCAAGATGAGCTTCTCAGGCCCACATGTAGTTCTCTGATCTTAGTTAAAACTTACCCAAAAGCCTTTTCACTCAGCATGTTTCAGGGCCAATAAAGAAACAGAAATGTAAAAACTCCAAAATGGCAAAAGGACAGGTCATGTGGGGTTTTTTTCTATTCCATAATCTTAAAAATCACATCAATCTGACCTGGAGAAGAAAACTTGTTTCAACGGACGTGTAAGTCCACAGCAATCTCTTCTTCAAAGTACATATTTTGAAGCTCTCAGGCTTCTGGGAAGAAACAATAAGACAACTGATCTCCGAACAGAAACATACTTTCTGGCCATGTGTGGCACAACAGAAATCTGGTTTTGGGGGTCGAGTCGAGGATTACTGTTAGCTTGTGTCACCCGCTCCTAAGAGACCCAAGTCACCCAGCTCAGGCCAGTAGCCTCCTCAGACCAGCGTGTGTGGCCACACCGAGGGCTCACCACAATCTTCTTTCCCAGCCTCTCTGGGCTCCAGTTCTCCAGCTTCCATCTGAACCTCCAGTTTCAAAGGGAGCCCTATACAGACAGTTTTCCAAAAAAGAATTCCGTTAAAATTTAGCCAAGCCAGTGCCATCATTTGAGGATCACAGGATCATAGTAGGAGACTTTGACAGTAATTCTCTTAGCTCAAAATAGGAAAAAATAAGACAGATTACTTGGCTACTACAGCATTGTCTTCACTTTTTTCCACTTCTTGTTTTTTCCCCCCTATTCTCCTAGAGTCCAAAGGATTTTAAAAAGAAATGCAGGGGCTTATAAGAGAAAATGCAGTTACTAAATTGGCCATCTGACTGACCATTGAAGAAATTTCTTAAAGCACTGGGGAAATGCCTCCTTTTAGAAAGAACTCATTTTTATTTGTACTTCATTATGCTTTCATTTCACTTTTTCCAAGTTTTAAGGCAGTGTATTAACTTCCATTTCAAAAGACTGATAAAGCTCACCTATTTACCTCTCCTCTCTCCAAAATAACAGCAAAATCCAACAACTTTTAAAAACATGCAAGAGAATAAAGGATAGAAACTGTACTGAATAAACCAAAATTTTAAAAAAAGAAATAAAAAAACGCACAAGTGCAAAAAAACATATCAGGAACTTGGAGGAGTTTCTGGTAGAGAAAGAGCAGAGGAGATCAGAATGATGGAAAATTGGACCTGAAGTCAAAGTTAACACGAGGAGGATCGTCATGAGATGTCACAACAGAGCTGAGGAAATCCCAGCAGTGGGACAGCTGGCTGGGGAACAGAGGGCCTGCCGCGCCCTCTCCTGCACAGGGACCCAGGGCACTGTGCATGTGCCCTCAGGTCTCAGTCAGCTGGCCTTGCTTTCTCATTCACCTGGAGCATCTAACCCAGCAGTTGTCAAAGTGTGGTCCCAGACAGCAGGATCAGCATCACTTGGGAACCTGCCAGCAAAACCAAGCCTCAGGCCCTACCCAGACTCATCAAATCAGACACTCTGGGAGTGAGGCCAGCAATCTGTGCTTCAACAAGCCCTCCAGGTGAATCTGATGCACTGGAAAGTCTGAGAACTGCTGATTGACTGGAGGGTCACAGAAGTCAGGGACCCTACAACCCTCAGGCTGCCTGTTAAACAGATTCTGGCTTTGAGTTCTTTCAGATTGGCTCAGACTCAAAACTCAGTGTGGGAGACAAAGCACAGTGATTAGTAGGGAAAACATGACATAGAAAGTAAAGAAGAAAGAAGAGGAGGACATTTGGTAAAACAAATTTCAGTGAAATTTATTTTAGCTCCTTTTAGAACATTTTTTCAAGGACTTCTGGTTTTGTCTACCACCCATCCTTCACCCAGATTTGTGTGTGTAACTAGTCATCCTTTCCATCAGTGCTTTAAGGGTTTGCTTTTTCCTCTATAAAGAGGCCTCCTCCCACCCTGGCTGGTGTGGCTCAGTTTTTTGGAGTGTCCTCCCATGAACTGAAAGATCACAGGTTCAATTCCTGGTTGGGGCATATGCCCAGGTTGTGGGTTCAATCCCTAGTTGGGTTGTGTATTCGAGACAACTGATTGATGTTTCTCTTCTTCTCTCTCCCTCTCCCTTCTCCTCTCTCTAAAAATCAATTAAAAAACCTCTCCTCCACCCTCCCTCTCCCCACTATGGATTACGTCAACTTCTTTTGTTGTCTTCATAGCACATCTAAAAATATCTTGTTTATTTATTTTTTATTTCATTATTTGTCTCACTGACAAGATGACATTCCATGAGAATGGGGACCTCTCTGTATCCCAGAGTCTGCCCCTCCACAGTCAATAAATAAAGTATTGTTGAATACTGAATGAATAAAGGGATGAATATACCCAACTGACCACCTGAACTGACAGACACCCAGTCAAAATAGCTTCGGGCTGAAGAAAGGAACTATATTCTCACTATTGCAGGGGGTGGGGGTTGTTTGTCTGTTTGTTTTGCTTCCTTTAACCTCAAAAACCATTATGCTGTAACTTCAAGCCAAACCAATAGGCTCTATTTCATCAGTTTATTCCATGAAAAGAGCATCTTCCTCTTTGCTTGAAAGATAATGATTTTAGAGGAGAAATCTTAAAGTTCTGGCTTAAGGAAAGCCTTTTTAGGTTGGCTGAAAATTAGACAAAGCTGTCTGTGACTCCTCAGGGGAAAAAAGGTTGTATATGCCGACTATGGTTGAAAATCAAAGCAAACTTAGAATATAACATTTTCTTGCTCTGTAAAATGTGTCTGAGAAGATACAGAGGAATAAATTGAAATGACATGGAAACATTTCATTTCTCTTGCATAAGATCAGTTTTTCATCCTCAGATTTCACAGATAAAATAATGTGGGTTTTCAGATCTTGTGTCTTATTGTAACAAGTATACAGGGAAGGGCAAAATGGAAATAGAGACGAAGACTGAGGGAGGAGAGAAGGAGAAAAATAGAGGGAGTCAGAGACATGTGGAGGGAGGAAAGAAGGGAGACAGAGAAAGAGCAAAAAGGCTAGAAGCAGATGCTGAGAGATTCCAATGGAGCAAACACGCTAAAAAAATGTGCTGTCAGTTGGCAAGGGGAGGAAAGGGGAAAGAAACACTATACCTTTAAGGTTTGTTTGTCTCAGTCTTTAAGTCTGGAAAGAATAGATAAGGAATTAAGAGGGAGACTAGAAGAGAAGGGTGCAAAGGGAAGTTGTAAAGCATTTTAAATACATTTAGTTCAGGGAGGATTCCAGCACTATTGCTGAAGTTCCTTTCATTGAGTAAGACCAGCTCCAGCTAAAGGAATGTCAGCACTGCCCACACTCTCTCCTTTCCCCTCTACAACTCCCCATACCTCTGTCGCTACCTCTGTTAACCCACCTGCAAAGAGACACTCGCCGAACCTCACAGACTCCCAATCATGGGACTTCTGCCTGGTTGGCCTTCCTCCTCAACAGTATTAGGAAGCAGGTGAAGATAACCCTGCTTCACACACAGAAAAACATAAGCTTCGAATTCACATGGAGTTGAGAAGGACCTTTAAGACTTACTAATCATCATAGGTCTTCCATCGCACTTAATTTATACCCAAACAGAGCATGCATCCCAGTCCAGCTCCACTTGAGGTAGAGTTAGTTGGGTACCACCTATCTTTGAAGTCCCAGACTCTCACTCTGTCAGGTTTATGAGGGAAGGGACAATGCCTGACTCATTTCGTATCCTCCAGAGCCTGACAAAACAGGGCTTGTCCATGGAAGGAACCCATAAACTTAGAATCAAATTAAAAATAGGTCCAAGCAAGAGGTCACACAATTCATTGATGGGAAGCCTAGGTACTTTGGGATCTCATTCAACTGTTCTTTCAACTTGACCATACCTGTCTCACTCAGAAACTCAGCTGACTCTACTTATTTCAGGCAAAAGTATTCACTAGTGTTTCATCAATAACCATCCATATTCATATGACTCCTTGTTATCCTATGTCCCTGGTCTCTTTCTCCCAAATATGTATGCTGCAATATCTACATACTATCATTAAGCTTATAAAATGTGGAGAAAATTGCCTCCTGAACAAATTGTTCTCTGTGGTGCCAAGGATGAGATACACAGCACCTCTTTAGTGATGTGACTTGCATTTAAGAATACATAAGCGGAAACGGACTTTCAGTCAAGATGAAGGCGTAGGTAAACATGGCTCACCTCCTCCCACAACCACAGCAAAAATTACAACTAGACTACAAAACAACTATCACCCAGAATTGTCAGAAAATTGAGCTATATAAACATCCAAAAACCAATGAATTAAAGAAGTCACATTCATCAAGATAGGTAGAAGGGGCAGAGATGCAGAGAGGCATGGAGATGCAGAGACATGGAGATGCAAGTCAGGCAGTCCCACACCCATGTGTGCTGCATAAAAATCAGGAGAGATACCTTGGGAAGGAGGGTAATAGTCCCAGACCAAGATCACCCAGCCCAGGGTTCCAGTGCCAGGAAGATAAGTCCCTGCTACTTCCCTCTGTAAAAACCAGTGGGGGTTGGGGTGGGGGAAGAAACTGCAGGATTCTCAGGAGTCTCCTTTTAAAGGGCCTGTAACAGACTTAGACTTGTGCAGACTCACTCCCTCTGGGCTCTGGCACTAGGGCAGCAGCTGGAAGAGCATCAGTGGCATAGGTGAAGAAATTAAATTGTCTGGCATCAAGACAAATGCCAAGGGACAGCTTCCTCCCAGATAATACTCCAGAGGCCAAGCAGCAGCATTGATCCCTTTCTGAGGCCTCCCCCGCATAGAGCCACAGAGTAGTGACACCATATTGGAGATTCCATCAATCTGGTTCACACGGATTACCCCTCCCTGATGATGACCTAAGATTCTGCCCCATCCAACCTACTGGTGCTCTTTTCTATAATAGGCCATGCTACTGAGACAGGGAGTCAAAGCAGCTCTACCTAATGCATAAAAACAAACACAGAGAGGCTACCAAAATGAGAAACAACAAAACATGGCCCAAATGAAATTACAAAACAAAACTCTGGAAAAAGAACTAAACAAAATGGAAATAAGCAATCTATCAGATGCAGAGTTGAAAACACTGGTTATTAGGATTCTCAAGGAACTCACTGGATACTTCAACAGCACAAAAAAGACCCAGGCAGAAATGAAGGTTACATTAAGTGAAATAAAGAAAAATTTACAGGGAACCAAGAGTGGAGGAGATAAAGCTGAGACTCAAATCAATGATATGGAACATAAGGAAGAAAAAAGCAAGAAGATTATATCAGAACAGCAAGAAGAAAAAAGAATTCAAAAAACAAGGATAGGTTAAGGAGCCTCTGGGACAACCTCAAACATACCAACATTCTAATCATAGGGGTGCTGGAAGGAGAAGAGAAAGAGCAAAAAATTGAAAACTTATTTGAAAAAATAATGAAAGAAAACTTCCCTGATTTAGTGAAGGAAATAAACATAAAAGTCGAGGAAGCACAGAAAGTCCAAAACAAGGTGGACCCAAAGAAGACCACACCAAGACACATCATAATTAAAATGCTAAAGGTCAAAGATAAAGAGAGAATCTTAAAAGCAGCAAGAGAAAAGCAGATAGTTACCTACAACAAGTTCCCATAAGACTGTCAGCTGATTTCTCAAAAAAAGTTTGCAGGTAAGATGGAACTGGCAAGAAGTATTGAAGTGGTGAAAAGCAAGGACCTACAACCTAGATTACTCTATACAGGAAAATTATCATTTAGAATGGAAGGGCAGATAAAGTGCTTCTCAGACAAGATAAAACTAAAGGAGTTCATCTTCACTAAGCCCTTATTATATGAAACATTAAAGGGACTTATTGAAGAAAAAGAAGATCAAAACTATGAATATTAAAATGGCAATAAATTCATAATTATCAACAATTAAATCTAAAAAACAAACTAAACAAACCAGCAGAACAGAAACAGAATCATAGATATGGAGATCATTTGGAGGGTTATCAGTTGGGAAGAGGAAGGGGGCAAAGGGGAAAAAGGTGCAGGGTTAAGAAGTACAATTGGGGATGGGGCAAGGCTGTAATCTTGGATAGAAGTCTAGGCCTGATTTTTCTCAAAAGTGAAAAGTATTTAAACAGGACACAATCAGGTCTTAGGGGCCTTTTTTTAAAGAAAGATTCTACGTAGATTAGAAAGGACTCTAGATCCTTTCTAACGAGCTGTCATGGTCCAGGTTTTCCTGCCTCACTTCTCTGTATTTTGCATCTAGTATACATTTACTTTTAGTTTGAAGTCACACCATACCCATTTTCAGTTTTTATAATCTGACCATGAGATGGGTTCCTATTTATTATGGCCCATCTACTTCCCATTGGAAGAACCCAATTCCCATTCATTATTAATTGATTTCCACTAGTTGTGCAATTGGAAGCTGTAACTTTAAGGTTTGTCAGGGACCAAGTTGTAAGAACACAATGTTGTAAATTACAATTACCATCTATAAGTCTAGAGGCCAGGAGGATAGTAAAAGTTTCATAGGTAAATTTTCTGTGCCTCAGTAGCAGTTATAGAGGGTCATGTTTTTATAGCCATTGTAGCTTATACTTGAATTAATATAGTTTGTTGTTCTTATTGGGTTAGGGTGGGTTAGCACATTCCCATAATTAGGTTCCAGTATTTATACATAAAATTCCATTCTTAATATTTCTTTTCCACTAATTTTCGACAACTTTCTTGTACTTCTTAGTTTGTCTCTTTTCACTCATTCAGAAATAACTAATTTATTAGGACCAACTACTTTCTTTTAACTTTTCTTAAAAATATACACATCTCGCCCTGGCTGGTTGTGGCTCAGTGGACTGAGTGCTGGCCTATTAGCCAGAGGGTTACTGGTTCGATTCCTGGTCGGGGCACTTGCCCAGGTTGCAGGCCAGGTCCCCAGTTGGGGACAGGTGAGAGGCAACCACACACTGATGTTTCTCTCCCTCTCTTTCTTCCTCCCTTTCCCTCTCTCTAAAAAAATAAATAAGCAAAATCTTTTTAAAAAATATACACATCTCTTTACTTTCATTTGTAATAGCATTAAATTTTAAGAGAAACTATAAAAGAGTATTATTTGATAATACAAAAGTTATCTTATACACCTTTAGCAATTATTAACAGTTGGACTATATACACAAGGTTTGAGAAAACCCTAAAGAACAAGTATTACTACTACTACTACTACTATTTTTATTATTATTATTAGCAGACAAGTAAAGACAATCAAACAAATAAAGTTTAACATCAATCTGTAGGTGTGACGGCCTTGTCCTTGTCTTGGGATAGCTGTCTCTCTCTAACATCCGTGTCTTCTCATCCTGGAGAAGTCACTTTGCTCTCTGCCATAGGTGGAGGCAAGTGTCAGAGACAGGGACAGATGTCCATTCATATTTAGGCACCTGATAAGGTTTCTTCCAACAGTGTTGGAGATAGTCTCTAACTAATGTCTATTCCAATGAACAAAAATCTCCTGGTTGTAAATTGTGGTCTCTGAAGTCTTTGTTTCCCAGGAGCACACTGTGAAATTAGTATTACTAATTTATCATTCCCTACAAACTGGTTAATAATCCCTTGATAACAATGCAGAATGTCTCCTTTTAGTAAAGTTGATTCATATGTCCCTTCATCCAGATTCATAGGGCAGCTCATAACTCTTTCACGAGGAGAAAAGCTGTTTACCAAAAGTTGATTTCAGGTTGAGGATCCATATAGAGAGATCTTCTGGCCAAGGGAGACTAAAAGATTCTGAAAATTGTTTTATTTGTACCATATGTTTCACCAACCCAGAGAACTGGGGGTGATAGGAATAATAAAAATACTGTGGAATAGGCAAAATATTATAAATGGATTACATTATTTGTCCCATAAAATGAGTCCCTCAGTCACTGCAACTCAGAGGGAATTCTCCAATTCGGAATTCATTTTTTTCTAATAATTTACCTACCACTAAATCTACTGCTCTCCTGTAAGAGAATGCCTCAACCCATATAAATCATAACTGACACATATTTGTATTCTTGAAATGGTGGCATTTGGATAAAATCAATTGCCATACTTCAAACGGATCTCACAGAAGTAGGAAATGTCCTTGGGACCCTTGGAATGATGTTCCAGGGTTATATCTGGACAGATAGAAAGAAATCTACTACATACTTTATGAACTATAGTAGTGGTAACATTATTTACTCTATGGAATTATGTTTTAGAACTCTAATGTTTTAGCTCATATACCAACGTATAGGTAACTAACCCCCCTTATATGAGATTGTTTTCTGATCGGGTCCAAGCCATATCTGTTTGCCTGGGACAAAGCTTCCCTTTTTTGTTGCCATATCCTCTTTTCTTCTGCAGCTGTCTGTTGGAACTGTAAAAGAGAGTCTTTTATTGATTTAATAGGCAGCAAGGAGCATTCTCAGGTCTGGATAATTTGGCTGTTTAATGCTGCCTGTCTAGCTGCAGCATCAGCTAAATAATTTTTGTTTCCATGGTGGCAGCTTTAGAAAGCTCTGGAATTTTGATAATTGCCAATTTTTTTATTTCTATATGACATCTAATAATTCTGCAACCTATTTTCCATTCTTTATGGGCTGCCCTGATAGAATTAAGACTTGTTGCTTTAATGATATTCTAAAGTTGTGAGCTACACCAAAGGCATAGCTACTATCAGTGTAAATATTGGCTATTTGATCTCTGACCAGTTAACAAGCCTGATTTAGAACAATTAATTAGGCTTGTCGGGTAGGCTTTATTGAGGTAAATAAAAACCTTCAATTATGTCCACCATGGAAGTTATTGCATATCCAGCTCAGTAACATCCCTGCTTATTTTTTAAAGATCCATCTGTAAACCAAATTAAGTCAGCATTATCAAAGGGAGTTTTCTATAAACCATTCCTAGGAATAAGAAAGTGGTCAGCAAGCAAAACACAGTTGTGGAAGTCTTCAAAGAAAGTAGCAAAGTTGCTGGGTTAAGACTGTCACACTGAGTTCAAGTAATATTAGGGGCAGAAGGCAAGAGCCAGTCGACACCAAGAGTGTTGAATGTGGTGAGAATTCCGTGGAGAGCCAACAGAACGAGGAACATAAGCAAAGGAGAGCCTATCGTTTCTGTTTGTTTGTGTGGCGTATCTGTAGCAGAGACGGCTGTCAGGCAGACACGCAGGGAGCCCTTTGGCTACTGAGCCTCATTGCTGCCTGTAACATCCAACAGGTCTCTGCTAAAGTAGTTCCTTTACTGTCTTGTATAAAAAAGTAGACATTTTATCATTGAGGTGTCCCAGAGTGGAAGTTTTAGATAACTCTTTAGAGATTTTATAGCTCATTTCCCTTCGGGGTTCCACTGAATTGGATCAGGTCAATTCGATTTTAATAAGACATATAGAAGCTGGGCCATCACTAAATCTTGCAATCCAGTTGTGACAATATCCAGTCAAACCCAGGAACCAGTTAAGCTGGTTTTTGTTGTTTGTTTGTTTGTTTGTTTTTAGAAGAATAAAGGACAACATTCTTTTGAGTCTTTCAGGGTTACTCAGTGACCCATCCTTAGCTATGAGATGGCCAAGGTATTTGACATGCGGTAAGCAAAATTGAAGCTTATCCTTTGAGAATTTATGTCCTTTTATAACTAGCTGTTGTAATAGGTAAATTGTGTCCTTTGGGAAGACTAGTAATGTCCTCTAGCATAAAAGTAAATCATACACATATTGAATTAGAGTGGATTGTGTAGGAAATGAACATCATTTAAATCAGCTTCCAGTATCTAAGACAGTAGGTGGGACTCTCTGTATATCCCTGTGGCATTACTGTCCAAGTAAACTTGTAATCTCCCCAAGTGAAAGCAAAGAGGTATTTCTGTCTTCTCTTCTTCCACCTCCTCCTCCTCCTTCTTCTTTAAAAAATGCTGAAAAATGCACTACCTAAACCTATCACTGAAAAATATTGGCAGTCCACAGGAATAGCTGATAATAGGTTATTTGGATTTGGAACCACAAGATGTTTGGAAATAATGTTATTTACATGTATGAGATTCTGTACCGATCTCTATCCTTTCCCATTGAGTTTCTTTACTGGAAGGATAGGAGAATTACAGGGGCTTGCACATGAAATTTAAGTCCCTTTTATAAGTAACCTTGTATAGTGGGCTCAATCCCAGTTTGTGCACAGAGGATATTGGAGACTGGAAAAGGCTTGAAGTTGTATTGGAACATCTTGCAACAAACGTTCAGTCTCAAGATTATTTCCCTCTTGTGGAAGTTCTTTTAAAATCATTATTTTCCTAATTAGTTCAACATCAGATTTACGTATTTCTAAATGCATTTCACCCTTCTGGAAAAAGGATATGTGGGCATCTTTGGTTTCAAGGAAAAACCTCACCATATCAAGTGAGTTGGGCAGATATGAATATACATATATACAAAATATATATTATATATGGATATATATAATGTGTGTATATATAATCTTCCCACAACATTCCCTAGTTGGAAAGAAACAAGTTCTGACTTTAAAACAATCACTGGTTAGTTAGATATCCCTACCATTTACTCCACCTTAGTTAGGTGTGGTTAAGAACAACAGATAAAATAGCCCCAGTATTTATAAGGGCCTTAGTAATTTTCCTTTTTTTATGTTGCTTACTTTCTGCTAAACTATTAGTAAGGAAAAGGGGAAACACATTCTCATAGTCCCTGGAGCAGTCCTGTGCTGGCTTCTGTTTCTTTTTCTAAATCCCATTTCAGTTTTCCACAATCCTTCTTAAGGTGACTTGGCTTTCTACCACAAAAACAGATTCCCCTACAGGAGTTTTCCAGCAAAACCTATTTAGTAATCCTGTTGCTTTTGCTTCCGGAAACCAGTAAGTATATTAACTGAAATAGGTCAGAGTAGCCAGGATTACATGTTCTAACAGTCAGTTTCCTTTGTGAACCCATCAGAGTCCCAGAGAAAATCAGGGAAATCTTTAGGTAGAATTACTTAATAATGCTCTAGTTCCAGGAACCAATTGCTTGTTCTCTTTTGCCTGACGCCAGCCTTTCTCCAGTGAAAGCTGGTATTGGGTTGGCCAAAAAGTTCGTTTAGTTTTTTTCAACATAATGGTTCTAGTAGTGCTTAGTTGTCTTTAACCTCATTTGAAACAATTTTGTTAGATTGTATCATGACAGCTGTCATATCAATGTGCATTTAAAAAAAATCTTGCCAAAATTGGTGAATTTTTGTGTAGCCATTTAATATTGAAGGTATCAATGTTTTTGGCATATTATGCTTTATCCTTTCAAGAAAGGTAAAAACGCAACTGAAAGGCAAAAAAAGACCTGTGCAGTATAGGGAGAAGTTGCTATGACTGATCAAATGTGTCAAAAGTGGTTTGTGAATTTTCTTGATACTATGGACATTTTGGCCAAGTAATTCTTTGCTGTGCAGCTGCCTTATGCATTGGAAGATGTTTAGCAGCACCCCTGGCCTCCACCCACTAGAAGCCAATAGATAGCGAACATACTAAAAATATCCAAATCAAAAGAGTTATTAGTGAAAATAAAAAATGTGTCTTTTATTTTACAGAAAAAACTAAATGAACATTTTGCCCAACCCAATACATTTGCAGCACTGGAAATAAAGGGAGATAGCCCATACAAAGGGGACACTTGATCCAATAAGGACCCCAAGGTGGATGTAAGTACACTAGGTGTTCTGGTCACACCTGCTGTAAGAAGAGAGTTGCCTCTGAGAGCTCATATGACCCTGTAGAGGGATCTCAGTTTCTGATTGTCCAATATTCAGTTCCAGAGCCTTACTTCCAAATATCAGATTCTGCAAGATCAATAAATTCCTTTTCCTTTGACTTGTTTTAATGTGTCTTTCTTCCCTGGAACTAGTTTGCTAAAATAGAGATAAAAAAAAAAAGATGGGACCCCTTGATTGTAAGTTCACCTTATTCCATGGTTCTGTCTTTTATATATTCTGTGTACCTACCATGTGTGAATCAGCTCTGAAACAGAATGCAATGCCTTCCAACTGGTAGAATGAACAGTAAATAGGCCAAACAGCCTGCATTCATCATAGCTCTTTATGTTGAAAGCAGCAGAAATCTAACTCGAACTAGCTTTAGTATAAAAAGGAAATTTATACTTCACACAGCTGGAAAGTCAGAGAGGTTACTCTTTAAGTGTGATTGGCTCCAAGTTCAAATTTCACCATCAAGTATCTATGTATTTATCATTCATCCATTCTTCCATCTATCTGTTTATCTCTTGGCTCTGTTTTCCTCTCTGCTATAGTCATTCTCAGGCAGATTCCATCCATGTGGTAAGACAGGCAACCCCCAGCAGCTCTAGAATTTTATCTCCCTTGCAGAGACCATTTACTCTCAGCATCCATGTCAGTCAGTCTCTAAAAAGTTTCTGTCTGGCCTGATGGCTCCCATGTCCCCCTGTGGTGGGAGTGGTGTCGCAGGGGCTTAATTAACAGACCACCAGAATGACGGAAAGGTGAGAGTAGTCAATCCTGAAAGGGAGGGATAATCTGAGTCAGGCAAAAGAGCAAGAGATATCACTGCACAGGTCTTTATTCTCATATAATGAAAATAGGTTTTCTGTGTGGTATGCAGTTGGCATCATAACGGATGTATACACAGATCACCCAAAACTATGACACATACTTCAATGTGTTTAAAGGAAGCTCCCCCGTTTTACACACATACATGCACACACACACAGAAACCCTAGCAAAAGTGTTAACTTCAAAATTCATTTGAGAGGGTGCCAGATAACCATTTTCACAGGGATATACTGAATAAATCAAGTGTAATTTTACTGGACATCAGATTAGCTAAATCTTTGTTTTTTAAAAATTGCCCATAAAATGTAAGAGAAGCGTTCCTTGCAATGGTAGAAGAGGTGGAAGTTGCTTTCGGTGCCGTCTCACCAAAGGAGCCAGTTTTTCGACACTAAACTCTTTCTTCTGCTTAGGACACAGAGGCAAGGTTTGCATGGCATGAAGGAAACACAAATGAATTTCCTAAAAAGGGGAAAATAAGAGCCTCCAGATTTTGATATACAGTGTGGAGAGTACAGGTCAGAAGGAAAAAGAAGGGTCATTCAAACAAAGTACCCAAGGGGCCTACAAATGTGCCTCATTTTGTGAACATTACACATTTGGGGGAGGGTGGGGGTTGTTGGATATTGATTTATGCACCAGGCCGCCAAACGTAACCTTTTTTTTTTTAAGGAAATGCAGTCATTGCCTTTGAAGGAGACTGAAATCCAACTAGCCAGCTTTCAATCATGCAGGAACTAACTGTCCTGGTGAGAGTTACCCAAATCCTTTTCTTCACACATCCTGTCACCCAGAGGAGAGCACAGGAGAGGAAAGAACGTAAAATTTTAAAACATCAGCTTGGAATAGTGAGGAAGCAAATCCAGCAGTGAAAATGGGAGTTAGGGCAAAGGATTTCAGCTATCTTCAGTTCACTGACCTTTCCATGACTTGGGAGACTGGATCCAGCTCCTGGCGGTGGTCCTTTTATTAGGAAAGGAGAAGGCTCCAGGGCAAGGAGCAGAGGATGAGAGGGTGCAACATTTAAATGAAGTAAATCCTTCCCAAAAAGAAGGCAAAAAGGACTGCATTTACCCCATGACTATGAATTCCTAAAGCCCGTTACATGACTTAAGTTGGGATAAAATGTTTTCTTTATGAAAAAAACACCAGCTATTGATATGTTACCTTCTTAAAACAAGTGTTAACATGTGTTGATTAACTAAGGATGGACTGATTCTTTTAAGTGATTATGCAATACAGAATCATACTGAGCACAAAAAAGTCATCTTTGCGTCCTCCCTTCAGTATACCCAATCACAACACCTCCTGCATGGTAACCACGGTTACAGTTTGTTGTGTGACTTCTAGAGTTTCTCTCTATGCAGTTGTACATGGGCATCCATGTGCACACACACATACCAGAGATACATACATATAATTAAACTGTATACTGTTTACTCCTTACTTTTCACCTAGAAATATATCTTATAAATCTTTCCATGTCAGCACCATAAGTCTACCTTATTCTCTTTTACTGTTGCATATTGTTATGTGGTGTTAAATATATCATGATTTATTTCCCTGATGATGGACATTGAAAGGATTTCTATTTTTGCTATTCTAAGCAATGCTGCAGTTGGAAATCCTTATTGATACTTCTTTGTACACATGTGCAAAGAATTCTCTCTGACAGAATATAGAACTGGATGTGATGGTTCAAAGAAGATGGACGTTTTTACTTTTGATAGACACAGCCAAATTGACCTCCAAAAGACTATCCCATTTTATACTGCCTTGACATTGAAAGCAACAGAATTTTTTTTAATTTCCAATCTCATGAATGAAACCTAGTCTATCATCATTACTTTGATCTTTGTTCATTGTTTACTTATTAGATTAAGCATCTTTTTACATCAATATTGGTCAGTTTTATTTAAGTCAGTGACTTGACTGTTAATATTTTTGCCCATCTTTCTACATTTTTATTTTTCTTATTTATTTGTATGAGCTCTTTATATATTGTGGGTAATAATATTTATCTACTATGTGTCTTGCAAATATTTTACCTCAGACTGTTGCTCATGTTTTATATATTTCAGTGTATTACAGATTAAGATTTTTCATAACTTTAATAAAATCTTTATCCTGTATGGTTTCTATATTTTTTATGTTATTTAAAAAGACATCACCCATCTAAAAATGACTAAAGTAGTTTTGCTATTTTGTCTAATACTTCTATAGTTTTCCTCTAAATTTAGCTCTTTAATCTATATGAAATATATTTTCACATTTATGGTGAAATTAAAATTTTCTTTTCTTTGCCTTGACTGGTGTGGCTCAATGGATTGAGCACCAGACTACAAAGCAAAGGGTCACCAGTTTGATTCCCAGGCACATGCCTGGGTTGTAGGCCAGGTCTCCAGTAAGGGGTGTGTGAGAGGCAATCACACACTGATGTTTCTCTCCCTTTCTTTCTCTCTTCCTTCCCCTCTCTCTAAAACTAAATAAATAAAAACTTTTTTAAAAATTATTTTCTTCTTATTATCTGCTTTATTTAGTGAATAGGTCATCACTTCATAATCTGAAGTGTTATCTTGGTTTTGTGTACTAAATTCCTATGTAAACATACATGGATGCATTTACAGACTCCTTTGTCCCATTGACCTATTTTTCTATTTTTATATAAAATATGTACTGTTTTAATTGCTACTATTTTGAAGTATGTTTTGATATAAAGTACAATAACTCTTCTATCACTGTTAACTCCTTTTCAATAATCTTTTGATTAATCTGTGCATTTTCTGTTCTATGTAAACTTTCAGATCTGCTTGTTAAGTTTCATAAAATATTCCCTTGTAACATTTCCTAGGGTTTCATTGAATTCATAGGTTATTTGGGGAAGAACTGACACCTTGACAATTTTGATTCAACCATCCAACATAGCATGTGTCTTTTATTTATGTTTTCTTTTGTCCCTCAACAAAATTTTGTGGTTTCCTTCATATTAGGCTTATTTCTAGGTTTTACTACTGTAATTACAGTATTTTATGACATTTTCTAATTGTTGACAGCACATTGGATTTCTAATTTTTCATTTATTCATTTAGCCAGTGTTTATTAAACGCTCACTGTATGGCACGCTGCACAATCCTTAAGAGTTTATTGAGCAAAGACTGATTCTAACAGGGCAGTGCCCAGCCGGAAGTGGTTAGGAGTGCTCCACCAACAGGAACTGGAGGAAAGCCTTTTACAGAGAAGATGCGGAAACTATGCAAGAAATTATTTGAATGGGTATAGCTTAACTCTTTGCCTTATTAGGAAGAGTCTACTTGGCTGTTTGTGGTTGGTTATCCTCAAGTTCCCATTCCTTAACCTTGAGGCAATCACAGGCTTAGGTTTGGATTTGCTTCTGTAGGCTACTAAGGCATTAGAGCCACCTCAGTACAATAGGTCTCCTTGTTTAATTAATTTAATGGTACTGTAAATCTATATGAGAAGGTACAAGATGAAATATCACTGAATACATTTTAATAACCAAGGCTGGATGGATACATAAACTGGAAAGTTTAAAGGAAAACAAAATGCTTAGACAAAATTTTTTAGCACATTTTCAATCACATTTCTAGTGTCTCCTATATAAGGGCCCCCAGGAGAAATTTCTTCACTACTAAGTAGTAGGAAAGGCTTTGCTTTCCCTGTAGCCACGTGCTCTTTTTCTCACACAGAACTAAGAATAAGTGAGTGCATAGATCTGCCCACCTTCTCTCTACACTTGATCCTGGGGAAGTTGAGAGTTAACTTGCTAGGTCAGCCAAAGCAATGCTGCATTATCTTTATTCTTCTCTCCCCACTTACCTGATACAGTGTTTGCTTTTTGTTTTTAATTTGTATTTGCTATAAATTTCTTGAACCCCTGGGAAGCAAGACAAGGGAAGAGGAGAAAATATTTCTTAGCATCGAGGACACTAGTTGGAATAAAGCAGATTTGAGAGTGATCTTTTTTCAAACTCCTGACTCTCAGGATAAAGTCAATCAGCTCTGTCCCCTTCAGCGCCCCCTCCCCAGCTGCTTTCTCCTGCCCCCAGCCCAGATTCAGAGAGATCAAGCTGTTCTGTTCCAGCCTTTCTGCTCTGAGGTTGTCCCTCTTTTCCCAAGGTTATCTCCAGCTTCTCAGTCAGCAGCTGTTTGTCAAGCCCCAAGGAACAGACAGGCCCTGAATCCTCCCATCACGAAGACAACATTTCCTTCAGTTTCTTTTTCTTTTTTTTTTTTTTTTTTTTATCTTTCTGAGTGTTTGTAAAGAGAAAGGGGGAGGAACCTTCTCCCAAGGCCCAAAAGAGTTTTAGAAGTTGCATGCTCATGGAAAACAGCTTTTCTCATTCTGTTTAAAAGTTTCCACCCCACAATTTCAAGTGACTCAGACATCAAAAAAAACAGTTCATGTCTAAGGGAGGGGCACCCACAGGGGTCACTCTTATTTAGGGGATCTTCATATTGTGAGGTTTAATGACACAAAACACCAAAGGAGGCTGGGAACCTATTTTAATCTAAACTACAGGTTTGCATTTTTTTTCCATTTCTCTGCATTCTCTTCCTCACCTCCACCTGCCCATCTACACCCCCTCATACCCCCAACTTAGCTTTTCTATTGCAAATGCTTAGGAACAGGATTTGAATGAAAGCAGAAGCTATTTCCTCTGCTCCCTGAACTGCCGACAACTGGATCACAACCTGAGAGCCTTTGCGCACTTACCACCAATTGTGAAATAAACAAGGTTAGCTGTTTTATGTAAGCTGAGTAAAACTACAAAATAATAGACAAAAATAAAGAGATTTGTTGCTGTGCATGCTTGAAGGCCATCACTAGATGCATAACTGGCCTTTAGATGTTTATGTCATTAGGCTTGATCAAGAGGGCAGCGGCAAAGGGTTCACACACACGCATGTAGCAAGCAATCAGGACAGCCTCTGCAACATATTTTTGACCCTTGAATAATTCAGACCCCAGAGCATACTAGAGCTAAATTCCATTCAAAGCAGAGAGAGAAATGATTCTTTCACTACACAAATTTGTGAAAGAATCAACGGACAAATTTTCAACCAAAGTAGCTAATGAGAACTCCCCCCATGGAGGTTATTGAATGGCAGTCCTTGCTACTTGAAGCAGACTCCTGTGTTTGGTCCTGATTGCAGGGAAGTGTGGGTTTGTGGGTTTTTTTCCCTTTTTTAACACTGGTGACATCCAAAGTGGCATGGGGAGGAGATGCAGTCCTGCTAGCCATTTTCATAATCACCTGTATTAATACTCTTACCTGAATAGAGAAGTCCTTTCTCTCAGCTCCCTTACTCTTCAAGAGCATTTTACCTGACTACAAAAGGAATGCATGTACACTGTAGACATTTTGGAAAATAATGAAAATCTCAGGGAAGAAAAATTCAAATTCTTTATTTATCCAGCACTCATCAATAACCACTAGTAACATTTTAGTGTTTAGTCTTCTAGCCTATACTTTTCAGTGTATGGTATTTATATTCTTCACAAAAATGAGAACGTTATTTTTGTTTTATCACAACAATTAAGAATCCTGGCCGTCATGGTTACAATTTGATCCCTTCACATGATGCACCATAATCTTTTCAATCCATCCTCTCTTACTGGGCATTTGGGTTTTTCATGGTGGCTTTTTTAAACATGGAGTTCATGGTTAAAGATATGATGAATGTAAAGTTTAAGTTTAAGTGTTACCCCAAGTGACACTTCCACTTCTGTGACCAAGGACCCTCCTGGGGCATAGACGTGATAGGAAAAAAATGACAGGAAAATATTTCATGTATTTTCAGGGGAGTTGGCCACGCTAGAATCTAGTACCACGATGAAAATGTCAACAGCTAACACCTTGCTGGCTCAATATATATGGAAACAACCCATCAAAAGAAAAAGATTCTGCCCTGCCTGGTGTAGCTCAGTGGATTGAGCGCGGGCCTGTGAACCAGAGGATCGCGATTCGATTCCCAGTCAGGGTACATGCCTGGGTTGCAGGCCAGTTTCCAGCAGGGGTCGCACGAGAGGCAACCATACATTGATATCTCTCTCCCTCTCCCCTTCCCTCTAAAGATAAATAAATACAAAAATTTTTTTAAAAATTAAAAAAGAAAAAGATTCTCTCTTGAGCCTACTTATCTTTTCTTTATGAAATTGCTGTTTCTTTGCCCCTTTCTCTAAAAAAGAGAGAGAAAGGAAAGTTCATTTGAACCTTTCTATTCCTTTTTCCACAATGAACTCCAGCATTTTCCTGGTCCCCTGACTTGTCACTCTCCTCCATAAAACTGGCAAGGAGGTCATGTGTTAGCCATGCTCCCCACCCCACAGGCTCTGTCCTACCCTGTGTAATCAGCACTTTCTGCTATGTTAGGGCTATTTTAAACGACTCCTTTTTATCTTCTCTCCCTGTTTCCTTTCCACAAGGGTTTGCGCCTGATTCAACTCGGGAGTCCCACATAGTAGGCACTCTAAATATTTCTGGAATGAGTCTTTCAAGGCACCTCAGCAAGGTGCTTTTTCTACATTCAGGTCTCTCAGAGGCTGGAGGCCACCATTTAACAAAGCCAGGGCAAGGTCTGGAGAGGCCGAGAAGGGGGCTTTCAAGTTGAGTAATGAAAGGCAATGTTAATTACCGGCATGGGCCATTTAGAAAGAAGAAAAATGCTATCTCTTATTAATTTTGCTGAAATGGACACACTCCTGTCAGTAGCTAATAGTTAACAAAGCCATTCTAGTCTGAAGACAGCAGGAAAATCTCAGAGAAGAGCCTGGCAGCCACAGTGCAGGGACCAAGTTCCCCCAAACAGGCATCTGCTCCAGCCAGAGGTAACGCATCTCACTTTTGTTTTGGTTTCATTATTGTTGCTCAGGCATAAAGACAGAAAACTTCCATAAGAGGATGAAAGACTCATTTGTACCGAGATGTTTATGACGGGGTCACTGGTAGCCTCTGTCACAAAAACCAGGCTCCTGCTAAGGACACAGGATTCAAGTTTACATTTTCAATGGGGAGCAGGGGAAGGTGGGAATCAGCTTGCTGAATGGGAATGCCTCCTCCTGTTAGTGGGAAGCACTAATTTAATCAAGAAGAAAGGGTTTCAGCCTCCTGGATGATCTTGGGTGGAAGTTCATAAATGCTTCTCAAATGCACCCATGCTTCCCGTCTGCACACTGCTTTTGGCAGCTGTGAACTTCAAGTGGACCTATTTAAGCTGATCAGAGGAAACAGGCTGACAGTGAGCTGATTAGAAACCTCTTAGAGACCCTTCTTTAAAGAGGGAAAGGAGTTCTTAACTTTTTTCCATCAGCTTTGGAGAGGCCTGGGGGTGGGTAATAAAGAAGAAAGGATGGGGGAGAGGGCAGGGGGAGGGGGGAGTGTCCATTTTAGAACCCGAAGAAAAACAACCTCCTTGCCAGACCTTTGCCAACCTTCCTGTTCTTGTCAAGCTCTGCTTTGAGAAAATGTTTGAAGATAACAGGAAAGGAAATAATGAAATGATATGGCAAGGACGAGTTAGACTTGAAAAGACGAGTGCAAGCTGTTTCCTTGACCCGGGCTTATCTCAAGCCTGCCAAAAAATAACCATCTATCAGAGACCCATAAATAGGTTAGGAACTTCAGAGTAAAATGCTTCTTTTAACAATAAAACAATATCCGAGTTTGTTTAGAAAACAACATAACAAGAGATCAGCAGCCTTTCACAGAATCCACCCAAAGGTGTGCTTTGGTCCCCAGGGACAAACGGTGGCAAATGGGGAGGGCGGGGGTGACTCCTCTCAAGAAGCTGAATGTTTATTAGGAGTGAGGCGTTCCATTGGAGAAATGTTATAAACATATTAACATTCAGAGGGAACATTTCAAAACTTCTTGGGGAAATAGGAGTTGCTAACAATAACACACATGGAGAAAAAGATTCCACAATAAATTCTTAATAAATAAGTTATCTCTTTGCTATCCACAGAGCCCTTATCAGGAGCAAAAAGTTCAGGTTAAGAATTTGCTTTCCAAACTGATAGCCTGCAGTTGACCTAAAATAGAGCAGGCATTTGGGGGAGGGGGAAAGGGGGGTGTCTGGGCCCCTGAGAAGAAGCCTGCAACCCTGATCCTCTTTGAAATTCTCAGAGAGTCTCCAGATTGCTGCCTGGAAGGACAGAATAGCAGTTTAGATTCCAGACCTTGAACTGAAAATGAAGTTTACAAATTAGCTTTGAATAAATATTTTCCTTCCCGTCTCCAGTGAAGGGCTGCAGCCCCCGTGTAAAAGCCAAATTAGAAAAAGACCCGATTCAGCTCCTAAATGCAGAGAACCAAACCTAACCCGACCTAACCTGGCATATTCCTTTTACTCTACCGAAATAGCCTGGTGATGTCATGCTTTTCATCATCTCCTCAAACCAACCACTTATTCCATCTTAAAAATAGCTTGATTCAGTTCTAAGGGAAAAAGGGGAGAGTCAAAATATTTTTTAAAAATTGTTTTTAACTTTAAACCAGCAAGCAATAAAAGTCGATCTTTTCCTTTCTGTTTATTTATCATCCTAACTCTGTATGTATGTACGTGTGTGTCTCCCAAAATCTCTCTGAAAATTGTAGAAGAGGGAAAAATCATTTCCAAAATAATTTACTATCTATAGTCTTATTTCTGAAGCTTTCTCATTTTTTGTAGAGTTCCTCCTTGTTCTTCACCAGCAAATGCACTGGCATTGGGATTAACCAACTTCTTGTCCTGGAACCCTTTGGAAAATATAAGTGTATTTGTAGGGAGGGTGAAAAATTAAGGAGACTGCTAAATATCAGGAGATTGGGTCAATGGTTCTTGCTGTTTGATCCTCAGGACATGTGTAAAGCTTTTAAATATGGTGGCACAGAACTCAATAAGGACTTGTTAAGTCACTAAGTAAGACCCACGCATCTTCATTGCTCAAAACAAACCCAGGTGACCGGAGACTCAGTCAGCTTTGAGGACTGCTGATCAGACTCTGGGTGAAGACCAGCATTCTAGAAAGTAGGCTCACACATCCCTCTCCCCACATATCCCTCTCCCCATACATCCTTCTCCCCACCCTAGGGGCTGTGCCTTGTCCCAGCTCTTACCCTACAGCAGAGGCCAGCTGTTCTGAGAGAGTCATGATTGCATACCCCTCCACCTTAAAAGAACTTAGCATCTCTCTCCCACTTCCTTTGCTTCTCATAAACTGCTATAGATCATCTTTGATCTCAGAGTAGAGCTCCCAATAAAAAGGAAGTAACTGAGGTGGAGAAAAACTTTACCCAAGAATCCAGTAAAAGATGAGTTAGGGGGGCCCCTGTCAGCAATGAGACCCCTATTTGACTAGAAAGATAACCAGAGGGAGAGCAAGAGTGAGTCACTTATTTGGGCTCAACCTACCCTCCAATTAAGAAGACTATCATTAACCTGTTGGTAAAATTCCAGAAAACCCAAGTCAAATAAGGTGATTGCTAATAATAAAAATCTCTCTCTTTGAGGAAACTTCTTGGTCAAAGGTTTTCCAAGTCTATCTGTTTTTATAACAAATCCATAAATAACCATATGATCATGCCAGATCTATTAACCAAGCAACTTTTAATATTACTGTTATTTCCTAGTTTGATTAAGAGAAACAGACAAAATTCATGGGTTGTTTCATAATGATTTCCTAAGTCATCCTAACCAACCTTAAAGACACAGGAAGCCAAGGAAGTTTTGCTGCCTCCCCTGGCACGCCCTTTCTGTTCTTCTACACTCACCAACAGTGCACGTGCACGCTTGACACTGAATCATATATTTAGATTCATATGAAATTACCTTTTATTTGTCTCTACTTCTTCTAAACTCTCCCAGCCATCTTGATTTCCAGCCTTTCATCCCTTCCTGAGGGCCTCAGACATTCTTTGAGTTCCATCAGATTCCTCTAGGAACTTTATGAAGTGACTGGGCTTCAGAAACAAGGACAAGAAAGTGTCGTGCAGACTACAGGTGACTTAGAGATCAGAGGAAGGTGAGTTCCCTCCACCACAGGCCTTCCAGGGAACCTCAGTAGAGGAGGCAGGTCCTGATCTGGGCTTTAAAGGAAGGATTAAGAAGGGCGGGGTGGGGTGGGGTGGGGGGCATTGGCCTTGTATTAGCAAGTATTCCAGGTTTACCTCAGCAACTCTGGGACAATAAGGAATGTGGGTGAAATAGGGGTGCCACGGGAAGGAATAAAGTAATTAGAAGACTTTTCACTCAAGGGATGCATCTCCTGGCAACTCTTAGAAATAATGGTGAAAGGAAAATGTGGCCAAAACCCAGTAAAGCTTGAATGTCAAGCTGAGAGCCTCGGAAATCATCAGAAAGCCAATGGAGAGGCTGCTTGTGGTTTTTAAAGAAGGGTGACATTTAATAGGTTTAAGTCACTAGCTATGTGCAAGATGTAGCTGAACGGGGGTAAATTTGTAATCTGTGTGAGATGGAAGGGCCTCAGCTGAGGTTTATTGACATTGTGTCGCCCAAGACTGAGTCAAAAGTCTTGCTAACATCAAGCTAGATAAAGCCTGTCACTTGCCTGTAACTAAGCAGACCAATCCAGTCTCCAAGGAAGAGATTAAGTATCTCTAACTAGGTCTTTTTTACGAAGCCAAGTAGGTTGTTACTCAGCATTGTGTTTCTTAGAGTACACAGGCACGCTGACCTAACGACTGCAGTCACGCACCACATCAGGCTGTGCACGTGGTATACGGCGGTGCTGTGCACGTGGTATACGGCGTGCTGTGCCACAGAGCTTCGCTGCGCAGCGGGCCATGCCGCCTAGGTTTGTGCAGAGCACTCTGTGACGTTCGCACAATGGGGAAATCGCCGAACGACACATTTCTCAGAAGGTATCCTCGTCGTTGAGTGGCGCATGACTATATTCCACTCTCCCCACTGCCAGTAATTTCCTGACATCACTATTTAAAAACATTAGAGTCGTAGAATGTTAGGAATCGTCATTACCTTAGGAGCTGAGTGGTTCCTATTACGCACTAGCACATCATTCTGCGCTGGGAGCCCATGACATGCCCAGAACTGTGCGGGACGGCAGGAATAAAGTATAGTGGAAACACCGCCCCACCAAGCACACCGGCTAGTTCAATTCCTTTATTTCACGATGGGCCAGCTGAGATGCAGAGACATTACCCGATATGTCCACCATCATGCAAGTATTGCAGAGCCAGGGTAACTGTGCAGGCAGATGGAAATATGTGTATACAAGGAGAGTGTATATGAGATATTGTGTATTTATCCATAAAATGAAGAAATTATATATTTCTATTATATGTATATGTGTAATATGTGTGTGTGTGTGTATTCTGAGGCTATCAAAGAGTTAATAAGTGTACAACCTAATTGTCATCCAGACAGTGCAGGTAGCAAAGCTGCTCTTTGATTCAGTTACTTACAGAGAAAACATTAATGATCTTTATCACGGGCTCCCTGAGGAGATCAGCCTAGAAGCCGAAAAGGTGGACTTTTAAGCAGCGTTCTCGTTTATTGCCATGCCACGCTGTCCCCTCAAGTAAAAAGGCTACAAAGCATTCCATTCTCAGAATACACTTCCCACCCTGGGATGTTTTCACTTAAAAGAGGCAAGACTGGGTAGCATCGGACACCAAGGGGCAGCCCTGCCAGTCGGGCCACCGCTGTGTTTCCGAGGCAGAGCCCCCAGCCACTGCAGCCCCGGGATCCCACGGATTTGGCTTTTTCTGTGGGCAGGAGCCCCGGCTCCCACAGTCTGCAGAACTAACTCCCTTCTCTCAGAATTATGAGGCGATTTGAAAAGCCGTTTAGTCATAACTCGATCAACCAATTTTCCTCACCAGTGGCCTTATTGAAATTGCCTTAATTTCTCCCCTGGGTGAGAGGGGAGGTGGCCGACGGGGACCCCAGCGGCGTCTGCGCAGAGCGCTCACAGGGGGCGCTTGCAGCTGACAGGGCTCGGGCAGCGGCCCTGAAAGGCTTAGTGAAAATGCTTCGTTATGTTTTAGCTACAAGTAAGACCAAACCTAGAGGTGAAAAGACAATCAACAAAGCCACAATGTTGAGATTGCTGAAATGGAAAACAGCTGTCTCCGAAGGAAACTTTGGCTGTCTCTCGGTAGTCTGTCGGTACGGCGGCGGCTGGCCCTGTGGCAGCAACCCCTCCAGCTTGAACCCTCAGCAGAGGGTTAAGTGCCCATGGCGGGCAGAGAGACGGAGACAGACTAAGCAGCTGATCCGGCTACCGGGAGGGGAGCACCAGTGTAGAGGGAAACAGTGAAAGGAAGAAAACATAACGAAAGAAGAAACAGCAAATCTGAGAGAGACACGGTATCAAGTTTAGAAGAATGAAACAACTCCAGCCAGTACGCTGTGTGAAAGAACAACCTGGAATTTGGTGACCGTGATCCCTTAAAAGATCTTGGAGGGATCTTTAATCACTATAACCCCAGCCATATTCTAAAGAAGGTTGGTCAGGTATGAAGAAGGGTCTTTGGCAGAGGAAGGCTGGCTGGAGGGAGTGCTCGACTGAAATGCATAAGGTTTGGATGACTTTCAGCTGAAATGAAAATTTATGGTTTTCAAGATATACTTAAAAGACTTTTTTTAACCATCCCAAAATATAGCTTAAAAGAGAAGAAGCACAATTGCACCAGAAAAAGAGTCGGGGCTGGTGAAGGAAGAAAATTGTGAAGAGAGAACACGATGTGAAACTCAAGTGAGACTAGAAAATTTTTTCCCTAGGGAAGCCCTGGTTTTAGTTTTAATATTTAATAAATCTTTTCCTATCAAAAGAGCTCAGGGCCTAAAAAGTTGACAGAATCAGAAAGCACTCAAGAGTTCAAGAAAGTCATCTCCAGTGTGATCCTAGACGGAGAAAACAGAGATTAACTCCTGGATGCACAGACAGCTTAAACACCAGATAAAGCCTCCTGTTAGCCTCCAGTCCCAGAGGCAAACCAGTGAGCCAGCACCGGTGATGCCCTCACAGGGCAACAACACATTCCAGAATTAGATTTGTGCACACACAGCCTTGACTGTTGCTCAGGATGTCTCAGGATGATGGGGAACAAGATGCATTTGTCCTTTGTGACAAAGGGTCACAGAAACAAGGAGCCAGGAGTGAGGAAGGAATGGAGGAAAATTATATGTTTGAAGAAAGAAGATGGAGAGGCAGCAAAGATGAACATTAAAGAAAGTGGGGGGAAAGAATACAAATCTAGAATTTCCAAATTACCCTTGGCTCAAGGGTCTGGTTTACCACTGAAACAGTATAATTATAAAGTTGTCTTAAAACAGACCAAGGATCTAGTTACTAATTTCTTACTAGCAATAGCATCAAAACCTTTTCTGCTAGTAGCTGGTCTCTTGACAAAAACCGTGTGTCTCATACATGATGTGACCTATAGGGAGAACTGGTTTTAATCAGGCAGATCTATAAAATGTTATGCAGTTGTGGTCTCGCTTCTCAGATGTCGAGGAGAAAGTGAGGGTTAAAGTTGCAGGGAAAAAACATTTTACATAAATGCTCCCTTGTCTTATAGATGCAGAATATAGGCTGAGTTTGTCAGAAAATTCACTGAGAACCCTCTGGTGGATTTGAGAAAAATGACCAGAAACGTTCCTGTTGTGTTCATGTTTTTGGACCAAATTCTCCTTGGCCTCAAAAAAGAAAATTCTGGCATGGTTACAGCCTTAAATGGGTGCTCAAACCCCCTGCACAATTATTGTAGAAATGCTTTCATTCTTGCCCCATTCTCGTTAATAAGAACACTAGGCATCAAAGGCACACAGGCTTTACTCCTGTTTACCTTGGCCATTATATAGCCAGGGTTCAAAAGAAGATTGTTCGTTCTAAGGTACAAAATTCCCATTTGTAAAAAATTTTCTAGAATTTACACATGGTATGCATTTTTCTTCATTTAAACTACTACTTTTATTCCCCAGGAAAATTTTGTTAAATTTCAAATGTAACTTTAAAAAAAAAATACAATGTGGTAGCCCTTTTCAGAATCAGAATCCCAAATTCCTTCGCAGTATAACTCATCAGTTAATGATTCCTCGGGATTAACAGTTACCCCTTTTAAAATGCAAGTCTCTAGTGGGAAGATTAAGTCACTGAGCCCGAAGGAATTGGGCTGGGATGGGAGTTGGAGAGAGTGTGGGGAAGCCTGTGGAAAGATCTACTCGACATCACAAGGAGTAGGGCTGCTGAGTAACTGAGGCTTGGAGAGACTGAGAGAGGAGGCACACAGGGAAAGAAAAGACCTTCATTTCACTTTTCCTAGGCCTCCTGTGAGGCTGATTGTCCTGCAAGAAATTTTAAATGACCTCATTTCCCCCATGTATTACTGCAGATTCCTAGAGCAGAAACCAGAAAACAAACAAACAAACAAACAGACAGACAAAACCTCAGTGAGTCGTTGAGGCTTTCCTGTGAAATAATATATAATAAAATGTTATCCATTCATTTTTTGACAAATATATACCCACCATGTACAAGGAACTATCCTAGGTATTAATAAAAAATGATTTCATGCCATAATAATCATATCATAATGTGCACAGTATGAGCAAAGTGCATGAGAGAGGTCATAGTGGGGAAAATCAGTATTTGTAGTTCTAGGATTGACATTCGAGCTAGGCCTTAAAGGATAACCAGAATTTTGCTAAATCGTGGCAGGGTGCTAGGTGATCATGAAAATCCACAGTCTGTTCCTTTTCCTAAGCACACAACTAGACTATATTTCCCAGCCTCCCTTGCACTTAAATGTGGCCATGTGAGTGAATTCTGGGTGATTCTGGGTATGTTATCTTTCACTTCTTCATAAAGGTGCATAAGATTTTCACTTTTTAGTTATATATTTTGTTGTCTGGTGATTTTATAAGCATTTTCTAATGCAACAGAAATAGCACACATCCTTAAAAATATACATAGGGTCCCCCAACCCACCAAAAGAAACAAACAAAAAAAAATGATGGCCTATTTAATTCTTTGCATTTAAAATGTAGCCATACATAGCAGTTCAAAGAAAGGGGTGATCACACGTGCTGGGATTTCCTGTAGTAGCCCTGGGGAGTGCCCGTTGTTCTGGCATAGATTCTAAGACTGTCCACTTCTCCTCTCACAGTGCCCTGGTCGAAGGATAAATCCTATGGGCATTCTGTTCAAAGAAGAAATCTAAAAATGTATCATTGCTTAATTTTTATCCTCATAAACAGTGTTTCCAGTCTCCCAAAACTTCTGTTTGCACCTCTAGACCTTGCTATTCTAATCATTTCATGTATTATTTATAGAGAAAGAGACCCAGATAAAATGTCTTGCCCCTTTGATTTCCTCCAGCCAGCAGCTGAGGGAATTTATCTTAGCCTTTACCAAAGACTAAATTGTATCATTAAAGCTTTCATCTAAATCCTGTTATTTTGACTTTTTGACTCACTTTGCACCCTCTGATATATAAAGTAACAACAGTTTCCACAATGAACAACTGTATTTGTTCACCAGAAATTCTTTCTGTTCCTCAGACTTCTTTTCAGTTTCCTAATGGTTATGCATTTGAAAATTTAAAAAATTGCTTGGCACGGTTTGAGTTTAATGGGAGCGTTTAAACATTCTTTCCGTACAAAGCTTATCAGTTAGTTACTTAACCTTTATGAATAGGTTAAATATTTTCCACAGTATTTATATAAACATGATACCTGGTTTCAAGTTAAACCTAATAAAAAGGAAGTTATTCTTTACTTAAATTACTCCTTTTTTATCTTTCCCTTTTTTATGACCACTTGACTGAGAAAGACATTCACAAGGCAGATGTGAAAATGTCACTTTATAAATACAAGATTCAGCCAGGATGCTGTTGTTGTCCTTGTTTTAAGTAAAGAAAAGGTAACTATTCCTCCAGGATGTATGCTTTGGCCATGAAACTAAAGTCTAGCATCAAGTCAAAGGCCTATGTCAAATTTAAAAAAAAAATAAGTCCTGGAAATAAAACAATTTTTGTGTTGCATTCAGAGTGATGATGCTGAGGCTTGTGTGACACAGAGAAAGCATCCCAGTCCGTTCTCGGTTCCTAACAAAGCGTTCCTTGTTCCGCTATTTCCCAAAGGCTCCCAGCACACATACGCTACAAGCTCTCTGCCAGTGGAGAAAAGCTCTGCTAAGTGCTTCATTCATTCCCACATGCTATATTTATGCATTTTTCAACAAAAAGTGGCATATTGAATATGTATTCCTGGAAATTCCTGAAATTCATTCATTAGGTTTTCAGCTAGTTCCTCATACACCTCCAACCTCAGCCAAGGCAAGTCCCAGATCGCTTCATAATCAAATGCTTTAGGATACAGCAGCCAGGCCAGAAACACGCCTCTAGGCCAAGTCTGCATGATTGCAAGTAATCAGCTAGCCCTACATGTGTCAACTTTTAACTCAGTAAAACCCAGTCCCCTAACTATCCCAGTCACCACCCAAGTTACCGGCCTTGTCTGCAGGCCCTACGCTTCTGCCTTCAATCTGTTTCCCTAAATTCAGAACGGGTGAGGATCAGGCCAGCGTGTGGCTGCCATGCTCTCGGGATCAAGTAGCCTCAGATGAGCGAGTCACCAGTTGGCAGTCTGACCCTCAACCATTTCACGGAGCCCCTGAGACAGTGTGACCTTTAGAGGGTATGCAGCAAACACCCGGACAGCTCAAGTGCCACCGTGCACCCAGCACACCTTACATATCTCAGCAAGCCGGGAGAGGCACTCCCCTGGAAACGCAACAAAAATTGTTCGGTTTGTAACTGAACTAGAACTTAAAACTGGAGCTTTTTTTCAAATTATATTGTTTCATTTTAAAACATTATCATTATGGAAAGACTATGGTTCTAGTGCTTCAAATTACCTATAAAATCAGAGATGCCACTAAATATAGCTAATAACATGTGACATCTCAAACAGAATAGGCTGCCTGGCATCTCGAGCAGCAATAGGCACAAGGGGGGTAGTCCAGAAAAAAGTTTAAAGACAAATTATCCAATGAACAAAAGAAGAGGGGATGATCTCCACTGTTGTATGAATGTCTCCATGTGAAAAGTACTAGGTTGGCAGTTACCGTATAAATGCTTCAAGTCCTGCTCTGGAAGTTATTCAATATAAGGCCTTGACCGAGTAATTTGATCCCTCTGGGTTTCTGTTTCCACATTTATAAGATGGACATTAGACTTGATGAGCTAGGAAATCCTCCTTTTGCTCAAAAGTTATACTGATCTGTAAAACACAAAGACAGATTTTAAATCGAAACCTCAGGAAAACCCCTGTAGCCTTGCAAAGACCCTGTGAAGCCCCACAGCTCAAGGACACCCTTGCCCCTGACTTCAGACATGGAGTTCACAGAGCCGTTTCTCAGATTTTCCTGCTGCGGTGCGTAGGCCTAGCCGTTCTGGGAAAAGCCTGAACTCAGGCAGTGCCTACTCTGGAGCTGAGGGAGCCAAGGGTGAGAAACTAAGATGAAAAACTATGATTTTCACTGAAAGTTACCATATCCAAACCAAACTAATAGTCACACTTTCTCCTTAGCTTGGAGACCTTTCCTGGAAAAGTAGCCCCCAAAACAACAGCACCTAAGCAGCAAGGTCCAGACCAAACCTTAGTGGCACTGAGGTGGGTTTGAAGAGAACTTGAGCTGACTTCCCAGGCCCCACAGCCCATCACCATCAGGGCTTGCCCTGGGGACTGTGAGGGAGATAGACAGGACCCCTGCAGCACCCTCCTGCCTGGTCTGGCTTCAGATCTACAGGGGACCGGTCCCTCTATTCTCTTCCTACACAAACCACAGTCTGGCCCTGAAATCCAGTCCCCACTCTGTAGCAACCAAAAAATGTATTCTGTACAGAGATTAGTTTTGAAAAAGGAGAGGGGAGTGGTCTTCAGTGAATCTTGAAAAGAGGACATTCTTAAGCTCCAACAGAGACATTTATGTTAAATATAATGGATGTGCTTCCTGAGTGTGAAGGTGCTGAAAAAAGGACTGGAAACCCAAGAATTGCTCATGGACAATTCTTTTGAGGTCTGGGGTCAGTCTGCATGTGTCAGGAAGGATTCAAAGGCCTGGGATGGGACACACAGCTCCTTAATGTTATCATCAAAACCCAGCTAATGAAATGAGGGTACCAACCAACCTCGAGAAGATATACAAGCCCTCTGCCTGCAGAGCTAATGAGTAGGACACAACCAGTGCCTCCTAATCAAACTCCCCGCAGCATGATGGTGTTGGCAGAAGGTGGGGATGCTTTGTCTTTTAGGGAACCTGAGCATCCATTCCTATTCTCGAGGGCACCCAGACTTAAGACAGGAGGCCATGGGTGTGCCCTCCCACTTTGGAGCCAAAAGCTGGAGGAATAGATGTTTTCCTTCTCTCCCACTCCTGGTAGAGGCAGAGGACTGGCAATGACCCAAGCTCAGCCAACCTGCTCCTGAGGGTGAATCATGAGCAAGGATAAAGGAATGCTGCCAGGTCACTGCAGCAGGGACAGCCGGGGAGAAGGGGGCAAAGTCTGACCAGGCTGTGCTACATATAAGGTAGTTATGCATCTTCCTGCTTCTTGGTCCTCTGAAGCACCTGTGGACCCTGGCCATTTCCAAGGAGCAAATCCTGTGGCTTCTGTAACCCCTGTTCCCTGATGCTTCTTACTCCCCACCCTCTACAACCATATCTTTCATTTAATCCCCCCTTTGCTTGTGTCCATCAGAATCTTGTTCTGTGGCTGCCACTCAGAGCCAGGCAGGCGCATGATCCATGGGGTTGCATTGGCCTTCTGCTGGATAAAAGGCACTCCCCTTTAGACTCCAGATCTCCAACGGGAGTAAGTTAAAATAAACTATCAGAGAGGGTGGTGTCTCACATGTGATGGGTAAACAAACAAGTGTAGAAAGCAAAGAATCCATAGATAAATACAAGGGGAAAGGTATGAGGGTTTAATCTCTGAAAACAGCTCGTTTTGGGGGTTAACCACAACAATAGGAACAATGTCACTAATATTTTGGGGGCTGTCACCACATGTTCAGCTCTATTCCAGAAGCTCCCCTTGCTTTAACTCGATCCTTAAAACAACTCCGTAGGGTCAGTGACAATGAATACTCACACTACCAGGTGAGAACACTGAAGCCCAGTGAGGGCCACACACGTCCCAAGGTCCCACAGCCTGTAAGTGAATCAAAATTCAAACCCAGGCATTCGGATTCTAGATCCATTTACTCAATCCTAACCACTACCTCCCGCAGCCTTCAAAGATGATAGGCAAAAATTCATGGGCATGAGTTCAATACTGCCTCCAAATAGAGTACATTTTTATTTGGGTGGCTCTAGTAATGTCCTGTTTGGTCATTCACCCCCTCTTTCTTTTATATGCCGCTTTCCCAGTGTTCTGAATTTCATATACAGACAGCTGCAGCGGGTGTGGGGGGTGTAGAGATGAGAGTTAATTAACACCTCCGGAATCCTTATTCCAGGTTAATCCCACCTGCAATGTCTTATTCCTTCCTCAATGGACAGGAATCCCATCTCACTAGTGAGGCAGTTGAAGTTCAGTGGAGATAAGGAACTTGCCTTATCTTGATTTGAGCGTTCCAGTCAGTCTGACTCCAGAGCCTTCTCTTCCCTCCACACTCAGAGGAGGAGACCGAGCGTAGCTGTGAGAGCAAGGCAGCCAAGAGCCCCGTGTTGCTCTACAGAAGCTCTTTGCTGGGAGGGCTTTGTATCCATTGCAGTAATATAAAAACAAATATGTCCGTATTACATATTCCAAGGTGGGTAGGATAAAGGATGGCTGGGGTTGGGGGGAATGGTGAGAGGGAAATGGAGACAACTGTACTTGAATGACAATAAAAAAATCAAAAAATTTTTTTTCTTTGACCTAACAGTTCATTTATCTTCTTCCAATTTTAAAAGAAATCAAAACATTGTTTCAGGCTCCTGAAAGTATTGTGGGTCCTGGAACTTCCTGATGAAGACGTCAGCCTCAGTTGCTGGTTGCACGTTAGGAACCACTGGGCCCAGAAATAGTGGAATTCCCAAACTGCACTCCTCAGGAGCAGTGAGTGGTGAGAATACAAAACGAAACAAAGCCAAACGTTGAAACTAATATTCATGGCCTTGCCAAAGCTTTTGATGGCGCCTGAATAAAATGTATATGTGTATATGGTGACCCAAATTGTTGCCAAAAGGTCTGATAAGTAGTGTGGAATGCAGGTGCCATCTCCCGGCCTTGGGAAAATTCATTATCACTCTAAGTCTGTTTTCTCATTTGTGAAATGACATGATAAAACCTTATCTGAGAAGGCTGCTGTGAGGACTCCATGAAGGAACACGAGCACAGGATATGGCATGTGGCCAACACCAGATAAATGTTTCTACAACCATTATGACCACTGTCGTCATTGTCACCGCTGCTGCACGACTGTTCCTCCACAGCTGCAAGTCACGAAGACCACAGAACGCAACGTTCTAATTTGGAACAGCCAGCCAACACCCCAAGGTCTGTTCCCCATACCTACCTCGTTTCAGATGAAGAGTTTAAGGTCCAAGCACAAATATCTGATTCCTGTGTTCGGAAAGATTCATAAAACAATCAATAGATGACAGACGTGATAACAGAAAACAATCAAGAAAATAAAGAAAAGCCCCAGCAACAGAGCCACTGACTGAAGCAGCTACAGCACAAGGAGAACGATTCTTTGTGGAAAACAATGCTCAGCAGTCTATAAATGAGGGTGCGCACACACTCTACGTAGTCGCAGAAACAAGGACCAGGCGCAATGTGACAAGACCTGCACCCCTACTAAGCACAGCAGAAGGGAAGCCGCTTCAAATCTCCAGATTCAACAACAAATCGCTATCAAGTAAAATAGCAGAGAAAAGGTATGTAGAAAACTTAGTCTGTTGTCATATATATTTGAAGTATGCAAAAACATACACTAGTCAGGAGGAGCAACTCACTTGTAAAAGACGTAATTTAAGAAATGGCAATAAAGTATTTGAGAAGGAAACACAAGTAAAAAGGGCATGAATTCTACCCTGGGAACTGCAAGGAAACCTTGAAAAAAGTATTCGTGTCCTGGTGGGGAGAAAGATAACCCTGGAGAGATGAAAGGGGCACTTCCAGAGAAAGGGGACTAACAGATAAGGGAGGCAGAGATGGGCCTGGGATAAAAGGGAAATGGATCAATAAATAGCATAAGTAATCTAAGTGACAAAAAACATGCAAAGAGCATGTACTCAAATTGTCTGTTGGGAGACAGCCCTGTTCCCACAAGAAGGAAGATGTAATCGCTGCTGAGCTGCGGACAAGCCCGGGACTTCGCTCTACCCAGAGGCCCTGTGCTCTGGCCCTATCTTTTACACCTGAAACAGGAAACGGTTCTTGGTTGTAAACAAAAGGAATGGGGTGAAATGTAGAACACTTGAGCTGCCTGGCACTCCAGGCAATTAGAACAAAGTTGGAATAAAAACCCAGAGTCGGAGCTGGCAGATGCATCAGCATATTCTGGGGAAATGCTTTCTTTCAAGAGAAAATAAGACTCTTTGACCCCATAGGAAAAAGGAGTCACCGTATCCCAGGGTGAAACCTGAGCAGGAGGCAGGAGAGCCGGGCCCTGCCCCAGGGGCTGCCACTCGCTGGAGGGGGGGCCCTCAGAAAAGGGGCTCCTGCTCAGAGTATTTGTGTTGTTCCCTCAGGTGAAGCCAAGTCCCGAGGTGGCTGAAGCTAATGGCACCCTTCTACTACATGTCACTCTCCCCCTAAGGACAAGAGTGTCCAGGGGAGCTCCCTCATTCATTCCTACCAGTGTGCATGCAACCCAGCTACCAAGAAGAGTCATCATTGCCACCACCCTGGTCCTGGCTCTCATCATTTCTCCCTGGACTGTCATGATCACACTTTTTAGAGACCTTCTTTGAAACCACCCCTCCCACCTCACTCTCCCTACATGCATCCCTCCCCACCCCACCCACATGGCTCAGCCACACTGCCAGCCACCAGAGTGATCTTTCCAGCACTCAAGTCTGATCACGCCACTTCCGGCTTCCATTAGCCTGCCGTGGTCAGTAAACTGTGACCTGTGGACCAAATCCTGCCTGCAAGTTAAGAATAGTTTTGCATATTTAAATGGTTGTAAGAAAATAAAAAGGAACATGTGACAGAGGTGTGTGTTGCCTGCAAAACCTAAAATATTTATTGTCTGACCCTTTTTGGAAAGTTTTGTCACTGCTTGTAACTGATAAAGAAGAAACAAATCTAACCATATTTAAGATCTTTCATGATCTCGACTCACCTGCCCTTAACTTTCTCTCCCACCTCTCTCCTTGCTCTTCTTCACCCTCCAACTGCAGAGCCAGACACAGCCCTTGGAACAGGCCAAGCCTTTTTTCATGCTGTTCATACCTTTGTCCAGGATACCAGCTCCGGACAGACTCACCTATCAAGCTTCATTCACAGACTGTTCTGTGCAAGACTTGCTGTTCCTTTACTCAGAAATTCACGGCTGGAACCAGGTCCTCGTGTCCATCCCTCTGAGTCCCAGTTCACCTGGAAGTTCCCCGAGAGCAGCCTCGTCTTATCATCCTTGCAGCCGACATGAGGCCTGCCATCTGGCCAACAGCCAAAAAGTATTTATTATATTTTGTTTGTTGCATTTGTGACCAAAGATGGGTTCATCTCATCTATGTCAGTCTCAGTTTCCTCATCTTTAACAGAAGTTTGAGCCTGATGATTTTGAAGCCCTTGTAACTCTAAAATGAAAATACTCTCTGAGAATAGATTTTAAAATGGAATGTGAACTAGAAAAAAGTCGTTGTCCATGTCTCCTCAGAGAATTTCAAAAAGCAGTGCTATCTCAGAGCTCAAGAGTTAGTTTTGTCTTCTGGTGAACCCAAGAGAACCTGAGCAGAGGGGCTGAGAGCGCTCACTGTCCAGGGAAACAAGGCGGGAAGTAATCCGGATCCCATGTGGAGGCTTGGCCATGAAGGGCAAGTTCATGTTCAGTTACCTTGGTGCTGAAAACTAGTTCACCAATTTTCATCAAACCTGGTTTTTCTATCTTTCTTTTCTCTCTTTCTAACATCATAGGCTAGTGAGGCATGGACCTGGCAATTGAAACTCCTGTGAAGGTTTGCTAAGAAAGAGGCCAGAACCATGGTTTAACTTTTATACAGTAGATGCATGCTCTATTTAAGAAGTAAAAAGTAACAAAGGGCAAATTTTCTTCTAATTCATAACCCCAATCCAGCCTCAAAAATCACAATTCCCAGGTTCCTGGGTATCTTTCCAGAGATACTCTATGTATATATAAGAACATAATGACATACTTATCCCCTTTGTTTACACAAATGATCACACTCTATTCACATCCCTGGGTGCTACTTTTGCCTTAAAGTATATTTAGTTTAAAGGGCTGAATAATATCCCACCAAAGATGTCCACATGCTAATTTCCAGAACCCGTAAACCTTCCATGGCAAACAGGACTTTGTAGATGTAGTTAAATAAAAGATCTGGAGGAGAGATTATCCTGGATTACCCAGGTAGGCCCTCATAGGAGGGAGGCAGAGAACAGATAGAATGATGGAAGCAGAGGTCAGAGTCAGAGTTGAAGATGCTGTGCTGCTGGCTTTGCAGATGGAGAAAGGAGCTCAGAGATGAGGAGTGCCAGTGAACTCTAGGAGCTGGAAAAGGCAAAGAAAGGGATTCTTCCCTAGATCCCTCAGCAGTGATCAGCACTGCCAACACCCCGGCTTGAGCCCAGTGAAACAGATTTTAGACTTCTGGCCACCAGATCTGTAACATAATAAAGCTGTTTTAAGCCACAAAATGTGTGGTCATTTGTTACTGCAACACCAGGAAAGTCATACACCCAGGGATGGGTCCGTAATAGAACATACAGATCCATTCCATTCTTTCTGCTCATTTGTGTAAGTGGACCACAATCCATAAACCTTTAGGTGGTTTTCTGTGTTTTGCCATTTCAAATAATGCTTCAGGGAATGTCCTTGCACATAAACGTGTGCACATACCTGTGAGAACATTTGTAGGAAAAGTTAAAAAGTGCTGGATTGAATTTTAATAATTATTGCCAAATTTTCTTAAATGACATTTGTGTGTTCCAATAAAACTTTATTTGTGGAAATTTGAATTCCATATAATATTCACATGTCACAAAATATTCTTCTCTTGGCTTTTCTCAATTATTTAAAAACGTAAAAATCATTCTTAGCTCGGGGCTGCGTAAATCCAGGGGTAATCCAGATCTGGCCTACCTGCTCGAGCTTCCCACACATCTGGCCGTGTAGTCTGTCTAGTTCATCTAGTTTTGCTAGAAGTTATGGAACAGACGCCAACGTTCACCT
>CM052538.1:50128548-50149226 GCA_028533065.1 Trachops cirrhosus
AATGTAAAGCTATTCTAAATTACAGATGACATACAATATTGTATTAGTTTCAGATGTAGCACATTGTGAGATTTAACATTTATATACCTTACAAAGTGATCACCACAAAAAGTCCACTATCCGTCACCACATGAAGTTATTGTGATAGATATTACTATTCCTTACGTTGCACTTTATATCCCCATGACTTATGTACAAGTTTCTACCTCCTAATCCCCTTAGCCTTTCTGCCCATACCCCCACCCCTCAACCCTCTGACAATTACCAGTTTTTCTGTATCTCTGGGTCAGTTTGTCCTATTTGTTTAGTTTTTTAGATTCCACCCCTAAGTGAAATGATACAGTATTTGTCTTTCTCTGATTTAATTTCCTTAGCATAATACTCTCTAGGTCAGTCTGTGTTGTTGCAAATGGCAAGATCCGCTTCTTTCCTGGCTGTGTAACTTCCCAGTGCGTTGTGTGCGTGTGCACGCACATCCATTCCTGTACCCATTCGTCTGGTGGTGAATGCTGGGGTTGCTTCAATAACTTGGCTACTGTAAATAATGCTGCAGTAAACAGAGGTGCATATAGCTTTTTGAATTGTTTCACTTCTGGGGGATTGTCCAAAATATTCTTGAGAAAAAGTTAAATTTAGTTGAGTGATGCAAATTACTTTGAAAAAAAATTTTACCAATTAGTTTGAAACCTTTCAGTGTATTAATTTCAACAGCAAAAGTTAATGTAGAGTCTACTCTGACTCTATATCTAGTTCAGCAGTATTTCATTTGGTGAGGCCATTCTTTAGGTTATATAAGCTTATGAGCCCCCCGAACTGCTAAAGCTTTCTGCCTGTGGCAAACCAATAGAGCCACACAGTGTGATGGGGTGCGAATGGGAGCCTTGTTGGACAAGGAGGCTCGGAGCTGCCTTTCTGTCTATTTATTTTGCTTAAAACTCAGAGATGTATAGGTTTATCATTCTCTCTCTAAACTGAATTACTCTAACAATTGGGGTGTCACATTTCCTTGTTTTTCATGTTCCTTGAAGTCTCACATTGCTGTCTTTGCATTTGAGGAAGTGGTCACCTTCTCCAGTCTTTGCTGATTGGCTTCTGGGGGGAAATCCCTCCTGCTTCTGAGGCTTTCTCAGAGTCTTCAATGGCTATGTTGTCAGTAGAAATCAGGTTCTTTCATGGGGTCTCAAAGAAAACGTTCCAAGGACCCACACAAGGGAGACTGTGTTGTGGCAAGATGGTTTATTTGTATGGAAGGTTGCCTCCCTGTCCCCTCTGTCCCACCTCCATCCATCCCACCATGGAAAAAACTCCAGCCGTGTCTTCAAGGCCGAAGCAAAAATCAGTGTCCAGAGTTTCTGCTCCACATTAAAGCTTAATCCTTTGGGGCCCATGCACTCTGCTGCGGGCCCCAGTAGCTGCTAGACCCACATGGTTGATAACTCGTGAGCAAGAGAGAACTAGTAAATGCACCGGGAAAGTGCAGGTCACCAAGCAAAAGAGAGGGGGGAGGACAGGGGGGGAGAGAGAGAGAGAGAGAGAGAGAGAGAGAGAGAGAAAGAGAGAGAGAATCTTCTTTGTTCCCCTGGGTTTATATTAGCTTAGGTTTGGGACAGACCAGGTGCTTATTCAAAATACCTAGTCAACTTCCTAAGCTTTTGGAGGCTTTTGAAAGGGTTCATCTCCTACTTAAACCTTCAGGCCTCTATGGTCAAGAACTGCCACCTGTGTCCCCCAACAATCCAGCATGGGAGGGGGGAAGGAGCAGTGATAACTCCCCTGGCAGAGCACTGCTATGACCCCCTGGGTTGTAAAACTGTAGCTTCCTGTTGAAGCAGACAAATTCATGTTCTCCATTTATTAAGTTCAATATCTAATTCCCCTTGCTTTCTTTATTATTACTAACTAATCAAGTACATATGGTAACAGATACACCTATTGCACACTTCTTGCTTCCTCTTTGGAGGGAATTCTTAGGTTATCTGCCTTCTCTCCATCCTGCAAAACCAGGCTGGGCACTTACAGACTCCTATTTGCTTTCTCTAGTGTACTGACCCCTGCATGCACAAGTTTGTGTGCTTTCTTCCTGTCCTGCTTATTGGACTTCTTTAAAGGCTCATGCTCCCCATGCTCAGAGCACCAGCCACAAGTGAGGGTGTGGGGACAGGGGGATGAGATGAGTACAGCATTGGGGGTGCCTGTGGGCCAGTTAGGGAGATCCACAGGCAAGGTGCTCCCAGTGCCTTGTGGGTGAGTTTCCTGATGGAGTCCTCAGAGCGCTTAGTAGAATCCCATCCCTTTGATGCCCTGTGAGAACGTCTCTTTGTCTCCCAATTGTGCAGGACACTCGGAGTTCTTCATGAGGAGAGAAAGAAGTGGGTGGTGTCCCATACATCTAGAGAAGCCGGGCACTCACTTACACATGCACTTTCCTCTGGGGAAGAAATTGAGGGTGACCAGGGCTGCCTTGGCCCCAAGCTGTGCTGCCTTGGTGAGGAGTGAGTGACCCAGTAAAGTGAAACTGTTCTGCCTTACCTTCTTCACTGCACCCAAGCTCAGGTTTTATTTTGCTCCAATGGTGTGCAGGAACTTCTCAACTGGACTTTCAGATTCCCACAAAAGCACTCTCCTTCATGGCTGATTGTCAAAATTAGGGTTCTTCAAGGGGAAAGATGATAGAAAAGTCCTATTCTGTCATTTTAATGGCATTAGTCTCCTAAAACGACAGTTTAATGCCATTTATTGCTTTCCTTTGGCTGTGACTTGCCTGATCCAATTCACATGAAAGCTCAGGAGAAGAGTGGCTAGATTTTGTTCCATCTTGTTTTACCGTCAATCAAACAAAGCAGTTTGGGGACATATTTGGTAACATGCCCAAGAAAAGTCACCTCAAATCTTCATTCAGCCTGTCACTGCCCTCTACAGAAACCCTGTCCTTGAACTAGAGAAGCATCAAGCATTGGACACAAGTCCATGGCAATGCCTGGAGCCAGGCCTCTTCCTTCTTACAGAAGGGGTCATGGCAGTGTGCTCTTTGTGGCAGCCCCCTTTTCCAGGTTGAAGCCCCTCAGAGTTCATCAAAATCCCTCAGTCAACCCTCCCTGCCAAAGACAGCACCAGCCCTGCACTAGCTGAGCTTCCTCTTTTCGCAAATATTCCCAAAGTGTTTCACTAAAGGAAGAAAATAGTCCCCATAAATTCAAAATGGAAATGGACTGGTTTTATAAATCTTGGCTCTTGCTGACTAAGATATTAGAGTGGACTGCAAAACAAATAGAAATTTTAAGTTGTGTATTTCTTTTAAAAAACACTTCTGGGATATATAAAGATAGTATAATGTAGATAGAGGCATCTAAGAAAAATCAGTTCACCTCTGCTTCATGATTAGGAAAGTAAGGCTTAGGGAGGGAGGTTAAGTGACTTGTTGAAGGGCATATACTTATTTAATAACAAATGTATTTTATATATATATATACACAAATATACATACATATTTATATATAAGTGTTTAATATATTTGTATATAAACATATAAATATTATATATAAAGTTATGCTTTGATATATTTATTTATATATAAATATAAATATTATGTAGTTTTTATCCTAAATCTTCCACAAAAATTGGTGAAAATTATATGTATATATGCAAATACATATATACACACAATCATATGTAAATATATTTTTCCACATAAATATATAATATATAAAATATGTATGTATGCATATAAAATGTTTTCAATTCCCAAGGCAATATTCACACAATACCAGGCTGCCTTTATAGAGAAAAGCGTGGATTTATTTTCTCTACCATGCCCACCATTAAAATTTTACCAGGGGACTACTAGTTCTGTCTCTGAGGACCTTAACTTAAATGACACATGGACAAGGTAAATAAAAGTCCCAAGGTGGGTAACAGTCTTGGGTGAACACAGGAATATATAGACATCCTCATTAGCCATTCTGTTGGCAGAGATGTCAGTAAGAATAATTAAGAGCAACCAGAATTGATGAGGAGACAGGAGAGCTGTGGCGGGGGGCAGCAGGGGCGTCAGCCAGTCCCGGGGTCAGGGAGGGACCTCCCAGACCTAACTAGACATCCGTGGGACTCACCAGCAGTCTCTGCACATGAAAGTCACTCACAGTTGAGGAGTTGACACAGCAGTGCTTCTGTGGTTTTCATTCTAAATCATCCCAGTCCTCCAACCTACAAACATGTCTAAAATCAAAGTAATTTACACAATACAGGAAGAACAAAGTGCACCAAAACCGTGCAGTATTTTCTTTTATAAAGAAAGACGGCTCCAAGAAATAAAGGTCTGCACTAATCCTGTCTGACTGCTAAGGCAATTAACCAGGAGTGGGTGCTTGGAAGGGAGGGCTGTGAGCCAGATTAGCTCCCAGGGAGAAGGAAAAATCACAGAAAGTTTCCATAAATCTCCTCTCCTAGCAATCTAAAAACCAGGATGAGATAAGGGAGTGACAGAACCAACCGTGGGGACTACTATACCCATCATCAGTAGGAGGTCATCTCCTGCCTCTTTTAATGAGGTCACAATCATTAAGCACTTCAGTATTATCATCTGACATAATTGTGATTCTGTTACAGGCAGAGATTAGGTGTGGCGGGGCTCGCTCTGCATCAGAAAGACAGCCCCCACCCTTTTGATGGTAAACTAAACTTGAACAAACTTGGACTTCACCCCAGAACCCAGCTTTCAGACAGGCGAATGCTCCCCACCCCATGCTACCAGAACAGCACTGATAGTTATAACCTGATCCAGGCACAGGAGGTGGATGACCTGATCAGAATGCTCTGCTCTCTCGTCCTCCTCTCAAACCCTCAGACAAAGTTGTCTCTACCTGGAGCCCAAGCGATGAATAATTGCCCTCTCCAAGGTCCAAGACCTGCAGCCAAGTTTCCCCGCACATCTCGCTCGCTGGCCTCAAACAAGGTCTGTCTCAGCCTTCCTGACTTGAGAGGAAAAGATGAGGAAAATTCCTGTCCTGTTCCAGCTCATCCCTCTGATGACTGGAAGGTCAGCAGGATTTTCCATCCTGCATAGAATAGATTGAATCTGTTGACAGTTTTCAAAGTAAGTGGGATGCTGTGAGGTTTTTTTTTTTGTTGTTGTTGTTCTTTATTTGTGGCGGTGGGGGGGTTGGAACCAGAACCCCATCAGTCACAATTATTGAACTTTAGACTACTTTAGCATCTTCAGTGTCACTTGCAAAAAAAAAAAATGTGTCACAACATGCATGCTTGAAAAATGGAATTTGCTCTTTAGAGAGCTACTTGCAGGCATCATTTTCAACAGTTACTGATCTTCCCCACCCCTAGTTAAACTTAGCCCAGTCTGTGTTCATTTGCTCAGCTGAATCCCTTTAAAGCTATTTCCGCCACTGCTTGAGGGAGATCCCATACAATATCACCTGGTGTTCAAGTGGTTGCCGACCCCACCCGCCTGTCGATGATCTGACAGTGCATATTACCTGCACCTCTCATCTTGGTTCCTAGCTGGACCCTGCCTGGCATTTCATGTAACTATTTCATGAGGTTCTATCTTATTCAAAATTAGATTATAAATTCCTTGAGGACAAAGTGTTCATTTTCTAACTCTCGCATACATTTGTCCCTGCTCACCACTGCCTGCTTCCCATCAATTAGCACATACCTTCTGTGGGAAGCAATGATAGTACATAGTGAAAACTTGTTGAATTGAATCGACAATAGGTCTGGACCTTGAAAGAGAGACAAACCCAGATATCATATGTGGGAAATTTAACATTTCTTTTTAAACTTTGAAATTACTTCAAACAAGAGAGCAATAAAACACAAAAGTGCTTCTATAACTTTCCCTTTGTGATCCCTTTCAATTTGAACTTCATTCCAAGGAATATGATTTAAAGGCAGTCAATTATTTTTCTACTGGTCCAAATTGTCATACAAAGAATGAAATCTAGAAGACTTGGGAAAATGATTCAAATTCCATTTTCCTAGCAGCTGACATCCTATTCTCGTGTCTCAAACCTGATTGTCCCCCAGCAAAGCTTGCTTTTAACACAATTAGAGCAAACATTCCATTACTCATTACCATGTGCTAATACCATGCCAAGTGCATCATCTCATTGAATCTCCACAACAGTCCAGGAAGACAGGAACTATACTACCCCTAACATCACAGATGAACAAACTCAGAGACATAAAAATGAAGAAACTTGCCCAAGCTTGTACAGACCTGCAGTGGCTAAAGTCAAAATGCAAATCCAGGTTTGTCTATATCCTTGCTACTTAAAGGGAAGTTCCCCAACCAGCAGCATCAGGGGCACGTGGGAACTTGTTATGAATATAAATATACCAGACCACAGGTCGTAGGCCAGACCAAACTAACCACATGAACAAAATTATAGACATCTCATTTTTCAAAGTGTCTAATAATGCAGAAATCTTTGAAAGTACATAGAAAAAGTTATTGATAAATCTACATACATTTCAAAGAAACTTCTAAACCAAATATTTTGCCTTATCACAAATAATATTTTATCCATATGTGAAAAAACACAACCAGAATACATAGTTAAAATTGAAAGGAATAAAGGTGGTAACATATGTAAACAAACAATTCTAGGGTAATGACTTTAAAAAATCACATTTGGAATTTCTTCTCACTTTACTTTAACTCTCACTTTTACTTTAAACATAAAAGAAAACACATAAGCTAACAGTAACATTTGAATCTTTATAATTTCATCCATTATTCAAAATATCATTGATTTCATTGTAATAGATATGTATTATATTGCATTTGTGTACGTAATTATAAATAGCAATGGCAGAACAATTAAGGTATAGAAACCTTTTTAACAGTTGGCAGTTGATACTTTGCAGATAAATAAAAAAATAATTTCTTAGCTCCCAAACTCATTTTAAATTCTGAGCCTTTTGACCTTGAAGCTGCTCATCTCTTTTTCAAACATGTGTATGCACATGTGAGCGTGTGTGTGCACACACATCCTCCTCGCTTTTCAGATCAGTGGTTGGAGGGACAAGGCCTATGGCCAAATTCAGCCGTGCTCTACAGTTATCAAGCATGACAGAGCTGGAAGAAAAACATCTGGTCCAAGGTTGCCACTTGCCTTTGTAGCAGAGAATTTTCTTTGATCTCCAGCTGGAGTTCTCTATCAAGTCTAGCAGATCAATTAGTTAATAGACCTTTCCCACTAGTAGTCCCACTAGCTGCCTACCTAGGTTGGAAATAAGTTCTATTTATCAATCCTTCTCTTCCCCTTTTACTTTGGGCAAATCCTTTTTTCTCCCTTGAAATAACATAATTATTAAACCACTTCAGTCACTACTGTGGTTAATGATTCCTCTCCTTTCTTTGGTTTCATTCTCATGATGAAAACTCTTGGTGGGTTTTAAACACACCTCTCTCTATTCAGTTCCATTCTCTACTACAATTAAAGGAACAGTGTGAAATATCATTATTAAAACCAACATCTTGTCCAGGTTTTCCCAGTTTCCATGAAGAATAGTATTATCATCTTAGTTGCCATTTCTCCAAAAATTAAGAGAAGTAACATAACATTTTTCCTGTATTTCATTCTAACAAGCTTGGTTAATTTTCCTTATATTATGAAGATCTGTTCTAGGAATTTAAACAAACATATAATCTTTTCCCAAGAATTTTTTAGCCCACTTACAGTGACATTAATATCAGTGCTATATAGCAAAGAAGAATTACTTGTCAGGAAACTAAACTGAGTTAATGATTTTAATGCAGTCAAAACTCTGTTTCTGAATTGTATTTTTCACCTGAACCCAAAACCTTTATCTTATACTATATTAACAAGTCAAAAATTGCTCTAAATTAGTCCTTTTCTTAAAATATGATTATCCACATGACTGTACTCTTCAGGCAAAATTAAACCAGGTGTGCCCAGGGGTCAGCCACAGACACATAATGTTCCAGTGAGAAGGTGTTTGCATCCCTGCTCAATGAATTTTACAGCAAGAGACCCCATTCTTATTTATAAGCTGGGGACAAAGTCAAACCGTGTGCTGCTAACACTGGCCACGATTGAGACACCTAGCTGTGGATAAAACATGGCAGCTGTTTCTCAGCATACAGGAATACCCTGGGCCATTGAATGCACTTCACCCAGATGCAATTGTAAATGGGAATTTCAGGAGACAGAATGTAATTACCCCCTTTGGAGTTTGGCACAGACAGGAGGATTAAACAGTGCTGTTCTTTGTCCCCAAAATAAAGCATGCCAGCATATCTGTGACAGACACAGCCAGGAACACAAGGAACAAGCCTAGAGTCTTGTTTGTTTTCAGCTCCCCAGTTTTCACCTCCACAGATCACCAATTCCTGTGTCCTCAGAAAACTGGAACAATCCTCAAGGTGGCCCCTTTTATATCATGTTGCTACCATTTTGAAAGCTTTTTAGAAGAGACTAGATATAAATGCTCAATTAAGTCCCCGTGGGCCGCTGTCTCTGAGCTCAGTTAAAAGGAAGAACTACTTGGAACATAGCTTTCCAGCTTTGATACAGAAACTTCCAGAGGACATTTTAGATAGTACCTACCAGTGTAACTATTCTCAAAATTAGAAATAAGGCAGTTGCAGACTCCAAAGGATGTCTTAAATCTCAATTCCACCAACATCATAATAATTAGCTCTCATTACTTAGGTTGGTAGGAAATTAACTACTGAGTGTGGGTCTTAAAGGTTCACCAATAGGTACCTTCAGAGAATTAATGAGTATCAGATGCCTGATTTATGCAAAAGCACGCCTACAAGAGTAGCAAGACCTGGACAAAGCAGAAGTTGTCTTGGACCCTTACAACCTATACTATCCCTTGGTGTTTATTGGACTTTATTCTCATTCCCTTGTTCAAGGCATCCTTAACCTGACTCACCCTCCCACTTCCTCCTTCTTATTGATTATTTTAAGATCACCAGCCTAAATGACTTCATCTCAAAATCAAACACTCACTCCTGACATCTTTTGACATCTGTCCAACTAACACCCCAAAGAAAACAATCCCAGGGCCCGTGGCCCTGACTCAAGGTACAACTTACTGATAAAAGCTAAGAAATAAAATTCTGAAAACCCAGAGGTGAACTTCAACCAAATGCCTACACCTTGACTTTCAAATCCATCAGTTTCCAAAAAGAAAAATTTTCTAAGTTTTCCAGTCCCGGTTAGTCCTGAGCTACCTGGTACTGATATGTTATAGCTCCTTGAGCGAAGGAGAAGTCAGACCTAAACCCAGTTTTCTAAGGTGATACACTTTCCTTTGATGTTTATTCTACACAGCACACATCCTCTTGACAGTGGAACTAGACAACTCCTCTTTCCCGAGAGCCACACTTCATCAAGTGGCTCAGGTCCAATTTTACAACATGCAGACTTGCTTGGGAATAAACATCACCTAGAACCCAACATTTTTTGCTCATGCAATTTTGTCACCTCCAATAAAAGTGTTTGGGGTCACTTTCTTACAAGAAGAATAAGACCTAAGTTAGTCCTAAGTAAGGTCTCTCTTTCTGTTCTTTTGCTGCCCATTTTGATTTTTTTAAGCAAAAATCTTGAATTTTTTAATGCAAAAAAATGAAATGTTCAAAATGAGCAACAGGTATAATGTCTTCCTTGTGATGGTCCCAAATCTGTTTGATTCCAAAGCCAACATATTCCCTCACTGCCTCACAATTATCTGCTGTGAGAAATCCTTTTAAAAGACACTTGTCTGGTGATGAGAAGAATTTTATTACATTCCATAAACAGGAAAAAAGCAAGGTCCCAAAAGTTTTAAATGATTTGCTAGAGTCAGAGTGAATTGTGAAGCAGCTGTCCACATGTCCTCTTCTTCTGTAAGGTCATGGTTAGATGGAGCTCTTTAGGAAGGCAGAGGTAGCCAGACAGGATGACCAGAACATTCCACCCTGATGAAACTAGGATTCCTTCCAGTCCCAGCCCAGGCACTTTGTGTAACCAGAAAACAGACCGGCATTTGGGCTGCCTGTCACTACCAAACCCAGTAAGGATTGACAGTGATTGAATCTTTATGGGCGCTTTATTCAAATGGCCAGCGATCTGAGAAGATGGTGGGTTCATACCCTAACAGACCATCTTGTCTTTTCTTTCCAGGCCAGACCTTTTATAAGGGGTGGGGGGAATAAACAAGGTGCGGTGAGGGCTTTGAGATTCAGAAGCTGCAACATTCCTGTTGTGGACAGGGGACGTGGTCTGTCTGTTTCTCCCTGGAACACAAAAGCCCGATGCCTCCAGTTGTCCCCAGGTGGTAATCTTTAGCAGTGCCCCAGGAGGTCGGCTGTTTTCCCAGGAGCCAGGACAGGCCTAATCAGTAGTTTCTGAAACAAAAGCTTTAACATACACATTGCTTGCTAGACTTATAACTTTTTACCCTAAGCTAAAATTTTCCAAGTCTTGAGTCCCCTATCATTTATGTCCCTCAATTTTTTTCCCTGCAGTCTTGTCTCTACTCTCTCATTACATTATCTCTGAGAGTCTGCCTCCAGTCAGGTCTGCGCTTCTGAACTTTCTCATTTCCTCATATTGGGAACATTTTGTGTGGTGCTTATTTCTCACAGACTTCACAGGACTTTCTCAAAGTACTGAGTTTCTTCACACATGTACTAGGCTGAAAGAACTATTTAGCAAAACTCCTCTGGCTTATGGACTATGGAAAGCCCTCTGTGAGATCAGCTTATCTTGAATGGGACTCCTATTTCCTGCTCTGGCCCAAATCGGGTTCCCTTCCCCTTGGCTGCCATAGAAAAATTGGTGTTTCTTCACTAAAGTTCACAATGGGTTAAGTTTCTTTTTCACACTTACTTGAATATTTCCCTGGTCTCTGAGGAGGACTTGTGACTTGATGACGTATAAACTTAGTTTATACATGCAACTCATTTATGGGTGAAGGGGAAACTCACAATTTAAAATAAGCCTTTAAAAGAAAGGCTCTCTAATATCCTCAGGTTTTGGCTCAGCCAGACTGTTATCCACACTTCTATAGCCTGGCCTCTGCTCAGCCCCAAATGGACCAGCCTCCCAGGGAGCGGGCGGCATCACGACAGAACAAAAAAAAACTTTCACTCTAGCTGCACTGATGAACTGCTTCTAATAGTACTTTCTGGAAGTAGATGGGCATCCCCTGGCAAACAAGACTCAAACAAGGTTCAAAGATCAAATATTTTGCCTTTGACGTTTGTGTCACAATGTTCTCCATTTTAATGAAAACTTATCAATTAATTTCCATCTAAATCTTTATTTTGTACACATCAATCATTAAGAACTCTTCATCCCAGGACCATAAACTCTGGGAAAGCATGGGGCATCCGGGAACCCTAACTTCTACATTCAACCATCATGCTAACTACCTGACTGTCTTTGGAGAAGTGACATAACCAGTCTGCACATCAGTTTACTTATCTACAAAAGAAGGCCTTCATCAGGAGACCTCCTAAGTTCCTAGAACCTTAGGAACATTGAAAGGCTCTGTATCAGCCTTGACATCTGCCACCAGAGAGCCCATGCAAAGTTTTGTTGCAGGCTCCACTGAAAAGTCGGGAGCACAGCATGGGTAAGAATCCCGGTGAGTAGCCACTTAATTTTTCTCTCTATCAGGAGACTGTGACAACCCCTTTGTCACACCACCACCCACCCCAGAAACAGGAGGGCATCTAGATGGCTGCTCCTGAACAAAAACATCCACAATGCCTTCCTTGGAAAAATTAAAGGTAAACATCTTTTGGACTTGTTGCTGTTGACAGCATGTTTTCAATTTGCAATGCAAATTCATGGGAAGCCTTTCTGCCAGGGGACCGGATGGCCCAGGGAATTAGGAATTGGTAATGAGTCATGCAGCCTTTCAAGACTATGTTAGCCTTCTGAGTGGAGCCCAGCTAAAAGTGAACTACCCGATACTGTTGGAAACCTTTGCAACATGAGCCAGACCCCTGGACCTCTAGCTTAAAACAGGAGTTACAGCAGTGTCTGCTTGGCATTTCTAAGGAGAATTGAGAGAGAACCGTGCATGAAGATGGAAGGGGACAATGAAAGAATGTCTTAAAGCCTGAGGCTTTGCCCCCAAGATATCCCAAAGCAAATTTCCAAGGACTGTCAGGCCTAGAGAAGTGGGATGAATGAACACCTCACATTGTTGAAGGGTCAAAAATTCCAGGGTTGGAATTTTCATTTATTTCTAATCGATCTCCCAGTGCAGAGGGTCAACCAACTTTTGTAGCAACTTTCAAAGTGAAATTTTACTATTTATTATTTGCTCTGTGAGCCCATCTTTTCTTTATAAAACAGAATAAGTTCATCATTAAAGCTTTACAAACGAACCAAAACAATGAATCTTCTCTTCCAAGAGTTACCAAAACATTGATTTCTATGTTAAAATCTGGTCTGCTGCATTTTATTTTCAGTGTATTTGCAGTCATCCTAGGGGAGCCATCTAGCAGAAAAGCAGAACTTTTACATCACGAGATTTCTCTGCCTATTCCAGCTCCATATTTATATCACTACTTTTCCTTTACACTCTTTGCTTTATAGTAGCAATAATTTTCCCTCATATATAGGCCAACGAACAACCAATTAACAAATGCCCAGAGCGGTAAGCATTCTTGGCTGTCTTGCCTAGTCAGTCATTAATTTGGTGAAGGAAGGGCTAACAAACTCATAAAGCGGAACTTGAATTTTAGAAGTTAGTTCAATTTTACATTATTAAAAAGGAAAATGTAGTAAAAATAATAAGAGCTTTGCCAAAACTCTACAGCAAAGTCAATTAGTCTCACAAAGAGCCTGGGAGTCTGCGATCTGAACTTGCATTTGGAACCACTTAGCCTATTAAAACAACTCCAAACTTCATCTCTTGCAAATCATATTTCAGTGCTCACGGCTGGGTCCTAATGAGTAAAATTCTTTCACCATCCTTGATGCAACATGATTTAAAGTATTCCTTGTGTCTGCATACTTCAAATATACACATGTGACTTCATATATGCATGCTTTCATGGGTATATGTGTACACACCAGTGCTGAATGTTTCATACACGAAATATAATCTTACACAACACATACTAAGATACATGCTGCATTATATATTGGTATACTATAGACTTTTAAGATGCCTTTAAGGGAAAACTAATTTCAAACAGGAAAATAGCAACACTGATATTAAAACAAATTTCTGGTAAAAATAAAATGTATTTTCTGCAAAGAGAAATTAGTTTTACAATTTTCACTATATTTCATGTATAATGGGATATTTGTCTTTAATTAAGAAAATTTGTGGGTGTACAGTGCGGGAGGGAATAAAGGGGAGAAAAAAATGGGACAACTGTAAAGCATGATCAATAAAATATATTTAAAAACAAGAAAATTTGGTGATCAACTGAAAATATGTCATTTGTTTATCAACATATTGCTATGAGCAATAAAATGTTGTTTTGCTCTGATCAATGGGAAAAAGTTAAAATGCTAAGTGAGATTATTTTTATAGATAATTCCTGCAAAATGGTGTTTTCCAATCAAATATATGAGTTAACTGATAGGGCACTTTGTATAAGAAAAGTATATCCTATTTCATTAAAATCTAACAGAAGTCCTCCAAACTGCTTACATGAAGTTGCTCCTTTTCAGACTCATGGCTCCCAAAGCTCAGCTTCTATAAAAATCCCAAGTGACTTCTATTGGTTTTCCAAGGAAGATTCAGCTCTAATTAACTACAATTTTGTCCATATTTTGTTTTTCTACTACATTGAAAGAATAGCAGGGGGTTAGCCCTGCAGAAAAGAAGATTATTAAAACTTTAATAACCTGAGCCTTTGAACCTTTCCAAATTCTTTACAATTTTCTCACATTTCCAGCCCAGATGTCTGCATGTAGTTATAGTGCCAACTTGAACTTTTTGTTTACAATTTTACTCACCTTATTTATTACCTCCCTTAAAAAAAAAACTGAACACAAAGTCATTTTACAGCTCTTCTGAGCAAAGGAATTTAGTTATTCTTAAAAATAAATTTGCAAGAATAATTTTTATCCATTTTAAGTTAAATATTTCCAACAACACTACTATTTCTTCCCTGCTGCTAGAGGGAAATTATTAGGCAGCCTAGCAACTTGGCCAGCTGAATCACCGCATTCTTTTCAATCAAGCTGCAAAGCTTCAAACGACTGAAAAGAGAGTTCACGTTGGAAACTTGAACTCTTGACATTATTACAAAAGAAAGAGCAAAAAGGAGGCATCCTTTAAACATAATTAGCTGCTCAGTGTTTCACCAAAGAGAAGGATATTTGCATACAACAAAAGCCTTTCATAGAACTCATTATGGCAGTTGTATTATCCCAACTCCAGATATTTGTAGCCCCCCAATAGCCAATTATTACTTTTCTTTTAATTAAAGAACACCAATTATTCTAGTGAACACACAGCTACTTAACTAAATGATCACACTTCACAAACATCTTTGCTCTATAATCAATCAAATGCTAACAAATGAAACATGAGTATATGTGTGGAATGGTACATCCGGGATGTTTCCTTAAAGGAAGCCAATAGACATTCTTCTTTCCTTCCTTTTTCTGCTGAATAGAAGTTCAGTGTGATGGCTGGAACTCAAGTAGCCATCCTGAACCATAAATCCAAGTAACAAAGGCTAAGAAAGAGAACCACGATAGCAGAAACCCAGATCCCTGGTGATCATGCTGCCCTTCCAGCTAAGCCACACCTACTTCCAGAACTATTTTATATATGCAAGACAGAAGAACATCTTTATTGTTTAAGCCACTGTTATTTGGGGATGTTTGTTTAATGTGGCAAAACCTAGTCCTAATTAGTATATCACCTGATTAAAAAGGCTCTATTTATAATTACATTCTGCTCATTAAGAAACAGAAAAGCCGTCCTTGACATCTAGGAATGGGCCTGGTGGTGTCAGCCAGGATCTAGTGTTTCTCAGTGCTGCCCTGGTATTCACAATGAGGTCTTGGTGGTGAACAGAAGCAATTTCATAAAACATCAACATCAGATAAGGCCTCTCTATGATCGTAAAGTATAAAAACAAAAGTAAGACTACTCCATAAGATGTTTGAGCACAAAGCATGAGCTTTTTCCAGCTACATAGTTCCACATTGTTCTTTACCAGTCACGGCTCTTGCATAGCTTCATTCCTCCTACCTCCTGGAATCCTTTCCCAAATCACTTAACACAGTCCAAATCCTATAATGTTCTTTCTAACACCCTCTACAGACACCCTGCAGTTTACCATTTCTCCCACATTGCAGTGAATCAACAAACCCAATTTGTTCAACTTCGGGTGTGTTCCTGGAAGTCTTTGGCTGGTGGTCATCACCATAGCTATGCATGTGTCTTCCTGTAGCAGAAACTAAAAATAAATCAATGCATCATATTAACCTATAATTCAAGTGATCCCACCCAAATGGAAAACTCCAATTCTTCAACAGACTCCAGTCATTAAAAACAAAACAAAATATCAATTTGTAATCATTGGACTCATTGAAATGACCCCCTTGTGCTATTGTCAGAGCCTGGAACCAACGCAGTTGGAACCCAACATGTACCATGTTGGCAATAACTTCCTTTCTGCCCCATATTCCTTCAAATAAGAAAAGCCTGCAGCACTGAGAGGTAAATTCTGTATTCTGTCTATTTTCTCTACCTTTATTACCTTTTTTTCTCCTAGTGCCTTCTCTCTCTTTTTGAATTCTGCCCTGAGAAACTTTAAACTTTTTAAGGGTTCCTGAGCTGAGTTCACTCACAGTTATAAGTGACTCAGTCTGGACTAAGTTCTTTTTTATTTTTAAGATTTTTATTTATTTATTTTTAGAGAGAGGGAAAGGGATGGAGAAAGAGAGGGAGAGAAACATCAATGTGTGGTTGCTTCTCACGTGAGCCCTACTAGGGACCTGGCCTGCAACCCAGGCATGTGCCCTGACTGTGAATCAAACCAGTGACCCTTTGATTCGCAGGCCACACTCATTCTACTGAGCCACACCAGCCAGAGCTGAACTAAGTTCTTAAATCACATTTGTCACGTCCGTCATTCAATGGCAGCTCTCGTTGCTGTCCTGTCACCCTGCCACTCAGAATTTGTTTCTGCCACACTTCTTTCTGCTCTTTACCTGTTTAAAAATGACCATGGCTTACCTCACCTTCTCAAGCAAAGTAATAATCTTCATCAAGTATTCTAAAAGATGAAAGCTAGAGGTAACAATTTATCTCCTAATTTCTACTCTTTCTCTTTCCTCCTTCCCCTCACCATAGGTTTTTCACTATGTTAAAAAGTAAACTTCTGTAGACAATGCCCCTGTTTTTATTGTCTAAATCAAAGATATAACTCTCAAGATTGACAAACAGAAGGGAAATATAATTTGCCTATCATGAAGTAAAATACTTCACAGCAAGAAGTATCTTAGATATTTTTCTTCCTTGCTCTAAATAAGCATCAATGCTAATATTATCACCATACTGTATGATTCTTAACATCTTTGAATCTCTGGTTCCACATAAAGGCCTAAGACAAAAGTGCATGGTAAATAAAATTAGTTGAATGACTGAATTCATTAATCAACTTTGCTATAAATCAATACAGCCCATGTTACCCAAATAGAAGAAAAATCAATAAGACAGGCAAGGAAAAAAGTGACATGAACCAGAGACTAAGGGTCGTTGTGTTGTATTTTCTTAAAGATTTGCAAGAAACCACCTTAAAACTTTAGGCATAAAGAAATAAGTAATAAATTAATAAATTAGGAGTCTGGTTGCCCAGGTTTTCAGAAGACCTGAAGTTTATTTGTGTTTTACTATTTCTGCTTTTTCAAATAAAATTATATACTGTAAGCTAACACATACACAGAAAACTGTACAAGTCTAAGTTTAGACAGCTCAGTGATGTATCACAAAATGAACACACCTATACGAAGAGAGACCCCCCTAAAATGAAATAATCTTCTGGAGGGCGGGCCCTTTGTAGTACAGGTTTCCCACACTTGGTGAGTGTTCTAGGAACCCATCTGTATCAGTGTACCAGCTGCTAGTGTTGTGGGAGGCTGTGTTTGGCTTCAGTGAAATTTTTCTGAAGACTTTTTCAACACATTTACCCATTTCACGATGGTCGAAATGTGACTGCCCACACAACACTGGGGTGTTCAGCAGTTTTTGACCAAAAACAGCATGACCCTTGAACCCCACCTTCCCTATTCACTCAGTGTTGCCCCATGCAACTTTTTCTTGTTTCCCCAAATGAAAAAAGTCCTCAAAGGGAAACGTTTTGCTGATGTGGAAGAGGTGAAACAAAAAACGGCAGAAGTAGTAAAAGACGTCAAAATCAATGAGTTCAAAAACTGTTTTAAACAGTGGAAAAAGTGTCTTGATAGGTATATTGGATCAAATGGAGAGTACTTGGAAGGTGACTGAAGTTTAAACATGTAAGAATAAACACACAATTTTTTATAAATAAATTCTGGGGCCTTTTGGGGAGACCCTCATAAAAGCACCATCCAGGTCAAGAAATAGAGCATTGCCAGTTTAAAAGAATAACCAAAGACCATAACAGAGTCAATATTGAGGATGAATTCATAAGCTTACAGAGCAAGGGGGACCAACCTAACTCTGGAGGTACACCATTAGTCTTTCTGAGTGTGCGTGTAAGAAGATATAGGGCTAAAAAGAAGTTCCTAGCAAATAACGTAGGCTTCTCAAAGCACTTTTAAATTATTGACAGAATATGATTGATTAATCCCCCCTAAATGTTACTCATTATCACAGTGTGACATCATCTGGGCAGGCACTGCGTCACACCTAGCTTTGAACAGTTTGAAAGTTAAGGCTCAAGCAGGCTTCGGATCATCTAACAGCTGAGACCTAATGGACAAGTACAAGATTACAGGAGGAGTTAACTCTGATTTGAGCACATCTGCACTTCTCATATCTCTTCCCAACAACTACTCTCTGTATTCTCTCTAAACCACTACCCTAACATCTGACTCCAAAAAACATGTTTTTGAACTTTAGATAAGTGTACTAATATACAGTATACATTTTTATTGAGATAAAATACAAATAGCATAAAATTAACTATTTTAAAATGAACAGTTCAGTGGTATTACTGCATTCATAATACAAGATGGGGCAAAATTAGGTTTACAGTTGTTCAAATGGAAAATAGTACAATAATAATACAAGAATCAACTCTGTGTTTTGCATACTCATAACTGGGAACTTACTTTTGTCCCACCCTTTAGAAAGAACTCCTTATAACTCAACATAAAAAAAGACAAGCAATTTATTTAAAAAATGAGCAGAGGACTTGAATAGACATTTTTCCAGTGAAGATATACAAGTGACCAACATGCATATGAAAAACTCTTCAACATCATTAATTATTAGGGAAATGCAGATCAAACCCATGAGATACCATCTCATACCCACTAGGATCTCAATAATTTAAAAAATGGAAAGTATCAAGTGTTTGTGAGGATGTGACAAAGTTGAAATCCTCATACATTGTTGATGGGAATGTAAAATGGTTCAGCTGCTACGAAAAACCACTTGGTGATTCCCCAAAAAGCTAAGGAGAATTATTGTGTGGCCAGCAATTTCACCCATAGGTATGTATCCAAAGTAGTTAAAAACAGGGACTCAAACAAATACTTGTACAAGCATGTTCATAGCAGCACTATTCACAATAGCCAAAGATGAAGAAACCCACATGCCTGTCAATGAATGAAAAGACAAACTGTGATATATGAACACAATGGAATATAATTCGGCCACAAAAAGGAATGAAGTGCTAATACATGTTATAGCATGGCTGAACCTCAAAAGCATTATCCCAAGTGAAAGAAGCCAGACATAAAAAGTTATATATCTTATGTTTCCATTTATTGAAATTATCTAGAGTAGTAAGTCCACAGAAACAGAAAGCAGAATGGGGTGGCCACAGATCAAAGAGAGAGATGAATGGAGAGTGAGTCCTTAGTGGGTATGGATTCTGGGATGATGAAAAGGTTGTGGAATCAACAGAGGTGGTAGTTGTACAGTAATGGGGGGAGCAAAAGTGGGTTTACAGTCATGATTGTGCAAAATGCAATTTATTCACAAAAATGAGCTGTGTTTTTATATACTGGTGATGAAAAATTTAAAAAAAAAGAGAAAGCAATTCTATTACAGTAATATTCAAAAGAATAAAATGGTTAGGAATCCAAAGAGGAGAAAGATTTGAACACTGAAAAAGTATAAAACATTGCTTAAAAACAGTATTTCCATCTTAAATAAATGGAAAAGCCTCCTATATTCATGGTTGAAAGACAATACTGTTAAGATGGAAATACTATCCAAAGCAATCTAGTAATTCAATGTAATCCCTATCAAAATTTGAATTGCCATTTCTTTTAAAAAATGGAAAAATCAATTCTAAAATTCATATGGAATTTTAAGAAGACCTGAATAGCTAAAACAATCTTGAAACAGAAAAAGAAATTTGGAGGACTCACACTTTTCTTATCTCGAATTTTGCTACAAACCTATAGTACTTAAAACAGTATGGTACCAGCATAAAGACAGACATACAGACCAATGAAATAGAATTGAGAGTCCAGAAGCAAACCCATACGTACATGGCCCACTGATTTTCAACAAGGGTGCCAAGACTACTTAATGTGGAAAGAGCAATCTGTTCGGTCTCCAACTGCTGCTGAGACAACTGGATATCCACATGCAAAAGAACTAATTTGGACTTCTATCTTATACCATATATAAAAATTAACTCAAAATGGATTAATGATCTAAATATAAGATTCAAAACTGTAAAACTCTTAACAGAAAACAAAAAGGAAAATCTTCCTGGCTTTAATTTGGTAATAGATTCTAAGATTTGACATCAAAAGCACAAGTAACAAAAGAAAAAAAATAGGTAAATTAGACTTCATCAAAATTAAAAACGTTTATGCATTTAAGGATTTTATGAAGAAAGTGAAAAGATAACCCACAAAATGGGAGAAAATATTTGCAAATCATATGCAAGAAAAGAGATTTTTGAAGTAGAAATATTAGCTCTAGAAGTTTTTTCATGGATTCTTTGGGATTTTCTATATTGTCATCTGTAAATATAGTTTCACTTCTTCCTTTCTGATGTGGATGCCTTTCTTTTTCTTGCCTAATTTCTTGGGTCCGATCTTCCAGTGCAATTTCAAACTAGAGAGGTGAAAACAGGCATCCTTTTCTTTTTTCTGATTTTACAGGGAAAGCTTTCAGTCTTTCACTATGAATATGATGTTAACTGTGGATTTTTCATAAATGCTCTTTATCATGTTAAAAAAAGTTTCCTCCTATACCTAGGTTTCTGAGTGTTTTTATCTTGGAAGGTTGTTGAATTTTGTAAAATGTTTTTTGAATCAATTAAAATGATCACGTGTGGTTTTTTCTTCATTCTACTAATGCATATTATACTGATTGATTTTTATTTTTTTTAATTTTTTAAATATATTTTATTGATAATGCTATTACAGTTGTCCTATTACCCCCCCTTCGTTCCCCTCCACCCTGAACACCCTCTCCCACCCACATTCCCCCCCTTTAGTTCATGTCCATGTGTCAAAAGTTCTTTAGCTTCTACATTTCCC
>CM052538.1:50149726-50235298 GCA_028533065.1 Trachops cirrhosus
TGTAACAGGAACCTAAACAACAAAACAAAGAAACAAGTAAAATATAACAAAGGACACTGAAATAGAGGACGGGATGTCAGTGACCAGAGGGGAGAGGGGAGGGAATTTCAGGGGAGAAGGGAAGGGTTTACAGGAACAAATATAGAGGACACATGGACAAAACTACGGGGCTTGGAAGTGGAAGGGAGGTGGGGAGGGTTGGGTGGGTGGGCTGGAATGGGATTAAAAGATAGAAACTGTACTGAATAATCTAAAATAAAAAAATTAAGAAAAAAAATAAGGAGAGAATCTTAAAAGCAGCAAGAGAAAAGCAGACAGTTACCTACAAAGGAGTTCCCCTAAGACTTTCAGCTGATTTCTCAAAGGAAACCTTGCAGACAAGAAGGGGCTGGAAAGAAATATTCAAAGTCATGAAAGGCAAGGACCTACATCCAAGATGACTATCCAGCAAAGCTTTCATTTAGAATGGAAGGACAGATAAAGTGCTTCCCAGATAAGGTCAAGTTAAAGGAGTTCGTCATCACCAAAACCTTATTATATAAAATGTTAGAGGGACTTTTCTAAGAAAAAGAAGATGATCAAAAATATGAACAGTAAAACGACACAAACTCACAACTATCAACAACTGAACTTAAAAAACAAAAACAAACTAAGCAAAAAACTAGAACAGGAACAGAATCACAGAAATGGAGATCATCTAGATGGTTATCAGTGGGGAGGGGGTGGGGAAAGAATGGGGGAAAATGCACCAGGAATAAGAGGCATAAATGGTAGGTACAAAATAGGCAGGGGGAGTTTAAGAATGCCATAGGAAATGGAGAAGCCAAATAACTTATTTGTATGACCCATGGACATGAACTTAAAGGGGGTGGAATAATGGTGGGAGGGAGGATGCAGGGCAGAGAGGAATAAAGGGGAGAAGTAATGGGGAAGCTGTAATAGCATAATCAATAAAATATATATTTATAAGTAAATAAATAAATAGTGATGGTTGCCAGAGGGGAGGAGGTTTGGGGGACTGGGTAAAAAACGTAAAGGGATTGAAAAGTAGTTTGGTAGTTACAAAATAGTCATAGATGTCAAGTACAGCATAGAAAATATAGTCAATAATATTGTAGTGACTGTATAGTGCCACATGAATACTGAAAATATCAGGGGGGACAATTTGTAAAGTATGTGATTGTCCAACCATTATGCTGTACCCCTGAAATTAATATAAAGTAATATTGACTGGAAATGTAATTAAAAATAAACATTTAAAACATTTTTTAAATAAATAAAGTGAGTCTCTTGAGGACAACACATACTTAGATTATGCTTTCTTATTTATTCTGCCAGTCTATCTTTTAATTGGTGAGTTTAATGCATTTATATTTAAGGTGATTTCTAATAGGGAAGGCCTACCATACTTTTGTTTTCTGTGTGTCTTATATATTTTTTGTTTTGCAATTCCTTCAATATTGCCTTCTTTTGCATTTGATCAAATTTTTAATGCACGTTTTTTATTCTTTCCTCATTTCCTTTTCTACACAATATTTTTTAGTTATTTTCTTAGTTGCTACTACATTTGGCATCCTAAATTTATAACAATCTAGGTTGAATTTATACCATCTTATCTTCAATAGCATACCAAAATTCTGCTCTTATACAGCTCAGTTCTTCTTTCTTATGTTGTTATTGTCATAAACTACCTATTTATACATTGTGTATTCATTTATGTAGTTTATAAGTGTTGCTTTATTGATCTGCCTTTTAAGTAATATAGGAAGTAGGGAGTGGGGGGCTAAATGCAGACAACTGTAATTGAACAACAATAAAATAATTAAAAATAATAATAATAATAATATAGGAAGTAAGTATAGGATATACAAACCAAAACTGCAACAATATTGCCCTTTATATTTACCTATACATTTACCTACCATAGTTATTAGTTTATTTAAATGGCTTCAAGTCACATTTCTTATAGGCCAGCTCTGGTAGCAATAAAATCTCTCAACTTTTATCTGGGGATCTCTTGATTTTGTTTTCATTTTCAAGAACAGTTTTGTGGCATAATAGAATTCTTGGTTGGCATGCTTTTTCTTTCATATTTTTACATATGCCATCCCACTGCCTTCTGGCCTTATGATTTCTGATGAGAAGTTAGGCATTAATATTACAAAGAATCCCCTGTATATGAAGTGTTTCTCTCTTGCTTTCAAGATTCTTTCTTTGACTTTGGAGTTGACAATGTGGTTATCACAATCTTGATGTGGATCTCATTAAGCTTATCCTATTTGGAGGTCATTAAGCTTCTTGGATGTGTAGGTTCATTTCTTTCATTAAATGTGTGAAGTTTTTTGGCTATTATTTCTTCAAATAGCATTGTCTCTTTCTCTTTTCTCCTGTTGGGACTATCATAATGTGTATGTTGTTACACTTTGTGTCCCAGATGTTGGTCGACCTCTTAATTTTCTTTATTCTTTTTCCTTCTCTTTTGACTAGATAATTTCAATTGTCTTATCTTCAAATTCTCTCATTATTTTTCTGCCCATTCAACCCTCCTATTGAATCCATTTAGAGAATTTTTCATTTCAGCTATTTTACTTTTCAGCTCCAGAATTTCTATTTGGTTCTATTTTATAATTTCCATCCTTTATTGATGGTGTTAATTTGTTCATATGTTTTCTCCTGATTTTCTTTATCTCTTTCATCTATTAAAAACAGTTTAGTAACAAACTATAGAAATGATCCCTAAAAGTATAGTGGGGAAAAAAACAGTTTAGTTAGAGTCTTTGTCTAGTAAGTCCAATATTTGGACTTCCTTAGTAAAATTTTTTATCAACTTTTTTCCTGGGAATAATCCATATGCTCCAGTGTCTTTGTATGCCTTATCATTTTTTTGAAAACTAGACATTTTGGAGAAAAAAATGAAAACTAGACATTTTGAATAGTAGAATGTAGTAACTCTTGAAATTAGATCCTCTCTTTCCCCTGGATTTGCTATTATTGATTGCTGAGGGCTGTGGTCATCCATTTGTTTGGTGACTTTTCCAAACTATTTTGTAAAGCCTGTATTCCATGTCATGTGTTGTCACCAAAGTCTCTATTCCAATTATCTCATTATCTAATTATCTCATTGGACAACCAGTAACATGACAGAGATTTCCTTAATATCTGGATCTCAAAAGGCAAAGCCTATTTCTCTGGTCTTTCTGTCCTGGCTCTGAGGTGGGTGGGGCATTGCTTCAACACCAAGACAGGCTATCTACAACTTTGCCTTAGCCTCACCTCATGCTTGCACAGAGCACACAGATCCACCAAGGTGTAAGCAAAGAACTGTCCTCTCAGGTCAGTTCTGAGAATGCACCCAGCCCTATACATGCATGTTTCACTCTAGCTTTCTCAGTTATATGTGACACCCCTCCTAAATCCTTATTCTCTCAAGAAACTTCCTCTTCAGTGTCCTGTTTTCCTGGCCTTTCATCCTGTCTGATGCTTTTCCCATTTACCATCCCTTACTTCAGATGGCTACAGGTAGCACATGTCTTTTAAACCCTTTTGTTTTACTGAGCATTGTTTGTGAAGTTTATTCACATTGTTGCATCTAGCCAAAGTTGAATTTTTCAACCAATTATGCTGTTGCCTGGAAAATCATTCCAACCCAAGTTTGGTAAAGCAAAGGTCAGCTTCTACGCCAGCACATCAGAGAACTACCAGACAGGTCCAAACACACAATCATAAGATTTTAAGAACAAAGTCTGCATTAGTATCCTGGCATAGACAAGCCATACCAGGAGCAATAGCCACTGTCCCCATAGCTGTCACCATGCTGGGAAATAGACTGTTGGCCAAATGAGTGAAAACAATACAATACTTTCTTACCAAAAGTCACCTGTCTTTTTCTTCATTAAACAATCCCTTGGTTGCTGTAATTTTTTTATTAAATTCCACAGCTCTGAAAAAATTTTTCATGTGCATAAATATCATACAATTTTTAAATAATAGCTTATTAAAGTTATAAACAAAACAGAACAATGACATCTCTCCTGGAGCCTCTTCATGACAATGTGAAACCTTTGGCTTTCCTGCAATATGTCTGTAGATTTTTTTTAAGTGTAATTCCTTGAATCTCTACCATTCACATCATTTCATGTTATTATCCCAAATATACAGCTTTCTTTTGAAGGCAAAATAAGAATCTTCCAAAGATATGAAGCATTCTGGGTCACTCCATGTTTTCTAGTCAGGAAAGTAGTTGTAGAAATTGAAATAATGGGATGTTGTTATCACACTTGTGGGTAAACAATTATAATGAAAGACAGTTCCTTAATTAGCTTGTAATATGTGAGCCTCTATAGACAAGTGGATTTACCTATATATGTTAACAAACATGGCTGATTTTAGAACTAAGCTGAAGGTTCTTATAGTACAAAATTCCAATAGACATTTAGCAAACTTAACCCAAATAAAGATGACAGTTCAGACAGTAGGGTTAAATTTATCATTATAACTTCTAGCCAAGTATGTGTCAACTATGTATTTATTTGAACAAAAGCCATGTGTACTTATAAGATGTCAGCCTTCTGGGTGTAGACACACAGAGCCTAAAACTCATCACAAAAACAGCTCAGGAACTGTCCCCCTGCAAAGGGTGAGGACAAGCCTTCTCAGACATACAGAAAATTTCACTGCAAGCTCTGGGGCGGACCCTCCAAGTTGTTTAGGAAAGGGCATCCATTTCTGCCCTTGTCTCAAGAGCACTGAATGGAAGTGAAGAAGGAAGCAGCAATATCAGATGGTTTCCAAATATGAGTTTTAAGGCACTAACTCATTCTGTCCTTGTCTGACATCTCCCTTTCTGTCCTAAAATGTTTATTTTAATTTTAGCTTTGTTTGAACTGTGTGATTCAGTTGCAGGTCAAATGGGTGAAAAATATTGAGAAAGGTTTATTTACTTCTTGTTTCTCTAGGTCCATTTCTCTAAAGTGATTCAACAGAAGGATTTGTTACTGAGAGCCAGGTTTTCCCACAAGAGTCTAAAAGAGACATATAGGAATCTGCCATTCCCAAAGCATGCCAGTTCATGCTTCACTTAGTCTTTTAGTTCACTGTAATTCCCCGTCAGCCCTCACGGTGATTGAATAACTGGTGTTCCTTAGCTAAAGCCAAACCTCAGCCACACTCTGGCCCTCTGACAGAGGAAAAACACAAAGACCCCCATCTCATTGGACAAAGCCTATTGCAATGAATGGCCCGTGATAAACAAAAGCCATCTGTGTCTGTCACAGGTATTGCTTTATAGTAGACCACAGATGTTACCAACAAACTTGGAGGGAACCCACTAGATTTCCGTAAATAACATAGTAGTATTTCCAAGAAAAGAGGCTTCCTGGAGTCATTCCTTATATGAGACACCTTGTATTGGTCAAAGTGCCTCTTGGGCACCACTCCCCATCCTCTTTTTTGCAACCACTGCTGTTGGTACTGGTTCTGTATAGGATCTGACCAGCAGGTGCAGCCTAACAGCACACACACTAAGATCCCCACTGCCAGCCCGGGCATGGTGGATGACGTAGGGTAGCCAACCTGACATTTGCACATGTGCAAACTAGGATTTGGAGAGATAATATTTAATGTCCTTTTGGGCAAACCTTTGACATGGGGGAAACGAAACTGATGAATAAATATGTCCCTGCTTTCTTCCCGTAGACAGATGGTCCCAAGACACATAGGATCAGGCACAGAATCTGCACCCAGCTTGGCAACACATCTTTGTAATTCACTCTTCTTCCTTCCTGCTTCACATCCCTGTCTTTCACTTCTGTTCCTGGATCATACTCCTCAGTAAAACATGACACCTGAGCCTTGAGCACGTCTCCATATTTGCTTTCTGGAGAAACCAGGTGAAGACACTACCCTGCTTGGGGTCTCCTGTATCTCTGAGTTTTCATTTTGTCATGTTCTAAAATAGAGAGAGAAAAGGGGAGAAAGAGTCATGATCCAAAAAAATTTTTATGTTCTCAAGATCCTGTAAAATAGTAGCCCTCATTTTGGGGGTGGAAGGAAGAAAATGAAGGAGTAAAGAAGGCAGAGAGGGGAGAAAAGAGGAAGAGAGGCCATGAGAAGGGAGAGGAAGGCAGAGAAAGGTTAAGGGAGGGCAGGGGATGAGAGGAAAAGCAGGGGAAAGAAGGACAGAGGACGAGAGAAGAGCAGAACCTACACCTCTCCTTATTCCTTACTCAAGAGCAGCTGCCTGGTTCCCCTGATAGGCTGCCTCCTCGGCATCCTGCCCTTTCCTTCTGGGTAGCTATCTCGTCTATGTCTTTATGCAGTGTGTTGGTCCTGGTTTATCATGTAATTTCACTTTCTTCACTTCATGACCATGTAGAGTGCACAGTACACTCACTTTCTTGCCATTAACAAGAGAAGACATGTGCACTTAATGAACACAGGCTTATTCCTAACAAGATGATGAGCAAATTGGTTTCTCAACTTTTGCATATTTTAAATTATGGAAATTAAAACTAATTAATTTTTCTTAAACACCAACTTCATTACAACATTTGCCTACACAATGATGTGCAATGCCCCTGCCATCATTTTACATCCTCAGCCTTTCCCTTTCCATTTCTACTGTTATTAACATTTGAGAGTCCCCTGAGAGTTACATTCAAGGCTTCCCATCTTCTCCCTCCCTCCCTGCCCTTCTCCAACTACATCTCTTCCCTGAATCCAAGCTACCCTGTTATCACACTACATATGTATTCATTCCGACCTCAGACCTTACCTAACTCATGGTACTCCTTTGGATCCCACTGATCACCTCCTGTCAACAGCTGTATCCTGAGTGGATGTGGAGTACCAGCTAGACTGCTGATTAAACCGCCTACAGAGAAAACATTCAACTTTTATTTTGCTCTAATGGGACAGTTATAACAAAGGGATTTAGATGTTATCATGTAATACACATTTGTAGTGATACCTATATAGGATTTGTGAAAGTGGCTTTGCTTTGGGGGGGGGGTTCTATTTATCTTGTATCTTTATCCCCAACCAAAGTAGGATTTTATTTCTCCTGCTTTTTTGTGCCTGCAGCCTCAGGTCGTCCCCCTCTACATCTGAAGTCGTACATCACACTGAGGAGGTGTGTTAGGAAATGGAGGAGCTCCATTCCCATCTGAGACCAGACAGGCACTGGAAAAACTAGGGCCTGGTCCCTTTCAGACCACTTTTCTAAGACTCCACATCCATCTCTTGTCACCTGTATATATGGCATAGTTCCTACTAGGATGGAATCACAACTCTGACTTTTAAACTAGAGGAAACATTTTCATGACATACACACATGTATGTATATATGTTGCTATATGTGTATATGCATGTGTGTATATATTTCCCCCACTCTCCTGCAGGTAAAGGCAATGTCTGTGGATTAAATTATCTCTGCAAACATTGAACAATAGCATCAAGTGGGAACTTTATAAAAACCTGTAATCGATATTATTACATTCGTCCTATTCCCTGCCTGTCTGCCTTCTGCCGTGTGAAGGTTGCCTGCTCTCTTTTAATTGCTTAGACCCAAAACCTGGAGTCATCCTCAGCTCCTCTTGCTCTCACACACTCATTCCATCCATAACTACTCTTATTAGCTCTACTTTGCAAATAGACTCAAATATAAGTCTTGCCACTCTAGTCCAAACCACCACCATCATTTCCCTGAACTGTATTTTAATAGCCAGCTAAACACGTTCTCATCACCTCTACCTGTATCTCCTTCTTCATTCTATTTTCAACACAGTATCTTATGCAATCTCATTAAAACAGAAGTTGGAGCATGTCACTCCTCTGCTCAAAAGCCTACAAGGAACCCTGACTCATATGGAGCAAAAGCCAAAGTCCATGAAACGTCATACAGGCCTGTTAGGTGAGGGAACAGACCCAAGACCCCCCTCACTTCTGACACCCAAGACCACGCTCAGGATCAATGATTTGTCTGAAGGTCTCCCAGAACTCACCAGCAGCTGTTTTCCAAATGGTTCTGGTTTATTACAGCAGGATTCTGAGTAATCAGCTGGCATGTCACTCTCCAGAACTGTATGTGAGGCTTTCTGGATATACAACCACCTCTACCTGTGATCCAGTTCATGACTCCAGAGTGACACCCCCTCTCCCCAAGCAAATGGGCTTGATTCTGTTCAGTGTACCAAGGGGAGTAAAGAGGGCTCAAACAATATCCTTTCAGATATTTACCATGACTCAAAGCCAGGAGACTTTACTCATTGTTGGTTCTTTAACTAGCCTTTCTCATACTGCTTGAGACCTGCCACACCACACCTCATGCAGGAGAAAGTGAGTCTACAGTCATGGCTGTAAAATGATACTGAAACCACAGTCAGCCTCTCAGTGTGTCTGTCTGGATGGCAGCAGCATCTTCTCAGGTGGTAGCAGGAAGTGCTGTCATCTGGATGGCTGATGTCCAGCAGTGATGCTAGAGTAGACTGAAAATTAAAGTCAAAATAACTCTCAGAACTCTCAGAGCCAGGGACATCACCCACTGAAGTAGCCACAGCGCCCTACAGTAGAAAAGGGAGAGTGCATTTTGAATCCACTGAGCTTTGGCCCCACCAATTGGGACTCAGGGGTTTTCTGCAGACTGGGACCAGGGGGCTAAGCCCTGGAGGTTCTCCTGGTCTTTTGTTGTGTGATGTGTGTCTTATGTGTGTATTGGGCAGAAAAGTGCACCAGAGAGCAGAGAACAAAAAGAAAGATTGGCTCGTTTTTTTCCTGGAGACCAGTCAGATGATATATTGGATTGGCCAAAAAGCCTGTTAGATTTTTTCCATTAAATAAAAAACACATTTTTCATTTTCACCAATAAGTTTATTGATTTGAATATTTTGAGTATGCTGGCTATCTCTGCCATGGTATAACGTTGATCATTCTCAATTAATGTCTCTGCTTGATTGCTATCAACTTCAACTAGTCTACCCAACCACAGAGCATCATCCAGCGAGAAATCTCCAGCATGAAACTTTGCAAACCACTTTGGACACATTTGATCAGTCACAGCACCTTCTCTACATACTGTACAAATCTTTTTTTTTTTTTTGCATTCCAGTTGCATTGTTACCTTTCTTGAAATAATAAAACAATATGCCAAAAATGTTGCATATTGTCTTCCATCTTCAATATTAAAATGGCTACATAAAAATTTGCCAATTTTGATGTTTTTTAAGTGCACACTGATATGACAGCTGTCACAGTACAATCTAACACAATTATTTTGAATGAAGTTAAAGACAGCTAAGAGCTACTAGAGCCATCTTATGAAAAAACTAAACAAACTTTTGGCCAACCCAATAGTATAGCTACTGCTTTTCCTGCCTAAAAATAAAACTGAAAAGCAATTTCTCACGGGTGTGGTGTGCGTGTGTGCATATGTATATGCGTGTGTGGAGCCACCAGGCATAAACTTATTCAAATCTCAGTCCCCACACTTGCCATTTACCTAAATCTGTACTCACCTTCCTAATTGTCAATTGCGTTAACTGGTTCTCCCTGGTAACTGTGACAGCAGTGAATCATCCCTTTTAGAAACCTGCTCTCCTTTGGCTTCTGTCACTCTTTCCCGGTTCTACTGACTTCTTCGGCTGTTCCAACACAGTCCTCTGCCTTCACTTCTCTGTTGATGCTCTTTGTATTCAACCTCTAGCCCTTTTGTATCTACACCTCCAGGGAGCCTCACCTGCACCATGGCTTCACACACCTCCTACAACGATGACTTAAGGCGTTTCTCTCTCAGTCACCTGGGAGAAACTGGGGGATCATTCCAGTCTCCTCTATCTTCCTAAGAGTCCCACATTCAGTCAGGGACCTGGTCCTGCCTCTATCTGCTCTGTAGCATCTCTTGTGTCCATTCAGCACTCCCTCCCACCACACACACACATCTGTGCTACGTCTACCTGAGCCCCATCACCTCTCTCCTGAACGATTGTCATTGCCTCCAAACAAGGCCTCCCTCCTCTAGTTTCAGCATCTACCATCCTTCTCCACATGTTACCAAAGTTATCATACTAAGGAGCAAATCTTTTTTTTTTTTTTTAGAATTTTAGACCTTTATTGATAAAGAAATATTTTGTTTAATGTTGTTTATTTATTTTTTATTAACTTTATTGGGGTGACATTGGTTAATAGAATTATATAGGTTTCCAGTGTATAATTCTTTTTTTTTTAAGATTTTATTTATTTTATTTTTTTAGAGAGAAGAGAAGGGAAGGAGGAAGAGAGGGAGAGAAACATCAATGTGCAAGAGAAATCAATTGCCTCTCACATGACTCCAACCAGGGACTAGCCCACAACCCAGGCATGTGCCCAGACTGGGAATTAAACTGACAACCCTCCAGTTCACAGGCCAGTGCTCAACCACACAGCCAAGGCTCCATGTTATTCTGTATATAACAGAAATCCTGTAACATGTTATCTGCATATTGCATTGTGTGTTCACCATCAAAGTCAAATCCTAAGGAGCAAACTTTGACATGTCCGCCTAAGTCTGGGGTCCCACTTGGAAACTCCATCATAATGTCATAAATCTTATTCCATTTGAGTGGGAGCATGAGTGGTGGAGTAGTCAAGATCTAGCCAAGAAAATGAAAAACTAGTCTATATATTTCAAATAAAAGGAGTCCAATATACAGAGAAGTGGTTACACTAATGATGGACTGTCTGGGGGTCCAGATGACAGTGGGGCCATCAAGAGATTATCATGAAGGAGGCAGTGTGACTAGTCTCAAATCTGGAGCCACCCAGGAGAAGCTGGAACCACAACTGGGACATCTGTCAGGAACAGAGGGATAGTTACTGCCTAGAAGGGATAGTTACTGCTGGAGATGTCACCTAGAGTAGAGAGAGAAAACAAAAAATATTCTAGCTTTTCCAACTTTTTACCCTCCAATCTCATGCCAATGCCTCCTTTTGGCCAAACCCAACCAGAGGTCAGCTAAGCAATCCTGGAAAGTTCTGTTCCCTACAGTACAGAGCAGAGCAAGGGCAGGGCAGGAAATAGATGTAACAGCAAACAACTGGCATCAAGGTGTAGAACTTTTATACATCTGTGGGCTTGTTTTCCTTTCAGATAGAAAGCTCAGCCATGAAACTTCTGAAAACCTGCAACTACTTCAGTAAGCATGGTTTAGACAAACTTACCTTCCCAAATTTCTCCAAACTAGTCAACATATTTGTCTTCTAAATATGAAATGAATATTCTTGGCTCAAATCATTTTCTCCTGCCTAGAGTAATCATTCTTGTGCTCTCTACTTATTGAAATCCAACTGATCTTTGAAATCCCAGTTTTATTCCTGTCTCTTGCACCAGCATTTTCTGATCACCACTGTCAAGATAGGGTAGACAAGTATTACCAACTCTAGATAAACATGGGATGGCTCACAGGGGTGTCCAACCCGCAGCCCACAGGCTGCATGTGGCCCAGGATGGTTATGAATGTGACCCAACACAAAATCATAAATTTACTTAAAACCTTTTTTTGTTCATCAGTTTTCATTAATGTTTGTGTATCAAATGTGTGGCCCAAGACAATCCTTTTTCCAGTGTGACCCAGAGACACCAAAAGTTTGGACATCCCTGGTAGAAGTTGTAGGATGCACCATTAAAATTTCTTCATTATAATGTTAGAGGGACCACTGATGTTTCCTTCCATGTGAAAGAACTTCCATTAATGTGATTTCTGGCCTTTCTCTACCTCTTACTGTCCAAGAGAAGATGAAGAAACTGCTCAGAAGAATATACTGGACATTCTTAGCTCAGCTCCACCCTTTTCTCTCTTGGGAGTGAACTTGACTGCAGGCACCAAGAGTTCCCTATTCCTCCACACTCTCAGTCTTAAGCTGGTCCACACCACCATGAATGTTGGGTAAACATGTCAATTGTGAAATTACTTCATAGATCCATTTCATTCTTACAGTGAGCTATGGCTTCTAACTTAGCCTTCAATGATAACACAGGAATATGTGGCCCCATATTTTACTCTGGATTTCCTGGTTTGGTTTTTTTGGTTTTTTTTGGGGGGGGGGTTTCAGAATTTGAGCAGGAGAGAGGGGTGATATTTATCAGTCCCCCAAAGAAACTCTAATATATGACTTTTATATCAGGCTTCTATTTATAAATTCCTTGATAACTACATTTTGGTTTTGTCTTTTTTTAATAAAATACACCTGTACCTCTGACCTAATTCTTTCTGGACTTCCACGATGACCTGGTATTTCTTTGGTCAAAATGTCAGCAAAATGGACCTTCATCTCTGCCATTGCAATGATTGCTTGAAGACTTCAGGTCCTGTTTCCTTGCTCTTTACCAGAATAATCAACACAACTGGGACAAGTCATGTCCAGCCCATAGTTACTCTCTGACTTTTTTGAGCCCTTGGTGAGGCATCATAGCATAGTTGCTAAGCACATGGGCTCTGGAGCCAGACTGCCTGCTTTTGAATGACTTCCCCACTTAACAGCTGTCTAGCCTGGGGCAAGATACTTAAAATCCCTATATTATGGCATTACATAATAAGTGATGTTCATAAAGATCCTGTGACTCATCAAGCTAATTTAAAATCTGTTCAATGTACTCTGTTGGAAGGTAGAAAAATATATAACACATTCTGGAAATATTTATAGCTACAATGATTTTCAAATTGTTGGTGCTTAAACGACTAAGTTTTAATCATCCTGGAAAACAGTTTATAAAGATGCATCACTTCCTGACACAACTACACAGGGTGGAAAAAAGTAGGTATATAGTTGTGAGTATGCAAAACACAGAGTTTATTCTTATATTATAATTATCATATTATTTTTCATACAAACAACTATAAACTCTACTTTTGCCCCACCCTGTCTAATTTAAGTGTGAGTATTGAAACTTTGGGGGAGGCAACATAGGAAGAGTGGGTGGTCTAAATTCAAAGGCAGACCTGATTTTGAATCCCATCTCTGCCACTTAGTGTGTAAATTCATGTAGTATATTTTATATCCCTAAGCAACTGGGTCTGTATGTGAAAGTGGGGATACAAATCGCCTCCTTCCCAAAATGTCATGAAGCTTAAATGAAATGATGGAGGTGCAAGAAGACACATGGGCACTGACTCTGAGCAGAGGAGGATTCTTAACAGCAACTGTTGGGAACCACCCTGCCTGGTTTCAGAAGCTGTAACCCCCCATGGCTAAGACTGCATAAGAGACCTTGGGACCATAAGCCACTAAGGAAACAAAGCTTATCTGCCTGGCAGGGGCACCACCTCTACCCCCTTTTAGTTCATCCTGCTTGGTCCCAGGCAGATGACTGGCTAGCCAATGACAGGTAAGTTTCCTCAAGGGAGGGATGACCTAAGACAAACATGGTCACAAAGGGGCCCTCAGGGAAGGACTTGGGGGGCTATAGAAAAGGGAGTGATGGACCCTCACCCCTCGGCTTTGACATAACCTGAGTCCTCATTCCGTCTGCGAGAAGTCTCCTAATCTCTTGGCTGTCTTACTTCCCTTGTCTGACTTAAGCCTGAAATAATGCCAGAGGGCGGTATAGCCCTGGGCAGGAACAGGAGGTTCTCTGGGGTGATAAGGCTTAAGAAAGAATGCATAAAATTCTGTGAAACCTGCTTTGCTAAGAATGCCCTCAGTTTTCTGATAAGGGTGCAAGCATGAAATGAGTTTGTTCCCCAAAGTTTTATAGCCCTTCAGCTAACTGACCCTGACACAGAGTAAGCCCTCATAGTTCTTGGTATGTTATCTATTGTTTGATCATTACTGCCTGACAATGATTGATGAACTTTACCTGTATTCCTGTGCAAATTGAACCCAATAAAAGCCCATTGAGGCACAGGCTCCTGGCCCTTCTCCTTTGAGAGTTCGGCCACCTCTCCTCCCCAAGCAGATCATGTCTTGGCAGGCATATTCTCATCCACAATGGACTGGGGGCTCTGCGGGCAAAGCTCCTCCACAAGCAACACCTACAATCCATTGGGATTTAAATTGAATGCTCTTGGGTGGAAACAGACATGATTCTTCTGCCCATCTACGTTTGCCCCTAGAAATAGGGAGACTTCTTGAAGGGAAAGAGATCTCTTTACACTTCAAAGATCATTAAAATCTGTCTGATGGGCTTCAAAGCATGAACCAATGCCTGATTACACAAAAGTAAAGGACGCTAAGGTCTCTGAGAATTCTGCATGAGGGTAGGGGAAGAGCAAATGCAAAAGTAAGCCTCTCTCATATGAAGGCCGGGAACAATGATGCGCGTTCACACTAGGCCCCTGAGTCTTCAGCACTGTCCTCACTCAGCCAACCTGTGACAGGCTTGTGCTTAGAGAAGAGGCCTTGTGAGTGAATCTAAAGAGCTTTTATGAAGCCCTATGAGATCCATAAACACATCCAAAGCAGTGCTCAGAGGAAATTATATAGCTTAAAAACTTACAAGAAAAATTGAAGTAAATTGTGGGTATTACTGACATTTTGGCCAAATAATTCTTTGCTGTGGGGCTGTCTTATGCTTTGGAGGATGTGTAGCAGCACTTTGGCCTCTACCCACTACAAGCCAATAGCAGGAGCTAGCCAACATACTCAAAATATCCAAATCAATAAAGTTATTGGTGAAAATGAAAAATGTGTCTTATCAATAGAAAAAACTAAACAGACTTTTTGGCCAATCCAGTAGCCACTTCACCACCCCACACATACATACTCTGAGCCGGTCTCAGCCAGTGTACCCTTCCCTACCTGTTTTCCACATGTGTTTGACATACCACTTACTGCATTTGCTTATTTGTTTTCTACCTCCTTCCATTAGAATGTAATTTCCTAGGGGCAGGCACCAGGTCTGTCTTGTTTATTGTGTCCCCAGTGCCTAGAACCATTCCTGGCACATTGAAGATGCTTAGCAAATATAAAAAAGGGGATAGAAAGATTAGACAGATGAATGAGCAAATGATTGGATGGACAGATGAACCTGTGGTGCTGAAGTAAGAGTACCACTGTGATAAATATCTGGACACTTGGAACATCCACATAAGCTCTCTCCGGCCTTTCTATTTCTCCCCCCATTTAACCAAAGATTACTCAGAAGTATCCATGTCTTACTCACTTTATGGGAAGAGTCCTTGGATCCCAGCATCTGAGTGACATGGGGATTTCCAGATGCAGACACACAGTGCCCAATGCTACAGCAGCAGCAATGGTGCCATATTGGTGGCCAATCTCTAATGGCAAGCCTCTGGAAAAAAAGTCACTTATACACATGGCTATGGTGTCTACCAGCCTCAAGGGATATATGTAAATGTTTGCTGTCCAAATATGACCAGGATGGTGGTCCAGTGTGAGTGAGCCTCCCTGGGGAGTCCTTGGGCATATTGGGTCGGGAGTCCCAACATGCCTGACTCAACAAGCATGCAAAAACATTTGCTGAATAAATGATGAAGGAAACACTGGTTTTCTTATTAATTTGGTCAGATGAAGATCTAGAGTTGTGTGCAGATTTACAATGAAGGGGAAATATCATTTGTACCTCAAACTGTGAATATTCTTAGTATACCTTGTTAGTGTCCAGCAGGTAAAACTTAGTCAAAACTTAATTGTTAGTTACTTCTTTCTTTAACCCCCAAATATCTAGCACCACCCTGGAGTATGTGCTCCCCACCACATACACATCTCACTACACGCATATGCCTTTTGTTCACTGAGTACATTAATCACAGTTCTCCAGAGAAACAGAAACAATAGGGAATAAAGTGACATATAGAAAGAGATTTATTATGAGGAATTGGCTCATGAGATTATAGAGACTGGGAAGTCCCATGACCTTCCGTGTACAACCTGGAGTGCCAGGAAAGCTGGTCATGTAATTCCATTGAAAACCCAAGGAGCACTGATGTCTAGAGCCAAGAAAATGAATGTCTCAGTTCAAGCCAAGAAAGCAAATTTATCCTTCCTCTGCCTTTTCATTCTATTCTGGCCCTCAATGGATTGCATGATGCCCACCTACACTGGAGAGGAGAACTTTACTTAATCTACTGATTCAAATGCTCATCTCTTCTGCAAACACCACTAGAGAAACTTCCAGAGATAGATTTACCTACTATTTGGGCATCCCTTAGCCCAGTCAAACTGACATAGAAAATTAACCACACCAAGTTAATAATCATCCTAATATATTTTCCCATGGTAGTAGATCTAAGGGAAAACCTCTCACAATCTATTGTCTGATGCATAATAAAACAATATGACAAAGGGACCAATGTCTTTTGACATGGTACACTTGGTTATTAACTCTGAACTGTCTTTAAATACTCTAATATGAAATATTGTATAGTGAGTAAATACAGAATAATTTAAGTCTTGACTGTGCAACTAGATTCTGAAGATCTTGGAAAGACTTTGTGAAGCTCCAGGGTTTGATATTGAGTTCAGTAGATAACAGGACAGTCAACCACTGGCCTCCAGCATTTCCTTAGAGTTAAAGTTTGTTGGGTTCTTCCCTGAAATTTTACCATAGACTTCTTTTTTTTTTAAACCCTCACCTAAGGACATTTTTTTTTCATTGCCTATTAGAGACGGGGAGAGAGAGAGAGAAACATCAAATATTGATAGGCTGCATTCTCATATGTGTCCCAACTGGGAATCAAACCCACAACCCATGGGTTCATGGAATGATGCTCCAACCAACTGAGCCACACCAGCCAGCAGTTTACTTTAGACCTCCTGCTATAGGTGGCCCTACCAGCAATATGAGGGTTCTAGCCACATAATGAAAATTTTTACATAAATTTCTGAGTTTTCTGGTGTCAACAATCATGCAAGTAATACATGTTCCTCTATCTCCTTTATGTCAATAAATTTATCTTACCCACACCACCACTCTTCCACTAAGGGATATTTTATTTTATTAATATAATTTTCAGTTACAGTTTGCATTCAATTATTTTGCATTAGTTTTGTGCGTACAGCATAGTGGTCAGACAATCATATACTTTACAAAGTGGTACCCCCAATATTTCAAGTACCCACTTGACAGCATACATAGTTATTACAATTTTATAGACTACATTCCTTCTGCAGTACTTTACATCTCAGTACTATTTTGTGACTTCAACTTGTACTTCTTATTTCCTCCACCTTTTCCACACAGCCCTCCAACCCCTTTCCCCCCACTCAACCATCAGCCTGTTCTCTGCATCTCTGAGTCTGTTTCTATTTTGTTTGTTTTTTTATTTTGCTCTTTAGATTCCGCATATAAGTAAAATCATATGTAACTTGTTTTTCTCTGTCTGACTTATTTCACTAAGCATAATGCCTTCTAGGTCTATCCATACTCTTACAAATAGTAAGATTTCATTCATTTTTATGGCCAATATTTCATTGTATACATGTACCACAGCTTTTTTATCCACTTATCTACTGATGGACACTTGGGTTGCTTTCATATCTTGGCTATTGTAAATAATGTGGCAATGAACATATAGAGGTGCATATATTCTTTCAAATTAATGTTTTAGATTTCATGGGATATAAACTCAGAAGTACAATAGAACTATCAAGTCCTAAGGCAGTTTCTTTTTTTAATTTTTTAAGGGACCTCCACACTGTTTTCCATAGTGGCTGTACCAACCTGTATTCACTAAGGGACATTTTAAATACAACAGAAATGACAGAACAAAACATCTTAAACAAAGTCCTCACCCTTGAAGGCGAGTCTTGTGAAACAAGAAGGGGGTTGAAGGAGCTTGGCTTTCAAGTCTACAAAGTAAAAATCAGGTTAACCGTTTGGTTTCATTTTCCATTTCACTCCCCTGCGTAATTGGACTTGACAACGGGAATGGAAGCCAGAGTTCCTCACTTGCTGCTGCTCCTGTCAGCACCCTCCCCAGATGCAGACAGCAGGCTGGGACAGCCAGGCCTGGAAGCTTTATGCTAATGTCCCAGCTCACACCCAACATAAAATTCATTGTTTTCCTTAGAAGAGAAAGTCATGCAAATGTAAGAAAATGTAACATTCAAGAGGCCTTAGGCAAGCAGCTCTTCAGAAACAATTGTCTCACAAACTGTAGATGCACCTTTTCTTTTTCTTTCTACTTTTTGGCAAGAGAGCCTTTAAGAAAAATGACTTACTGTTGCCTAATAGGATTAAATCTTTAACTGAAGCATTTTCTTCTAATCCATCCACTACTTTCTAATCCCCTGTGAGTCAATGTAAGGAAAATTTCTCTTTTGACTGAAAACCCACATTCTTGGAGGTCCCCACACCCTTGCATGCTTCAGGCCCTCCTTGCTTAATAGGGCAATCCCACAGGACTCTCCAACTGGAGGCCTAGGTGGGTGGATGGGGTTCATTCACGAAGGCCACTTCTCCCTCAGTCTGGTTCTGCTTTGTTTTTACTTACCTGACCTTGACATTTCCCTTCCTCTCTTTCTTTCTTCCTCTCTTTCTTTTTCTTTCTTTCTTCCTTCCTTCCTTCCTTCCTTCCTTTCTTTCTTTCTTTCTTTCTTTCTTTCTTTCTTTCTTTCTTTTCTTTCTTTCTTTCTTTCTTTCTTCTTTCATTCTTTCTTTCCTTTTTTTTAAAATATACACACATCTGAGATGCCCTTTTTTGAGATAACTTCCTGGAGATCTTTAAGGAAAAGGTCTCGGAGGAGCATCCCTGTGAGCTGGTTCAATGTTACATTCCATGATACAAATTTTATTTTGAAAAATCTTATGCAGAAACTCATAAAGCAATACTGAGTCATTCTAACATATTCCCTATCAGTGGAAATGTAATAAAAAAAATAGTGAAGTCAGAATTTAAATACCTAGGTTTTCAGCCCAGTTCTCCTACCTACTAGCTGAGTCATTAATATTTCTGAACCCAGTTTACTCATCCATTAGACAAAGCCAATAATGCCCAACCAGGTGTCTTCACAAATGGGAAAGACAAACACATATAAAAACATCTCATAGGCTGCAATGCATGCTATAAAACACAAGGTATTATTTTCCACTCTGAACTTTCTCTTGTTTAAATAGTGTAGTGTCCCCTTCACTTGAAATAAAGACAGAATGTTATTCTAGTGTTATCTTCTGCAGTCTACCCGCTGCATAAATCTTCGTTATCACTGATCCTTTGGACAAACCTGCTGGCCTACAAAAAATAATTGTAATGTTATTTAATCCTAGATTATCAAAGGTTTTCTGTTTGGCAGGTGTTATTGTTATGTTGGCATAGGATTAGACTATTAGAGAAGATAATTGTTTTGTAGAAGTATTTGTTTCTCTAGCAGAACAGGACTCTGTGCAATTAATTCAGTGGAAAGAGCCACTTAAAATATGACATGACAGGATTCTAACTCATAAAATACTGCCATTGCAAAGTAAAAGAGCAACATTGACTCTTGTCAAGTGAGCAGCATTTTGGAGTCCCTTTTTTTGCAGAGGGAGGGAAGAGAAATTTGTTGTGATTTTCAGAAATGTGCTAAAAACTGAGTTCCTGGCTTCTCTCTGCTATTCCGAACACTCTCGTATTCCCCAGGGCACTCAGTGGCTCTGGTGTGTACCAGTCTCAAGCTGAAAGCACACAGACCCGTGTGCATGCTTGCAGCAGCTTTTCACAAAGGCACTTACATGTCGTGTAAGAACAGACACCATGACAAATTACTTCTGGGTAAGAGGCCAGGGGAAGCCCAGCTTGTCTGGCCACCAGGCAGTGTGTCCTGGGTGTCCCTCCTCCCTCTGGTTGGATCAGAGAACAAACACCCTGGCTAACAGATGGGTAAATTCATCAAAGTACAAGATCCAGAATGTCCCAGCCACATTCATCATCTTCATCCTCCTCAATCAGAGAGGCACTTGCAAAGGCAAGTGCTGGTGGTGAGAAGGGTTTGCAAATCCCACTAATGACAAGCTGCAGAGCTGACGCCTGAAATGTCTCTGGCAAAAGTGGCTGGTCTGTGTGAGGAAAGGAAACCTCCTCTCCTGAACAAACACAATGGAACCACTTTCCTTGATCACCTTTATTAAAATAGCTCTTCTTATAATTTTATTTCAATTGTGTTCTTTATAAAAGATGAATGGGTAAAGAAAACCCTTTGTTAATTCAGACCCTCTCGAGAGACATTTTACAAGAAAGACTGCTCTCATATTCTTCCTGGAGCATACTTTGGCTAATAAACTGTTGCTCTGTTGAGGCCTGTAGGAAACCTGTTCTGAGGTTGAGGTGACATCAGTTATATTTAGCCTCTCAATGGTTTGTCTGTGTTTGGTGTTCCTCTGGTCTTGCGTGTTCTCTTTGATCACCTTTGCCTCAACTATGGGCAACTCTTAGGTCTTTTGCCTTTTTTAAGCAAAGTCTGTCAAATACACAAATGTAAACTTCAGCCCCATGACTTTTCAACCTGATTCATCCCCAAGTGAGGGATTGAATTCATGAGGTAGTATTATCACCGTGGAGCCAATGAGCACCAGGGCCTCAACCTGTGTGTTTAACGTCAGATGTTCAAGTCCCGCATGAGTCATTTATCTGTGTGTCCTGAGGCGTGTTTTACTTTGTAGGACACATGAAATTACCAACCCTTAAATCTTTTAATGACATCAAATTTAAAACCCACAGATTATTAATACCAGATTCTTGTTTATTGTTTCATCATTTCTGAAATCATGCTCTGTAGTGAAGCTTTCTAAATATCTTCATATTAATGTGTCATCTTGGGGGAAAAAAACTGAAATTGTCCTCCAACTACAGTATATGGCACAAGAAAAATCATTTCCTACAGAGTTAGCCCCTGTAACAGTTCTTCACCGATGTCCGTTTTTGACTGCAGAATTTGACTCCCAGTCCTAATCCTCTTTGCTGGCATTTTCTTTACTTGAGTGCTAAAATCCTGCAGCAGTTACAGTTTACAGACATTTCTTCTGAACTGCTTTTAATGAATGATTTACCTGAGACCATTTCACCAAATATATTCTGTTCCATTATGAAAAAAGTCTCCAAACTCCTGAGCGAAGGCCCCTGGTGGTCACGTTTAAGTGGAACTTGCTGTGTGGAAGTGTGAGTAGGAGGGACCTGGGAAGGAGTCAGTTTCATCCTTCCAAAATATGCAAATGAGGATAAAAGCTGTTCCCAGAAAGTGAGAACTAGTTTGGTAATCTAGAATTTCTTTAATTCAAAATCTGTGATAACACAGAAGGAACATGCTTCTCCACATTGGGCCAAGCCTGAAGTAAATCGGATGGTAGGAGTACCCTTTGTCCCATTTCATAATATTCTTAAATGTCCAAAGTCCAAACCTCCCAACTTACTGTCTTAATCTGTTTTCTTCTTCCTATCATTAAAAAACACTGTTACTGTTGTTGTTAATTTGGTTTAGGAGAAGGATGGAGGAAGAAGAGAAAAAGTTTACCCTCAGTCTTAAAATTAAATATGTAAATCAAGTTCAACTTCAAATTTACTACTCTATGGTATTCTACCAAAACTCATCAATTAATTTCTACCTAGTCACAGGAGATAATATTACCATCTTATAAGCTTAACTTCCCCCTATGCAAAATGTTTAATGAGCTGTCATATAGTGCTGCAAACTTCTTTCTTGGCTGGAACCTACAGCCTGCCATTGTGTCTATGGTTGCCAGATTAGCAATCTGATGAGAACAATTCCTCTGTGAAGAGCTGCTGATCCAAGGTCCTGGCTTGTGTTGGGGTTGGCAACCCAACCCGGTAGAAATGAACCCCAAACTAGCCAGCATCAGCAATTTCAAACCTCATTTCCATCAGCATAAGCAAATATAAACCCAGCACCCACACGATCTTGCCCACCTCTTGCCCATCCATAAACTGGAATTAAACACTAACTTTTCAAGGTTAAAGAGGAAAGTAGGAGGCTAAAACATTCAGTATGACTGCTCTTTGTAAACCTGATACCATATAACTCCCAAAAGCATTACTTCACATGGGGAAAATGAAAGGATTTATGTCTTGCCTCATCAAAGTTCAGAATATGGATCGTTTCATAGTCCATTATACCTGTGCAGAGAGCATATCACTCATGTGGATTTTAGCTTGCTAGGTCAAAACATCCCCCTTAATAATAAATAAATAAATAAATAAATAAATAAATAAATAAATAGCATATGGAGATGCTTTACATGGGAAAAAAATTAATTCTTCAAGCATCAAAGGGAAACCTGTAATTGTAGAAATGTGTCCAAGTTCATCAACTTGGAAAATCAATGTAGTGGCCAGATTGTATTGACTTAATCTGTTCTTCCTTCTCCAGAACAAGTTAGAAACTTTAAAGAGTTTGCAGATAAGGGACCCATCTATCCTTCTAGTCATCAAGAAGTGAGGGTCTCTTTCAAGTTACCTGAGAAAAGTAGTTTCAACACTCTGAAAAAAAAACCCAGTATTTTGACCAGATGTGCAAAGGTCATTTGGCCTAGGCCAGAGGAAACAAAAGATATTTTTAAATTAAGAAAACAATGCAAAAGTGAAATGCCTTTGGTTTAACTTCTCTTCGAGTCACTAAGAGACTATGTTATCTTTAATAACACAAACTCTTCAGCAAGCCCTTCCTGGGTGGGCATGCCTGTAGCCACCTTCCAAAGGCTCCTCCTCGGAGATGAACGTTGACCCCCACGTGGCTGTAGCCTAAAGGAGTCATCTGCGGCACCGGGATGCCATCACCCGCGGTGTGTGAAGCCGCTTCTACCAAGTCATATTTGCACCTGACACTAGAGTCTGCAAGGCTTAAGAGGCGCTTGAGAGACACACCGCCAGATGGAGGACACTTGGCCATAAAGTAGGACAGGGCAGCCTTTGTATTATTCCATTTGATACATTTCAGAGAGATTTCACTGCTGGGGTCACCCCCTTTAAGCGAGCGTGAATGGGACTCCTCCAATCACCTTGGGTGGTGGTGAAGCTGCGAGTCACAAAGGGCTGCAGGGCATCGGGGACCAAGGGTTTGTGCAGGGCCGTGTTCCTTGAGGCAGAGGCCCCCGCATGTGCCGCCCCCGCGTGTGCCTTTGAGACTCTGAGACATTTCTATTTCCAGACTGTCTGCTCCGAGGCTGCACTGGCCACATCAGGGACGGCTGGCCTGGGAAGGTTTTTCTAAAATAGCCTTGTACTCAAAATGAAGCTGAACCCATTAATTCAAAACACAGCCACGAGCTTCCTCCCGCCGCCTCTTTCCGACAGACGCTGCCCCAAGCCGAACTTGCCCTTCATTGGGAAGCCTAGATGGCTCCGAAGCACCCAGGCTGTCCTAGGAGTTTGTCTAAACAGCCCCCAGCAGTGGCTCTCATTACAGGGAGAGCCCCACGCAGACAGCCCTGCTTCCTTTAAACACAGCAATTTGGGCTCATCTGTTGCTCTCTGCTCCTTTTTTTAATCATTTGTACTGTAAAGTAATTAGAGGGATAGACATTCCAAAAATAAAAAGATCAACAGCTGAGCTTTATAATTCTAATGTAAGCACACATATTATCTCAGGCTCTCCCAGGAACCCTGGGCAGGTACGATTTCAATAATGAAAGCATTTTGCATACGTTTTCTAATCACCCCTGGATTTTTGTTTTTCAACTTCCAAGCTGGCCAGTGCCACAAAGGGTGGGCTCCATCCCCCTGCTGCCTCCTGGCTTCTCCCCTCCCACAGGTCCTCTGCCTCCCACACCCCTGAGCTCAAACTCGGTGTGTTCTTCTATCAAAGCACTGCCCTCGCAAAGAAAAATAGTGTTTTGGGGGGAAAGAGTAAGGAATGGTAATTATATTCCTAATCACATGTAATTTAAGAGAAAATGAGTAGATGTGAAAGGCCATTTAACTCTTGAGTCAGTGTAATTTTACAGTCTGGGACCACAGGCACCCCACTGTCACCTGGGTGTCTTTCAAAGCCACCCCCAGCTCAGCAGCCAAACAGTTAATTACAAGGGATGAGCCTCTTCTTCCCAGCATCTGCACCCTGACTCGGGAAAACTGTCATTAGACAGCAATGGCAGCTCCTTCCCCAGACGCCGAGGCTTCTCTCCACCAAATGGCTCCCTGGGTTCTCTGCCCTGCTTCCTCAGGGGGTACAGCACCAGGAAGGAAGAATGCACCAGAACAGCAAGCATTTATGCAGCATTTGTGCTAAGTACTTTGGATATGTAACATTTAACTTGCACAATTCAGTTAATGAACAAATGAATAATTTATTGAATGCCTACTCACACAGGCAACTCTGAAAAGCAGTCACCTACGGTAGCTCATCTGGAAACACACAGAGCGTGTGTTACCTCCTCAAGAATTGCCGGGAGGACTGAATGGGAGCACGTATGGGAAACCCTAGCCACTGCCCAACATGTAAGTGCTACAGTAAATATTAGATAGTCACACTAAAAAGTCGCTGAGAATGAGTTATGTGTCTAGCACTTTACACTTATTTAATATTTACAACAATATTATGAAGATCTTATTTTTATTTACATCTCATAGAAAAGAAAACAGATTTAAAGAGATTTAGAAATGTGCAAGAGTTCACTTAGAAGTGGGATTGAAACTCAGGAAAAGTGGGATTTGACTCAGCAGCCTATTATTAAACCAAAATATCACTCTCGATCTCCCCTCTTGCCCACCTTTTCCTTATCTTCCACATATTAATACATGTACCTCGTTGAACATCTTTAGATAAGAAGCCTCATACAAACACCCCTATTGTTGGTAGAATCTCTTCCCTCAGAGGTTTCCTTTTCTGAAATTCCAGAGCATTTATCTCACCTTATAGATAGGTCTATAAATCATACATAGATTTTTATCACAACTTACTTTATTATGTCTCATCTCCAAAATCATAATTTAAACTCCCCTGTAACAACATCACCTCTTTTTTTGCATGGTCCCCACAGCTTGCACTTTACATGCAGTAGAAGTGTCATAGGTAGTGTGCTTTAATTGAGTTCCAAACCAATCAATAAGTAAATATCGAGTAACAATGGAAGGCACTATTCACTATTTTCTTTTCAACCAAGGAAATATAACAGAATAAAAAAATAAAGATTACTTCCCAACATTTTTGGCACTTGGAACCAATGGCAGAAGTTCTCAGAAAATATCTTTCTTTTTAATTTACATTATGATAATTTTTAGACTGACATGGAGAGGGAGATATGAAAGGAGACCCCAAAAAACAAACTTTATTTATAAAAAATTGTGCACTTTTCTTCCATGTTTAAACTTCAGTCGCCTTCAAAGTACTTTCCATTTGATGCAATACACCTATCAAGACTTTTTCTCCCACTGCTCAAAACAGTTTTTCAACTCATCTATTTTGATGGTTTTTAGTGTTTTTGCTGTTTTTTGTTTCACCTCTTCCACTTTGGCAAAATGTTTCATCCAGGGAAATGAAAGAAAAATTACTCGGGGTGACATCAGGTGAACAGGGTGGGTGGGGCGTGAAGGTCATGCCTTTTTTGGTCAAAACTGCTGAACACCCTGTGTGGTGTGGGCAGGTGCACTAGGAAATCACCATTATGAAATGGGCAAACACGTCGAAAGAATCTTCAAAACAATTTCATTGATGCTGAATGCAGCCTCTCACAACAATGCCATCTGGTACACTGATACAGATGGGTTCCTAGAACACTCACCTAGCAGGGGAAGTGTGTACCACAAGGGGCCTACCCTCCAGAAGATAATTCTATTTTGGGGGGTTCCCCCCTCGTATGATATAGAAAGGTTCCAATGGCTTCAACTATAAATATTCACTTAAACTTATACCCACAGCCATACTCTAAAGTGAAATTCTAATAATTTATTGACTTACATAGAGAAAAGTACAAAGAAGAGTGAGGGAAGAGCAATACGTATTTGGTGTTGCTCTTGTATGTTATGAGGCTAGAAATAAAGAAAAATTGTAATGGTCATAGTAAGGACCTATTTAATCAACACATAAATATTGATCATTGACTATGGCTTCTGCATTGAAGGGGGTACAAAGAAGGTTAAGGTCGTGATTCTAGACCTTCAAAAACTCACTACTGAACTGGGGAAAAGCACACATGGAATGAGGCCTTGCAGTGTGTCTCGTGCTTTGCAGTCTACAAACCCTTTCACATACCCTTTCATTTCCTGAGTACAAGAGAGCGAAAGCTGAATCTCTCAGTGGGCAGCATAAACTTGACAGCATAAAGGGGTTTCTCTTCTTTCAGTTCCAAGGAAGCCTTGAAAGAGATTTATCCACAAGGAGTCTGGATATGACTGTGACCAGAGAAGGCTTTTCTCCTTGGCCATCTTCTGGCACAATAGAGAAAACAGAAAGCTGGGTGTTATCACTGGAGCTCTGTGGCTGAGAATCCTCCATGCAAGCATGTAGATCAGAGGTAACCCTCCAATGTCCTCCACACATATTTTCTTGAACACCCACTACAGCCAGCTATGATGTTGGAAGATGGGGACACAAAGAGAGTGAGACACTGTCCCGCTGCTCGAGGAGCTCAGAGCCCAGTGGCGGTAGTGCTGAACATGTAAACAGGCAGTGGCAATACCACGTGGTTGGTTGACAGTGATAGAAGCAGAATATCTTGGAAGTACAGGAGAGGATGCCCCTCTGCACTGAGGAGCCAAGAGCTTGGCAGAGGAGGGGACATTTTAACAGGGTCTTGAAGGCTGGATGAGAGATGGCTCGATAAAGCAGGAGAGAAAAATGTTCCAAACCAAGGCAGAGAGCATAAATACACGGTAAGAATAAGACTGACAAAACAGTCATATCTATCATTCCATTGAGGGACTCAGAGGGTAGGGCAGACAAATATCATTATCCCCATTATACGAAGGTAGAAGTTGAGGACCAGGGTGCATCCCTTTCCTAAACTGGTAGTGGCAGGCCACTTAGCAGGCCATGTCCAGTGCTCCTTTACCTAGACAGACACGAGCGTCTGAAGAAAATGGAGGAAGTGTTCTTAGAGCACTCCCTCAGTTGTTTCAAATCTGGAAACTGGCAACGGTGGAAGGGACAGGGAACATCTATAAATTAACGGGGATTAATAATGTTCTGCCTGCAGGTAGAGAGTTGAAGTGTCCTGGTCGGATGTGACAGCTGCCTAACCTCTAAATCCAGATATCATAAAAGGAAGGAGGACCCATGTCCTCAACAGTGCTTTCATCATCCCCAGAAGGGTTGCACTCTGAAATAAAAGGTGGTTTTAACTCCATGCTTCTCTTGGTTTGGGCCTCTGTCCAGCCAATAACAAGGTGGTGTTCTCCACATCCGCTTCCTCCATAGCACTTGCAGGCTTTCTTCACCTTCATCACCAAATAGCCATCTTCCCCCACAGCTTTCAAGAGCTGGACACAGACAAAGGGCACGCTTTCACATCAATCAGCTCTGTGTCAGCTGCGCTGATGCACGATTTGTGAAACCTGACTTCGGTACACACTGATGACCTCAGAGTTGGTTTGATTTGGATCCCTCTGAATCAAAAGTAACTTGTTAGAGTGATCCTCTGACAACCAAACAGTACCATAGTGACTTCTCATTACACAAAGCTAGATCAAAGGTGTTGTTCTTCTCAGCACAGGAGGAAAATCCCACAGCTCTTTCCCCCCAAATCCAAGATCGTTTGCTTAAAATTTTTATTTCTGTGCATCAGAAAATCACAGCAAGTGTTTCTTTCACTTTAGTTTCACTCGACTTTGAAACTTGCTCCAAAGTTAAAAGTATTCCTTAAAATATGCTGTTGTCACCTCCACAGAGTAAGCAGACCCCCGGCGTTGCTAGGAGGAGGCCCACTACACAGACCTTACCTACGGTCCAGCCGAATTTCTCCCAGAGTGGGCTAGGTGCTTTCTCCTAAGATGAGACAATGGTTCAGATACAATTTAAAAATCGCTCAACAACTAGCTACTCCTTTTTGAAACAGGCAATGCCACTTCATTTTTTCAGACTCAGAAAAGAAGTCCCGTGGCACGTGTGTTTCCAAGCTGTCCTTCCTGCCTTGGAATAAAAGAAAAGTAATTCTTGCGTTCTCCAAGAGAAGGGTAACATCAAGTTCACACAGCAGCTAGAAACGTGATAAATCCACCAGGGCCACAGCGATGCCTGCCTAAACTAACAATTCATTTCATTGCTACAGTTCACTGCTGTTGTCATCACTTTCATGCCTCTAATTACCTGACATCTGTTTTATGTTTGAAGTTTACGACACTTGCCCACTTTGGCTACACTAGTTTACATCTAACACCAAACACATGTTTGTGTTTACCACATACCAGTTCTGCATTCTTGGACTTAAAATTATATCAATTTATAATCCCATTAATGGAAAACTTATGAGAAGGATCCGGCTCCTTTAATAAAACTAGAAAGAACAACCATTTGGATGCTGTTAAGGACAAGCCCATACTGAAGGCAAAATGCTTCAATTAGATGCACCCTGCTCAGATAAGTGGGCTTCCTAAAGCACACCCTCTGGGCCGAGGAGTGCAGACCACGGGGCTGCAGCGGCCCGAGGACTTTCCATTTTTGGTGCTCCATGCTGAAGTCCCCAACTTCAATGGAAAGATAAAGAATGATCAAAGAAAAATTGGGTGTACTTTGTTCAAGATAAATAAAATTCAAACAGGCATCCTTGAACTTGGCATTTGAAGGTCAAGTGTGTGAATAAAAAATAGTTTTAACTTGGAGAGTGGAAGGGGAGCCGGGGCAGCAGTGTGTGTCAGCCTCTGGCAACCGTCCCCCACATATCGCTCCCTAAGACAGGCTGGGTGCCTGTTTGGACATCTACATCTACTGCTGAACAGTCTCCAAAGAAAACTGCAGATAAGAACATTATTTAGATCCTTACCAAAGGCTTTCAGCTCTATAAAAATTTTAAAAACTTTGGGAACGGTAAGGGATTAAATTTGCTCCCACGTGCTTCCTTTCACTTAAAGGAGAAACTACTCTTTTTCGTCAACCTGCTTTGTAAACTCAAGTCTTTCTGATGAAGACTAGACTGGGAGTCCATCTCTCTTTTAGAGTTCTACATCTATTAGCAGTAAACTTCATCTTCAAAACTAGTAAATAAACAAGAGGTCTGATGACCTTTTGATGATCTTTCTAAGCAGCATTCCTTTAAAACAAAAAATAGCCTTCTATCTAGAATAAATTCATGGGAGGTGACTGGTCTAGCAGGCTGCGTGATAAGAGCAGTGGTATCTTGAGGGAACTATACTGTGCAAGCTGCAGGCATCAGCCCTAGCCATGTGTCTCAGTTGGTTGGAGCATTGTTCTACACACTAAAAATGTTGCCAGTTCAATTCCCACTTGGGGCATGTGTGGGAGGCAATTGGTCCACGTTCCCCTCTCTCTCTCTCTCTCTCTCTCTCTCTCTCTCTCTCCAATGATGAAGATTTAAAAATAAAATAAAATTTAAAAATCATAGACATCAAATGAGATCAGAATTTGTTCATTTCTACTCTTCTAAGAAGGTGCTAACTGAAAGCCATCTGGGTCTGCCTGAATTTTCACTCCATGGTCCACTCAGCCACACAAAGGACAGCACTTTACCCCTTGGTATCGCTGCTGGCCCTCAACCTCTCCCTGTGCTGTGGGGACTCTGCAGTTCCTCTCCCGTGGAGGCAGCATGCTTCTCTGTTCAGCTGCACACACATGTAGACCCTGCTCCCATCAACCTAGAATAAAGATGGGCTGTGTAGTGCAGTACAAAAGGACAGAGGGAGGAAACAAGGGGGGAAGAGGTTTCTTTGTGGCACTCAGCAGCCTGAGCCCTGAGAAGTCATAGCAAGGCTCTTAATTCATGTTTGCAAAGCAATATCAATACCTGTCCTCAGGGTCCTTTCCTTATATCTTGGAAATTTAAGTGGGAACCAAATGATTCTTGAGGAAGCTAGAGCCCTCTTAGAAATTCTGCTCAGACCTAAAAGGCCTTCCTGTTTGATCTGAGATGGGATCATCTTGTCTTGGGTTGTGAACCACCCAGCAGAATTTCAGTTCTGTTCAAGCTTTAACCTCACAGTACTTTGTGAGAGGTGGCCAGAGGCCCTCACAGCACCTTAAAAGTGCCTTCCCCCTCCACCCTGAGTAAGGGTGCATGCACACGCCTGGTTCTCCAGAACGAGATCACACTCACAGATACCTGGGTGAAGCCAGCTGTGATGGGTGTGGACAGACCCAACTCACATGCCCTGCTGAGGAGGAGAGACTGCTCTTCAGCTCCAGGGAGCAGAGCACTGAAGAAGGTGGACCCAGTGACAGCAGATCTTACACACTTAAGAGAAATGCTGGAAATTCAAATATGTACCTGAAATCTTCTGATTTTAAATGCCAACTGAAAAGCATTAAGTACAGTACAAACCAAACAAAATGTATCCATCAGCTAGCTGCCTTAGTTGGGCCCTAGCCTACCACGCTTCACTTTTGCTGGATGCATTTTCTAGGAGAATCACAGCTCTCAATATCTGTCCCCGTTTCCTCTTTCTTAGTAACAGCTATTGCTGTTGATAATCTGTTGGCTGACTGACAAGATGTTTTCATATGCATTATTTCCTGTGATACTGACTACAGTTCTACAAGTCAGCTGCTTTCCTTATTGTTGTCATTTTTCAAGTAAGAAAATGGTAGCACTCCCAAGGCAGCACAACATGGTGGTGGGCCCACGCACTTCAGCCCCAGACGGGCCTCAGATAGACTTGCCACTTTCTGCCTGGGCAGTCGTGGCCCGTGTGCTCTGTTTCCTTATTTCTAAGTGTGTAGCTACTGCAAGAAGTGGCATTAAAGTAAAAAAGAACCTAGCCAGGTGCCTGGCGCATGTCATTAATAAGTGGTAACAAATGGCAACTACTGTGATGATGGGGACAAATGCCAAGGTCACAGAGCTGGAAACTGGTGGAGCTAGGACTCCAGCTTAGGTCTTCCATGACCAACAGCCTTACCCTTCAAATGCAGGCCCTTCTGAGAGAGGCTGTGGAGTTGAACAGCAATATTGCATTCTGCTCAGGTCAGCACTAACTTTAAAATACCTTGAGATTGGAGATTTAGCTTCTGTAAGATATATTTGTCCACTCCATTGCTGTCTTAGTCAATTCTGGTTGCTATAATAAAACCCGATAGGCTGCATGGTTTATAAATAACAAATAGTCTTTTCTCACAGGCCTAGAGGCTACAGCTCCAAGATTATGCTGTCAACAGTTTCGGTGTCTGATGAGAGCCCACTTCCTAGATTGCTGTCTTTTGGCTGTCACCTCCCATGGTGCAAAGGGGCACAGGAGCTTTCGCAGGCCTCTTTTACGAGGGCACTGATTGTGTCTATGAGGGCTCTGCTCTTGTGACCTACTCACCTTCCAAAGGTCTCACCTCCTAATGCCACCACCTCAAGGGTTAGGATTCCAAACTATGAAATTGGGGGAACATAAATGTGCAATCTATACAATTACCAATTCTGTAAATTCAAAGCTGTATCAGTTTCTTCCTCTAGGTCTAGAACATGTTACGTAAAAAGATATCTCTAATCCACCAATCACTAAAAACAGCTTTCCAGCCAGCTTATATGGTATGTGCTCATGCTGCTTTTTTCTCAAGGGCATATGTGTGCATGTGTGTATTTGTGTGTAGCCTGTGTAAGCATAAAGAAAGATGTGGAAGGACAAATATCAAGGTGTTAATAGTGCTCTTTTCTGAATAGTAAGTTTTCTGAATGTTGAGATTACAGTGTTCTCCTATTTTCTTTTTTATTTATCTATAATTTCTAATTTTGCTCAAAGTTCACATAATAAATTCTCTTGTAATAAGAAAAAGTTTTATCTATTGAGAAATATCTGTAGCCTTGAATTTCTACCTAATGAAACTCCTCAACTTGGAGTTTTTTATAGGCACCTTGATGCTGTAGAGTTTGCAAAAGCTTCACTTTTGACACCAACTAAAGTCCTATCCTATGATACTTACAGGGACCTAGTACTCGGCACCTAGTAGGTAGCCTTAAAAAACCCTATTTTAGACTCCCAGAAAGATCTACTTCTGGAGAACTGCTCGTTCTGAGTTGTCAGGGAGAACTCTCTCATCTCTCACAGAGAAGCTTCACTAGTGAGTGTCTTTGTGCAGTCACCAAGCTTTAAAGCAGCCTTGCCACAACATGCTGTTGCCTTCCCTCTCACATCTATTTCCATTCACAAGGACAAAAACAGACGCTCAACTCAGGGTTCCATGTCTGGGCCTTGGCTTCCTCCACAAGGATTTACTCATCAGAGGCTTTGAGACTGCTTTTAGGATGACTTTCAAGAAACAGAACACTTGGCAATATCAGCAAAGATGTGTGCTGAGCCTGGTCTAAGCTGATGGACGCAGGGGACGCAGGGGATAGAATCAGGCGTTCCCAAAGCCTCTGGCTCAAGCACGGCTCTCAGAGAGTCCACATTCTCAGTTCAATCCTTCCTCCCAGATAAACAACTCCAGACGAGATGGCCAAGTTCATCCACTTTGCCCATGTATCCACCGATCTGGTGAACCGCCTCCCCTCTGGACACCTTCGCCCACCAGTACCAGAGCCTTTACACCATCTCTGTCCACTCCAGCCTCCCCTCCCTGCTCTGATCTGCTTTTTAGTTCCCATTCTGAACTCCCCTGAGTTTAAAAGTATCTCTCCTCACCCTACCCCCGTTAGAATTTCAGCTCTTAGCTGACTTCCAATGGAAAAGAAAAAAAGTATTCATTCTGAAATTGTTAATGACCAACATGGATTTCTGGGTACATGTTCTAAGAAAACTTGCTCTTAGAAGGAGAAAAAATAGGCAACTAGAGAAAGCAAAGCCTAACCCAAAGAAAGAAGTGGCTGAGGTTGGGCTGTGGGCATCGCAGCTGACAAGGGAACATTTGCCTGCCTGCACATTCCAGACCCTCGAACGTAAACCATAGCTCTGGCCTCATCTGCATGTGATGCTCTCTGTTTTGTTGTGACCACTGTGAGAATCACGTTACTGAGACAGACCCTTTGGAGTGCTCTAATGACCTTTCTCATTGCCAAGAACTATAGCCATGGTTTCCCTTGTCCACTTAGTAAGGCCTTCTGTGTCAGCTTCCAAACAACAGCCTGATGAAAAAAAAAAAGCCACCAGACTAGAAGGCAGAAGCTGGCCAGCCCTGCCACCGACTCACTCAGCAACCTTGGAGAGGTGCCATGGCCTGGCCCTTAGACTCTTAATTGCAAAATGGAAGGGCTACGCTAAACCACTTGTTCCCAGACTCTTGGATTTTACAGCAAAATTTTAAAAGGAAAGCTTTTTGGGAAAATGTTTTATTTTATCTCAAAAGCATACTTTGAAAAAATCTTCTAATAAAAGAAGATATTTTACACCAAAAGGGAGAAAGAACAAAATCACAGAATAAGAATTGGTCCTTTAAGTGGAATAAATATGGTCTCTTGGGAAAACTCACTACAGCCTTTTTTTAAATTTTTTTCTTAAATTTATTGATTTTGAGAGAGAGAAAGAAGGAAAGAAACATCTATATGCTCCTCCACTCATTCATGCATTCATTGTTGCCTTTTGAATGCGGCCCCGACCAGGGATCAAACCTGCTGCGGGACAACATTCCAACCAGCTGAGTGCCCCGGCCAGGGCTAGGTTTTTCTCTTTAGTTGGGAGAGGTAGACACTCTGGCCTGAATGACCTCTGAGGTCCCTTCCACCATGGTATCCTAGAGAAGGAAAATTGAAAAAGATAAAAAGCAAACCTTTAGGGCAGCGTCAGGATAGATCCTTCTAAGACGAGGAGGATGCTTTAGAACTCGGGAAAATTTCAGGCTCCGCATTTCAGCAAAAGCTTTGCAATCCAGTAAGACTTTACAAGGAAGGATTTAAAATTCCATCTGTTTGCCTTTGGGGACTCAGAGGAAGAGCAAAGTTTCAAACTGATGGGCTAATTATATTATAGCATATTCATAAGGCAATAAACGACAGAATGGATGGCTATATGTTTGGGGTGCTCCAATCTCACTGTACAGCTTTTATGACATTGACTTTATATACCCTCAGCTGACATGGCTCCTCCCAAGCCATTCCCCAGACTGAATAATTTTCGTTACATCTTCAGGGAGGAGTCCATCTGTAGTCACACAATTCCACATGAAAATTTGTGGGAAAATATCCTTGCTCTTTCATTGCATCTAAAATGTGATCACCTGATGTTAAAACACAAAGAGCAGTTACATTTTAAATGTGAACTACAAAACCAAATTGAGAGTTGACTCCATCCCATTTTTATGGGCTGATTAATGTCCCGAGTAACTGAGCTGGGGAAGAAAGTTAATGCCAGTCTCCTTTAATGGAGGGCAGCACGTTTCTCAGCTTTTATCATGGGAGTACATCGCTGCCACTGTGGATTCATGCAGAACAGGATTCAAAGCCATCGTCAGGACTTTCCTGTGCCAAATGGACCCAAAATTATTCACTCACCAAAATTTCTACCAGTCAGGGCATCAACACTTAAGTGAAAAAAAAAAAGTAGACTAACTCAGAAGCTGAGACTTCTTCACAAAAGGCTAAAGAAGCATGTTGGCTGACAGTGTCTATTTGTGATAGCTTGAAATCTCAGTTATTTTGAAAAGATACATGAACTCTGCCTCGGTAGTGATGGTAATAATCACTTGATGGGTAGCTACTCTGTGCAAGGATTGTGCGAAGCACCCTGCATGTGTTTTCTCACTTAACCTTCTGGAACAGCAGATTTGAGTCTCAAAGAGGGTAAGCAACTTGTCAAAGGAGCAAGCCCAGGCTTTCCTGACACATGAGGTCACCTGCTCTTTCAGAGTTAGGCTGTTTCACAGTGCAGTCTCCACCTACCTTGGTCAGCTTCGCATCCCTGCTCGTGTGCAGCCACTTAAAGAAGGTATCCTTTCCATTCATCCACTGATTCTTTGGTGAAGAAATCAAAATTTTTAAGAGCGCCTTCTAAAAGCAACATGGCTGAAAGCAACTTTTCTCCCTCCACTTCAACCTCCATGCCCCTAACACTGAAACACATGGCGTTTTTATTTCTCATCCCTTGAGTAGCTACCTCAGTTAACCAGCAAGTAACACGCCCAATGTGAAAAATATCAATTACCACCATAGCATTATCAAAACATGTTTATAGTGTTTTATATGCCAAAAGACCCTTTCCACAAATCATTTCATTTGATAAATTACCTGGAGCAGAGGGTGAAAAGAGGGAGCTCAATTATTCAAGTGGAGATATGGTTTGAGAAAGTAGCATTTATAGAGAGTACCCAAGCCCACAAGGCTCATGGCTTACCCGGTGTTGTTAGGGAATGCCAAATGGCAACCGGTTACTGTCCCTTGAGTGAAGAGCATTTTGGTCTCCAACAGCTTCTATCTTAGGCTAAACTGTGAGGCAGCCATCACCTTCCAATGCATCCGACCATGAATTCTGAGGTTTTTTTCTCCCATCCCACTGTAACTCCTTCCTCTATCCTTACCTCCCATCAAAACTTCCTTTCAAGAACAAATAGAACCTATTCGCACTAAAGTATAACTGGTAATAGACCAAAATAGTGCTTGCCTCAGAATTTTTATTAATAGGGGTCTTACGGCTTATAAAAAGAAACAGTTTCTAAAGATCAGACATTAACTAATAGGGTAGGAGAAAAGGAAGAGAAAGAGAGGCAGAGTTTCTGATATTACAAGACAGACAGCCCCTAACTGTGCTTTCTAGTACTTTCCAGTAATTTGCCTCTAATTAGGTCAGGCAGTCCGGAATCAAACCAGAGTGACTATGCTTCACCTTCCTCCCAGACTCAACCTGGCAGCCACACAGAACCCCCACTGAAGACTCAGCCAGGAGCCGGTCCAGGTGCTTTGTCCAAGTCCCGAAAACTGTCCCGTAACTGAAGAGGCCGGCGGAGCCAGGGCTGCTTCCAGCTAGCTGTAATCTAACACCCGTTAACCAGGATTTGGGGCAAAAAGGGACTCGGGCCACCAGCCGCTACCTGCCATTTGCGTCCCAATTGATTGTTTTATATATGTGGTAAGTGAGAACAGGTCACATCAGCCTTTTTAAAAATGGGGGAAAAAAAAGAAAATGAATGTTACCTTAAAAAATAATAGTTCATAAGAGTTGACATGTATTTAATATTTACTGTTGAGGAATTTTTCTAAGCATGTGTTAAACCTCACAAAACATGTCTAATATAGGTACTATATAGTATAGGTGCTATTATTATCCATATTTTATAGATAATGAACTGATATTCAGAGACTTTATGTGACTTTTCCAAAAATATGTAGTTAGAAAGTGAAAGCTAAGGTTCAAAGGAAACATAATTGAGTTCTCGTCCTAGCAGTTCCGCTAAGTGGCTGTGTAGCTTTGGGCCAGTCATTTGACTTTTCCGGGCCTATCAGAAAAAGGGATTGGACTAGTTTACTTCTGGCCATACTTAGCGCTGCAATCTGATAGACGTAAGCTCCTGTGAGTAGTCCCTCACAGCAGACCTGAAGCTGGAAAGTAATTCATTTTGTTGGTAGTAGGTGTGAATCAGACCCTCCTGGTTTAAAGCCCAGTGGAATCTCAGGCATGAAATACATTCTATAAATGTTCAATTGTTATTGCTATTACCACTACTTTAATGGGAAATGTCAGGGCTAATTTCCCCTAGACCCTTTTTCATTCACCATGTACAGATGATAGCAAGGGAAAGCATTTTATTATTTGTGTTAGGCATCTGGCTGTGTTCTCTCTCCCCTCCCTACATTACCTTCACCTTATCAGCTCCAGTGATGGATAATGTATTCCCATGATGACTTTTTTCCATTCTAGGCTTATAAAGAGGAGGAAGATAACCCACAGTCAGCTGTTATGAGCATGCTGTCTTGTTCTCTTACCGGCACTCTCCAAGGGAAGCCAACTGCCTGTTGTGAGCTACCTGATGAAGAGGCCCATGTGGCAAGGACCTGCCATCTTCGGTCAACAGCCACACAAGTGATCTGGAAGCAGGTCCTCTCCAACTTGAGCCTTGAGCTGACGGCAGCCCGGGGCCAACCCCTGGACTGCGGACTTGTAAGAGACTGAACCCAGTTAAGCTGCACTCATTATTCCTGACCTGTAGAAACTGTGAGATCACCCACGTTTATTCTTTTAAGCTGCTCAGTCTGGGTATAATTTGTTACTCAGCAAACAATAACTAATGCACTCCTAATACTCATAAACTATAGGACTCTGATAATCACCCTTGAAAACTGGGTAAAAATAAACTGTTTTTGTTTGAGTTAGGAAAAGATTAGAACCACATAGAAGTAGCTAAGGAATAGTCTAGTCTCCCCATGCCATGCATCAAGTACCCAGTGCTCTACTCCAGGACCGGGAAGGAGCAAACCAAACCCACCAGTAATAATACCCTTATCTTGAAGGACACTGACTGAGGCCCAATGAAGTTGGTGCTATTACATGTGAAACTTGGAATTCTGATTACTCTTATACAGAATTTCATCACAGAAAAAAAGTCCTTGAAATGATGTTTCAAGGTCTCTTACATGAGACCAAGGTTCATACCCAATGACATTTTCCACACTGCCAGGTATAGGCCCCTAGAGTCTCCTTCATCTCCAGGTCGTGCTGCTTCCATGTGGTTTCCTGTATCTGCCATTGGTGCCACCCACACCTGACTCCTGGGCTGCACCTCCTGGTGGACCATTGAGCTTATTATCCCTTGATCTTGTTCTTCACAGCCCACATTAGGAACCAGGCTCACCAAGCCCTGGGGACAAAAGGCTTCAGTGTCTCTTCCTTCTTATTCAAAGCAACGGTCTCCAAATTAGGAGCTGGTGCATACTCTTCAATTTCTTTCATAAATATCTTATAGTTTTCAATGTACAGATCTTTGACTTTTGTGGTTAAATTTATAACAGGTATTTTATTCTTTTTTTTTTAATTTTTTGTATCCTAACCCTAGGACATGGTTATTGATTTTTTTTTTAAGAGAGATGTGGGAGGGTGGGTGGGCTGGAATGGGAATAAAAGATTGAAACAGTACTGAATAATCTAAAATAAAAAAAATTAATTAATTAAATTTAAAAAAAAAGAGAGAGATGTGGGAAAGAAAGGGAGAGAAAGAGGGAGAGAAACATTGATGGGTGGCCTCCCATACACACCCCAACCAGGGAGGGACCAAATCCACAACCTAGTCACGTGCCCTGGCTGGGAATCAAATCCACAGACTTTCAGTTTACGGGATGACTCTCCAACCAACTGAGCCACGCCAGCCAGAGTTCTTTCTGATGACATTGTGAATGGGATTATTTTCTTTTTCTGACAGTTTGTTTCTAGTGTATAGATATGCAACTGGTTTTTGTATATTGATGTAGTATCCTGCCACTTTGCTAAATTCATTTGTTAGTTCTTACAGTTTTTTGGTGGAGTCTTTAGGGCTTTCTACATATATTATGTCATCTGCAAATAGAGACAGTTTTACTTCTTCTTTTTCAATGTGAATGCCTTTTATTTTTCTTGCCTAATTATTCTGGCTAGAGCTTTTAGAACTATGTTGAATAAAAGTGGCAAGAGTAGGCATCCTTGTCTTGTTCCTGATCTTAGAGGAAACACTTGCAGCTTTTTACCATTGAGTATGATGGTAGCTGGGGCTTGTCATATATGGCCTTTGTTATGTTGAGATATGGTCCTTCTATACTCAGTGTATTGAGAGTTTTTATCAGAACTGGATATTGAATTCTGTAAAATACTTTTTTTCTGCACCTATTGAGACAATCGTATGTTTTTATCCTTAATTTTGCTAGTGTGGTATATCACATTTATTGATTTTCAAATGTTGAACCATCCTTGCATCTCTGTCTCTTCTTTTTGCTCCACTGATTGGATGAATTCTACTGTCCTGTCTTTAAGTTCACTGATCCTTTTTCTGCTTGGTCTAGTCAACTATTAAACCCCTGTATTGATTTTCTTTTTTTAGCTAAGTTATAGTAGTCTTCAGCTCTGTAATTTGATTGGTACTTTCTTATATTTTCTATCTCTTTTTTGAAATTCTCACTTTGGTCCTGCATTATCCTCCTGTCTTCCATGAGCATTTTTATGAACATTATTTTGAACACTTTTTCAGGTAAACCATTTGTCTCCATTTCATTAAGTCTGTTTTTGGAGTTTTATCTTATCCTTTTGTTTGTAATATATTTTTTCTTTTTTCTTTTTCATTTTCCTTGACTCTCTGTGTGTTCTGTGCATTAGATAAAACAGCCTCCTCTCCCTGTATTGACAGAGTGGTCTGATTTAGGAGATGAGCTCATCATTGATCCCAGCCTGAGTTCTTGGCTGTCTCTCAAACTTTTGTGATTGTCCAAACCGCCTGCCTTGTTCTTACTGGTTCCCAGTAGTTGAGGGTGTGTCTAGACCCATTTCCGTGTGGGTATTTTCTCACTCAACTGATGTATAGGAGTTGCTTAGCTAGTTTCTAGACTTTTTTCAGAGGAAATTGCTCCATGCCTAGGTGTAGAATCAGTGTGTCCCTAGGAAGAGGTGAGTTCAGGAGTCTCCTATATCACCATCTTGGATCAAAACTCCCACCTTTGGTCTAATACACATTTTCTGAGTCCATCATCCAACATTCATTAACATAGAACACATTCTTGGCCATCAAGCAAAGTTTAACCATATTTCAAAGTTGAAATTATATAAAGTATGTTCTCAGACCACAATGAACTTAAATAAGATATTGGTGAAAGGAAAATATTATTAAAAATCCTCAAATGTTTGGAAATTAAATAACATACTTCTATATATGAACCATGAATCAGTGAAAAATCACAGGGAAAATTAGTAAATATTTTCAGTTAAGTGAAAATAGAAACAATATGTATAAATTTATGGGATGCAGATAAAGCTGTGCCTAGAGAGAAATTATAGCATTAAATGCTTACATTAGAAAAGGATAAAGGTCTTAAACCAAGTATATAAACTTCTACCTTAAGAAGCTAGGAAAAGAACAAATTAAAACCAACACAAGCAGAAGGAAGGAAATAGTAAAGATAAGAGATTTAATAAAATTAAAAATAGAGAAATAAAACAAGCCAAAGACATTTTTAAATCAATAAAATCAATAAACCCCTAATCAGATCAAACGAAAGAAAAAAAGGAAGACACAAACTACTAATGTGAGGAAGGAAAAAGGGGACCTTACTACAAATCCTATAAAAATCTAAGGGATAATAGGCAATATTATAAATAACTGTGTACTCATAAATTCAACAATTTGGAGGAATGGAAAAATTCCTTGAAAGCTATAAACTGCCAAAGTTCACCAATGAAGAAATAAGTAATATGAATAATCCTATATCTATTTAAACAATTGAATTTGTAGTTTCACACCTACCCATAAAAATACTCCAAGCTCAAATTATTTCACTGGAAAATGTTACAGAACATTTTTAAGCAAGATATAATACCGATTATATACAAACTTTTCCATAGAAGAGGAAGCAACACTTTCCAACTCATTCTTAACTTCCTAGCATTGCCCAGATCCCAAAACCAGACAAAAATATTAGAAGGACCAGGCAGCGGCTGCAGGAAGATGGTGGCTATGCCAGGCAGCCTGGCTGGCGATATGCAAAGCTGCATAAGCGGGACTCTTGAGGCACTAAGACAATGGATGAACTTTCTTTTACAACTTCCATGGAGTGGGGCACCCAGATGGTGCAGGGGTCCTTGCCACTCAGCTACAGCGTTGTCAAGTCTGCAGCCTGAGAGGTTCATTGTGACTCGGTGCACCTCTCCTGGGCCCCCTCGTGGTCCCTCAGGGCCCTAGTCTTCTCCAGGTTACAAATAACGTGATTGTGAAAGCTTCCTTCCTAGTTGGCATTGAAGGTTCAATCAAACGCAGTTCTTACAACCTTTTATCCTGTAGTCCTGTGGGATTCCCATTGGTTTCCAACAGTATTCCCCCATGTGACCCTGGCTGCCTTGAGAGGTCACATCTACCCTTCCAGTGCTAAAATGGTGTGCTAGCTCTTAAAAACAAAAGCTATCGAAATGCACCTGAGATGGATATTCAAAACATGCCTCTACCAGAAAAGGCTGCAAAATTGAAAGAGAAGATAATGTTAACGCATACTCAAATTCACTGATGGAGATGCTGAAGGAAGTGACTCCTGACCAGTCCAAGCCAGAAAACTGATCCAGAACCAGAGCTGAACATCACTGTCAGGCCTTACTGCCAACTTCAAAAACAGGTGCTGCTTGATCATTTCTTGAGAAAGATTGACTTCAAGGATGGATAAGAAATGTGGTTTATTATGTTTACCTCTAGGATGATTTTCCAAATGATTTGTGAAGCTGTTTCTAGAAGATAAGAAGCTAGAAAACTTCTGTCCAGGTTTATAGTTTATTTACCTTCAGAAATTATCTCAGCTTTCTTATCAGTTTCATAATAATTTCTGAAAACATCTCTAAATTGCATATTTAGGGACTAAGAGACAATGTGCCATGAATGTTATGATCTAAAGGTGCATGTGAAAATAAGGTTGTACTTAATGTTAAAAAAATATGTTACAAGGAAAGATCACCACAGTCCAACATATATTATGAACATAAATTTAAAATCCTCAATCAAATAGTAGCAAATTTAATTCAGTAACATATTGAAATGAAAATACATTTGAATAAGTGGGGTTTATCCTGAGCCTAAAAGACATTCAGAATTCAAATATCAATGTAGTTTACTACATCAACAGACTGAAGAGAAAACACCACATGGCCGGCGTGGCTCACTCGGTTGGTCGTTGTCCCACAGGCGAGAGGTCGCTGGTTTGATTTCCAGTCGCACTGCACGACTAGGTTTCTGGTGCTTCCCAGTTCAGGCAGGGGCTAGAGACAACCAATCGGTGTTTCTTCTTCATATGATGTTTCTCTCCTTCTCTTTCTCCCTATGTTCCCTCTCTCTAAAAAGTAGATAAAATATATTTTCTAAAATGATCATCACTACAGATTTAGAGAAAGACTTTTACAGAATTCAACATCCATTCAGGATAAAAAGTCTGCATATCAGAACATGAAGGGATATTCCTCAACCTCACAAAGTGCTTACTTTAAAAACTACAACTACTGTCCATACTTAATGGTGAAAAATGTAATTCTTTCTCTCTGAGACTGGGAATAAGACAAGGGCGTCTGCTTCTACCACTCCCATCTAATGTTATAATGGAGGCCTCAGGGAAATTAGGCAAGAAAAAGAAAAAAAGGCAATGGATTATAAATAAATAAACAAAATAAAGATAGATAAATTAAACTGCCTCTGCTCTCAGGTAATGTGACCATCCATGTAGAAAATCACAAAGAATCTAAAACCAACAAGCAAACAAACAAAAACATTACTAGACCAAATATGTGAGAGGTCACAGAATATGAAAAAAACTAGTGTATAAACCAATTGTATTTCTATGCATTTGCAATAAACAATTGGAAACTGAATTTTTTTAATGTATGGAGAGTCCTAAGACAAACATTTCTGAGAGCCATTGTTCTAATAATGTCACCAAGTAGAGGTCATTGTTTCTGACCACCTTCTTCAGGGTAAGACATGTTTGACCCTCCTCCACTTCATAAACTCCATTTCCATTTGGGAGAGGGTGATACCTTCGTCCTCAAAACATTATCTCCTGGTTCTCCAAGCCGGTGATTCTCAAACTATCTGTGATATGGGACCAATTTTTCCCAATATATCACAGACTGCTTTCTTATAAAATACAATAAAAATAAATAACTAGCCAAAATGAAATTAAAACCAAAGATATACAAATGAAATTCTATTTTTAATTAGATTCACTAGACATAAAATTTCTCCATCAAATTTCTATAAAAGTTTCTAAATGCTTACTCTCAATTTTTCTTTTGCTAACCTCATCATGAACCAGTGCAAAACAGTGTGTGGACCAGCCTCAATGGTGGACCACCTTTCAAATCACCTGTCCTAGAGTTTTGCCAGCAAGGCCATGGAAAATGAAGGGAACTATAAAAAATGATAAAGAACCCATAGTCTAAGAGAGGCCAGGGCCGAGCTTTGCTGCAAATCAGCACAAACCTCTGGAAGAAAGAAAGCCCTTGCTGGCAACCCTGAATTTCTTTACACTGTGGTCTGAAGTTTCAAGGCTCTAGACACCAGAATTAACTGCTGCTTGGAAGCCTATGTGTGACCCTAGGGCTTGTTTTATTAAATGTTAATCTATTTCGTTTGTTTCCTTCTTCCACGCCCAAGAAAAATTATATTTTCTCCTAATCTTCTAATATTCCTTTGTTTTCTTTCTCTCCCCTCATTCCTTCTGTTCGTTTGTTTTTATTTCATCTCCTCCTCTCTCTCTCTCATGCAAACTAAAATACAGAAAATCAAGACAAATCAGAGTAGCACATGAAGACCTCTTGAAAATGGTTAAAAGCCCCTTCTCGTTCTCTATTCAGAGCACATTTTAATGCACTGATACAACCAACCAAGAATTTTTCCTCTCTCTCTCTCCTCTCTGATACATTTCATTTAAGCAAAACCTGGAAAAGTTAAACATTGACTGTTTATATGCTAGTCATGCTGGTGACCCTTTGTATGCTAGACTCAGCTGGAGCATTTCATGTAACCTGATGTCTTAATTTTCTGATTCCAGCATTTTATCAGTGCCCAACAATTCCCATTATGCTGCTGTCTTTAGTTCTGAAACACCAAATATTCATTGTCAATGAGAAGCTGAATGTCTCTAAAATATTATTCTGGAAATATAACACTTTTCTTCCATGAATTCAATCACTAGAAAATTCCCAGTAAGTTGGGTTCTTGACTGTTTTCTAAAGGGAAATTCTTTTAGGATAGTGTTATGAATAAAATGAACGAAGCTGTCAAAGCATGGGCATGAAGAAAATTAGGTCTCCTTTGCTGGAAGAGACACTGTCTGGAATATAATAATAGTTTCTGAGTGCTCTTGAGGCTTTAGAAATACAATTTACATGAAGTTTGACATTTTATGACCTTACAAAATTATCTGAAAGCTATTCATTGAAATTGCACCAGGATTTCTCTCGTCTTAGCTAAGAATTAAAAATCAAGACTATTAAAAGAGTGAATTCAAGACATATTTTTCTACAAGTATTTCTGTGTTTCCAAGAGAAAAATTACTGACTCAAAAAAATCTTTCAGAAAGATTCACTAATATAAACCACAAAGGGTCATCAGAATTAACTGATTTCTGCTCCTTTTGGTTAAGAGGGTGGTTTGTACAAAGGTATGAGGCAGCTAAAACTTACAGAGAGGATGAAATTGCATTATAACTCCCTTTCTCCCAAGAGCCAAGAAGAGGAAAGTTAACACTGTCTTCACCTTATCACCAAAGGAAGTCTTTGGAGAGCAGAATAAAAATCCCTTCCCTCCAGAACAACATATAAAAAAACATGGGCTCTTTTTCACTGAGGAATTAAACTTAGAAAAAAGAGAAGAAATTTCTTCTCAGCCCCAAGCCCCCCAAAATAAGCTAGGCAAAGAATTCTCTCCTGGTTTCACTGGGAGAGATGGGGTGAGACTTGGCAGAAACCATAGGGTTTGGGTTTAGCGTGGTTTTGCCTTCCTGAAAGGTAGAGACCGTGTACCAGACAAAGTGCCATTGTAAGGTTTCCATTCGGAAATAAAACTTTGTGGGAAGAATTTGAGATCTTGTTCCCCTAGCATACGTCATCAGTTTGGCTCAAATAAACTCAAAAAAGAAAAGGAATAAAACTTTGTGACCTCAATTTTATTTTTCTCACAAATTTTCAACATCTATTGCGGAGACTGTGTCCCAGTAACAGCGCCCTGGGCAAAGACCCTGCTCCCAGCATTGCCGAGGGCAAGTCAGCCGGTTTTCCCAGCTGTGAGGCAGGAGTAAGAACACCCAAACCTGCAATACTTAAGCACCATCTAGTATTAAACGTTTAGGTGTAGGTGGACAAGAAACATAAATATCCCTTTTTGTTTTCCCTAACCAAGACACAGTCAGCTAAATCTTAACAGTTCAGCTAATTGTAGAAATTTTTCAAAAACAAAAGACAACTTTATTGCTTTATGATATTTAAGTACAGGAAAAGCACAAAGGTTAAAGTTATTTTTAAGCAAAATTGTCTCTAAGGTTTGTTTTTTCCTTTTTTTTTCCTTTTTTTAAGTTGAACTCTCTGCTTTGTTTCATTTTTATTCAGGACTCTAAGAAAAGTCACATGTTTGCTTCCAACTGTACACAACAATGCTGCTACCACTTCTGTTAATTGTACTGTTTGGACTTTTCTCTCTTCTCTTTCTACCCACCCTAGCCCAAAATCTAAGCCTGAGTTTATTGTAAATGTAAATTCAATTACAAACAATGTTCCAAATGGGTAGTGCTTTTGTTGGTGGAAAGAAGGAAAGATGGCCTTAGGCATGTAGCTTTTGTATATGCCATCTTTCTGTCTCCTTCAAGCAAAATTTATGGTTTAATTATAACTCTTAGAGGAAGGAGAAAGGAATCAAAGCCTATATTGAAAGAGCAATAGAAATAAAATTGTAGAAGAAACGAGCATGTGAAAAACACATGAAAAGAAGTTACCTTCCTTTCAAATGGTATGTTAACAACAATTCCTATTTGATAGTGCCTCCCCGGAGAGATCCAGGGCCTCACCAGCCCTGCAGAATTCCCATAGCACACATTTCAGGGAGGAAGGAAACAGTGTTTTTGTGACTCTCGTTTTACAAATGAAAAAAAGATGAAGCTGGGAGATGGCATACTTTACTAAATCTCACTAGTCAGTATAAAATCTTTGAACAAATTGTTTATTTTTCAAACACTGGAAACTGACTTCATCATAGCTGCGCAGTAGCGACCAGGAACCACGTTAGCAGAGGAATGGCAGTAGCTGTGATAGCTTGTATTGATCACCCTCACTGTGCCAGGCATGGTGCTGCAGGCCACACAAGGAATTAACCAGAACACGCAGGAAGACCTGCACCTCCTTTTCCAAGCACTGCCAGAGCTGCAGTGCTGTCTTCAACCAACCTGAGACCAGTGCTCTGTGGGTCCCACTGGCACAGGGGAACAAGGCTGCTACAACCAGTGGGCCCCCTGGGAGTGTACATTCCCTCTAGGAGTGGCCAGCGAGGGGTAGCCTGTGCTGAGTCCCCAGCCCAGTTAGCATGTGGGTGCTAGCCTGCCTAGCACCTGCTATGGACCACCAATTTGGCCAGAATAGCTGCAACATGTCATCCAACCAGGACCTAGGCCGTCCTTCCAGGGTCTGTCAACTCCAAGTACCATTTGGCCAAGTGGGTGCGTGTGCCCTTGGGGTAGCTCTGATGAGCTCTCTCCCATCCCAGGCAACACATAAGGCTCATTCCTCCCAGCTCTACCATGAACCTCACCTTAATTTCTTAGAGAGACATCCCTGGTGGCTCTCCCTTCACTCCCAGTCACGTTAATAGACCAGAGCAGACTAGAAATGTCACCTGCTCATTTTCATCAGAAAACCATAGCATAGATGGTCATAGATTGTTCTGCCTACAGGAAGAATGGGGCAATTGTATCAGATTTCACTGAAAATGGTCAGACAAGGGCCTTGGAGGAATGGGCACAGCCCTCTAGAGTGACAATGAGTCACAGCACAGGGGCCACAGAACACCAGAGAAATTGCCAGCATGTTCTCTGTCCCAAGGGTGGTGGCCTCTTCCTTCAACCACCGGCTTGGCCGGGAGCACTCAAACTTACCTCAGACCTTCTAAGTTCATAGGTTCCAATCCTAAATTATTATTGGGTGAGAAACACATTGGGTGAGGAAATGCAGGGTTATAAGTGTCTTGGGAGCTCAGTGAGGCAAGTTAAAATGTGACTCTTGAGTGTGCAGCCAAGGTTTTATCTACCCAAGCAAGTGCCCAGAGCTCTCGGCCCAGATGACTCAGGCCTGGTCCACAACTGGTCTGCCAGCTTCACATCACAGCTCCAAGGGTGACACAAGAGAGCTTCCCAACAGAAGCCAAAGGCAAAGTTCTGTGTCCAGTCAAGTCACTGGAAGATAAATAGGTTGGGTAGAAGAGGAAAACCCAAAAACATGACTGAAAGAGAGAAATTACATTAAGTCAGAGCACAAGGACGCAGAACCAGCCTGAGGCAGAGCCCAGAGAGATGGCCTGAGCAGTACAGAGTCATAGACAGGCAAGAAATCCCAAATCTAAGGGAAAAGAAGAGGATAATGCCATCCTCAGCAATAAAACCCATGTCCCCGGGCATCAAAACAAACAGGGTAAGGAGCAAGACTCAGACTGGGTAGGAAGGTTCAAGAGCTGGTCAGCTAATGAGAAATGTGCTTGGAACTACCTGTCTCACTCAGCCCGTGCCTCCCGAAAGTAGCTGGTGTGAAGATGTGGGACCCAGGAAACCGCCTGGGCTTGGGGGAGTCTCATTGATTTGCCATTTTCTTAAGTAACATGCACATCAGGCTGATTTACAGGAACACTAAACATGTAAGTCATGTATGTCACAACGCTCTTAGCAAGAAACAATAAATGACAAAATGGTAGATGTGCGATTACTGTTCCTATTATCAAAGCTGTATTGTGGTTTTAGTCCAACAGATTTCTTAGAAGCACAGATTCTCATGAGAACAGTCCTCACACAGTTTACCGCTTACAGGTGTGGACTGGAACAAAATTTGAATGTGTCTCTTGCCTTCCTGTAGGGGTGGCCTTCACCAGCGCTTCACTCGGACCCCCAAGCACAAGACAGTGGGCAGCGCCCAGTGCAGTGAACTGTGGCTTGGCCTTCTGTCAACTCAGTCAGTTGAGCAAACTAGCACAGTCAACAGGTGTGTATTCATTCATTAATAGGATGTGTAAAACAGGTATTCGTTGTAACAGGGAGCAGACAGCATGCCCTTCCTGGTTTTGGAGAGTGTTAACACCAACTGCTTTGCACTGATGCCAAACACTGTCATTGTTCCTAGTGAGGAACATTTTTCTGCAAGGGATATGGTATTTTCAATCATTTTACATTAAAACTAAGTACTTCCCTACTGTCCTGAGTGAAATATAAACACAGAAGGGTAAATTGGGCAGATTAAAAATACTTACAAATAAAAAGGAATAAACATCACTGGATCTTTGAATCCACCCAGTCTGGCCCCCCTCAGGTCTGTAAAGTACCCGAGGTGACTCCTGGGTGCTTCTGTTCTACACTTTGGGAGGGATTATAAGGGAACAATACCTATTGGTAATGGCTAACTTTTACAACTTTGCAAGGAATTGAGCTAAAGCTTTATTTGCATTATCTCATTTAATCCTCCCAACAAGGCAAAGTGCTGATAATAAATATTATTACCCACATTAGGTCAGTGAGGCAACGAAGGGGTCAATTACCCCAAAGTCACACCTCTAGTAACAAACCAAGTCCAAACTGAACCCAGGTCCCTCCGAAGGCAGAGCCACCATAAAGACGATAAAAACAAACGTCAGGATGAGTACTTTGAACAAATGCCTTTGACCAAAACAGATTCATACCAAGACTCAGCCTAGTGAGAGCCTCCATGGCAGGTCTTCCTTTGGGCCTAGGAGGGAAGGCCATTCACCCATAAGAGGTAGAAAGATGAAACCAAAGAAAATGGCTGATTCATTTTTTTCCGGATGAGGCATTCGTGTGATAGATATTTGAAGACAGGAGGTTTTTTTCTCCCTTATATTTGTTTGCTTTTTCGGAGGCTCAACCCCAGCCGGGAGAGCCTAGAAGAGTTCCAGCACGCCGGGAGCCAGCGGCTCCCCAGCAGGTCCCCTCCGTGTGGGTGCCTCCGGGCACCGGCAGAGCACTTCCGCTCCTGCGTCCCAACTGGAGTTAATGACACGCTGGAGACCCTGCTGGACCGCATTCATTGCTGAGAACCATGAAAAAGAGCTCCATAAATCTTCTGCCCTTGAAGAAAAGGTCGGGATAAACAAATTGAGCATTTCAAAGCAACCTGTTAGCTACTCACCGCAATTTGCATACTAATGCCAGCAAACAACCTCCCACCGTTAAACAAGCTGGTTGAGGAGGTCGGGTTTTTATTGTCGGACTACAGTGTTTGTCACAATTCAGCCCCTTGAAAGATTTACTTCCTAACCTGCTTCACAATCAAGTGTCAGGCCAGGGAAATGACCCTGGACGTTTAGTGATCCCGAATGGACACACAAATCTGCCTTCGACAGCCTTCTAAAGCAGCGCCAACTCCGAGCTTCGTCGGCCTGTGAAATCCGTGGCCAGAGGAGAAGAATCCCAGAAGACACTGAGCTTCCAACCAAGGAGGATCACTGCTCCACCAAGTTTTAAATAGAGAATGAGTTTTCCCCCTTCCAGCAAAGAAATTTGCCTTTGAAAAGGTTGACAACAGTGCTGCTTTTATTAAAAATGGGGTTTCTCTTTTCCACACTTTATTTATATTTTTAACAAGCACTACTGGAAGCAAGTTAACATTGCTTTGAGCCAGTGCTCATAGGAAATAGAAATAAATGTACATTTATTTTTAAATAAATACGAGGAATGTGGGGAACTAGAAACAATATAAAGATTGGAAAGGCATGGATGATTACCTCCCTACATATATTTGTTTAATTTACCTTTTGTTATTTTATCTATGGATAAGTAATTTTCTTAACATTATATAATAATATAATAAAAGAAACATACATAAAAGTCTAAATTATAATACTGCAAATGGATGCATAACAGCCCTTTGAGTTTTGAAGTAAAAAGTAATCTTTGAATGAAGATGCTAAGTGGTTGGTGGGGGGAATGGTAATTTACAGCGTTTGGTGTCTTATATCTTTGAATAAAAGATGCAGCACATTACTTGTTGCTTTACTTATAGCTTCTGATCGGAGGTTCATTCAGGAGAAAAGAAGAGAATTGGCCAAAGTTGCCCCAGTGTGGATGGGGACAAGGCATTGAAGTCAAGATACTAAGTCAACCTGCTGAGTCCAGGTCATTCGCCTTTTGGACCAAGGGAACGCTCAGTGACTTGTTCTTACCTCCTTAGAGAAACGATGTTTGATGAAAGCTTTGGATATTTTGCAATACTTACATGAAAGTACAGCTCTTAGCTTAATGGGGAATGATGATAAACTTCTTGGTGAGAATTAGCACCTTTAAGTTAGCTTGGAGACTGCCCCAGATTTAAAAGGTGGGCTGAGCAGGTTGACCTTAGCAGTGCTTCATTAATTTTCAGGCCCATTTGAATTGTTTCTTGGCAACTCCCTTCCTAGCTAGCACTTTGTTTTCCTTTAGGCCTCCCATACAGATATATGTATATAAATCTGTAAAACAATAGTTTAGGGTAGAGAAAGAAATGAGAGAGAAGCATTTGTGTCTTCACTGACAATCTGAATGCAGGTGTCTGATGACAAGAGGCCCCAGTCTCCTCCTTTGCTTGGATTATGGAACTGTTCAAAGGTTACTGATCCTAGTTCTGCACCTCCTCCCCTGCCCTCCCCTCACCACTGAGAGTTCACAGTTTAACCCTCAAATCCAGATGAGAAACACCCCATTTACCAAGTCAACTGTGAAGTCTATAGTATGAAAATCACATCTACTAAATTCAGAAAAAAATTCTTCAAGGTGGACTTCCAACACTTAAAAAGTAAGAAACTGCTTTTAGAAGTGTGGTGTTTTTCCACTATCCTCATCAGTTCCCTGGGGAAATTCCAAGGGGAAGAGACCAGGGATAAAGAGCTTTCTGTATTTCTCTTGGTTTTCACTGCTAAAACAATTTTTGTTCCATTAGGTTTGTAATGTGAGATCTCTCAGAGTAAATTTACACAACAGCCTCTGACTTTATTAATTCTTCACAACTAACGTGGTCTTCCCATGTCTACAAACAAATTGCTGACTGCTCACAAATTCCATCTTCTGCTTACACACTGCCTTGAAAATTGTTAAATGCAAAATTATTCCAGAATTACAAAAACTATTGGGCTAGCATGGCATATCTGTATACACGTGGCATGCAATAAATAATTACCAACTCATCTTTCCAGGGTTCTACTCAAGGTCCTACAAGATAGTGTCCTAAACACAATCTGAGATTGCCTCTGAGAGGCATCTGGCCACTGGCCACCAAATTGAATAAATCCCTTAAGTCTTGAGGAATGACAAATGCCTTGAGGTATTATCTACCTGCTTACCCAAAGTATCTCCCTAGATGGCTTGTCAATGACTTTCTGGTGATGCTTTCCATATTCATAGAATGCAGGAAGTTTGCAGAAGATGGTTGGGTGGCCTCCCCTAGTAATAAACACTTCCAAACTCCCCAAAGCAGATCCATTGGAAAATTGCTGCCTCGCTGCAAGAATAAACCCTTACCTGGTTCAACTCAATGTATCACCTGCCTACTTCCCTCTCCAAATTTCTGTAATGTGGACAAGTGAATTACACCATTAGGCTGCAGAGTGGTGCAGTGTTAGCAAGTTAACAAGGACATATTTAAAGTCTAACACTACTCCAGAAAAAGAGCTGTAGAAGTTTGAAATAGTATTTAATTTCATTATCTCATTGGCTCTCAAATTCTCAGATCACCAGTCTGCCTTTTTAAGTCGGGAGAATGAGAGTGACACTGACAGAAAGAATTGGGCAGAGGGGAAGGGACTGAATTGGTGTCTGAAGCAGTTATATTTTTCCCTTTACAACTGTGACCAACAGAGTAACTAACTAAATTAACTTCATCCAGGGAAATTAAATGGCTTTTTCACTCTCTAGTCCCCGCCCCCACCCAATTCACAAAGTCCATGAACTAGTTGTGTAACTATGTGTATTCCCTTGGGAGCACCTGTGTAGCAAATTGAAATTGATGGTTGCACTTGTCCAGAACTCATCAATCAGACATAAACTGCTCAAGCAATTCTGAAACATTATCTGTCACTTAACCTGACTGGTTTTCTCAATGGATTAATCATCCAGAACAGCTGAAACTCAGAGAACTTCATTCTGCAAATACCAAAAAACAAAATACAGGCACGAAATTAAAATATTCTTATCAGTAGTCATCTAGATTATTCCAAAAGGAAATAATTATAAACCAACATATTTAGATATGAGGCAAAAAGCAGTAAATTGAAAGCAAATATTAAAAATACTAAATCCAGCCTGCAGGACTAAAGGGCCCGCAAATATCAAATATGCAAAGATCTGAAATATGAAAAAGTAAAAACATCCACTGTACAAATAGGTACATTCTCAAATTTTGAGATGTTGTGCCACTATCTCCTCATAATAATCTCATAAAGTATATTATCATTGACCCATTTCCCAAGTAACAAAACTTAGCCCAAGTTCATGAAGCTATTAGGGGCAAAGGCAGTCTTTGAACCCAGGCTATGAGACTCCAAAGGGTGCTTGATTCCTACCCAGTATGAGTTCAGCCTCATCATACCAGGTAACTTTTAGAGGTTTGAAGCTATTTGAACTGAGACAGAAAAGAGGTCCAATTAGAGGTTATAAGGGAAAAAAGCTGTCCTGGCCCCCAGAAGACTAGTTTCAGACTCAGGATACTAGATGCCACTGCTTTCAAGCTTGTAGCCTATAATCAGCCCATATTGAAACCAGATTTACGAGCTCTTCAGGGGAGAGTTTTGTGATTTTCTAAAGCAGACATGTTTGGTATTTTAGAAGGTCAAACCCCCTATGGTGCAGTGTTTTTAATAAAATCAGCTCAGCAGAAATTTTGATGCATTAGTCAATTTCTAGGAAGCCTCTGAGCTTTTCAAAATAAGGAGGGAAATAACATAAAAGACATAACCATGTGCAGATCAGTTTTTTAAAAAATGAGGTGGAGTGTAAGGGGTATAGATACAGAAACATGGCAAATTTGGTCCCATTTGTCTCTGGTTTGGGCAAATTTCCGCTTAGAAAGGAAAATTACTTTTGGGGGGAGCTTTATGTCAATATTAAACAAGGGCTGTTCCTGGTTAGCCTGGCCTTGTACTGACACCTAAATGTAACAGTAAACATCTCTGTGAGGGAAAAACAAATAAACCAGTCATTACCATTCTTACATCACTGAGTCAGGTAGGTAGTGATTTCATGAAGCGTCCTTTATCTCCGCTGTTGGTGACTTCTACACTTTCATAGGAAAGCAGAAGTAGAATCTATATTTAGTTCTTAGTAAAAATCAAAGTTGAGAAACCTGCAATATTTTCATTGAAAAGCCAAGTTATGAATGCCTAGATCTGACTTTAACACATGTGCAAATGCTAAATGAATGAGAGGATTTAAAAGATTGTTATTAGCAAAAGAGACAGGGCCAGTCTATTTAAAGTGGCTAGAACTTGAACCCTAGAACACCCGGGCTGGCAGAGCATGGGCACAGTGCCACCACCCCACCGAACGGGGAGGTGTAAATATCCTCATGAATTTACAGTAGAAAGAACAAGAACATAGAACCAAGTGAAGATACTTTGCATCTCCCACTAAAGTTTTGTGATTTTTAGCTCTAGGCGGGACCCAGGCTTTTCTTTTACTGACTCTCATACGTTTCAAAGCACATGAATTTAAATCCTTCATTGCTGTATTTCCTAATGAATTGCTGAGTTCTTAGTTAACTGGTACTTGGGGGAAAAATGGGATGACTAGAGAATAGTATTGTGGCTGGGCAAGCAGAAGAAAAGTAAGTCTTTCAATCTAAGTGGAAAAACTGTAATTTGATCTGGAGCTAGAAAGCAGAAGGTGAAGGTGCAAATTTCACCAATGGCAATTTTGATCCATTCTCTAGACAGGTTTGGATAGTTGGGCCCAACAGCTATTCTTTGGCTCCCTCAAAAATTGAGCCATAAAACTTAACACCTGCCCTGACTGGTGTGACTCAGTGAATTGAGTAATGGACTGTGAACCAGAGGGTCATGGTTCGATTCCCAGTCAGGGCTCACATCTGGGTTGGGGGTCTAGTCCTCAGTGGGGGGCACATGGGAAGCAAGCACACATTGATATTTTTCTCCCTCCCTTCCTCTCTCTCTAAAAATAAATGAAATCTCTAAAAAAAAAAACCTTTTATAAATCATTAAATCATGAATGTACAAACTGTTATTCTCAATAAGCACAAAACAAATCTGTCATTTATTAAAATGCATATTTATTCCATAACCTAATTTGGGGCTGTGGCCTATTAATTATTAAATAACCTAGGTTCTCATTTTTAGACTAGTCCTTTCAATTCAGATTCTTCCATGAACTTGGCTACTGCATCTGTCTTAAGGGACCCATGTTATGCTCATCATAAGATATTCCAGAAAATATTTTTTTAAAAATCTGTTAACACTCATAAAAGAAAACCCCATACTCAAATATGCAGGCTATAGGTTAATTTTTAAGCAAAAGTTTCAAATACACAAAAGAATCAAGGAAAATAATCCTACATGGCAAATTATCCTCATTTAAGATAACAAATGGGGAGAAAAGTACACAAATGTGGAATGGGTTTAATTCAGGCTGGGCAGTGTTTCCAGACAAAGCCCTACAGGGGTGGAAACACTGGTGTATTAAGTTAGTGGGTACAGTCAATGTTTTATTTGGTTATGTTAATAAAAAGGATCATTTGGGGGAGGAAAACTAGAAGCACTGTGTGTTATTTAAATCTCAATTGATATATAGTGTTCACTATGGAAAACCTTTCTAAAAATTGAAAAGCAGAAAATAAAATGTTAATATAACACTGTTCAAAGAAATTTTGAAAACTGGGAGCATGGTACAATGAAGTTTGGCTAACTTGAAGTCCAAAATATTTAATTTGGTTTGAGACAGAGTAAACAGTATAAGTCAGCAGTGACTAACTTTAACTACAAAAAAATTTCATTTAGGTTTTTTTTCTTTCTGGTTGGAGGTAGACACATTTAAAAGTATTCATTCCAGAGCAAGTGGATCAAGTTGATAAATAATAGTACATCTGCTAAGGCAACTTCTGAAACAGATCAAGCATATTTGACCTGGTATAAATATGTTTTAAGATCTCTTAGATGAAAGTTAAAAACCAGAATGATCCAAACAAAAAATGTGGTGAAGACACTAAATGATGGGCAGTCCATTTAGAAATTCTCCATGCTGTAAGTTACACATATGCATGTAAGAATAAACAAGATCTTGGTCTTGCTTAAAAAGAAAGGAAGGAGGAGGGAGGGAGGGAAGGGAAGGGATGGAGGGTAGGGAGTGAGGCAGGAAGGGGAAGGTCAAGCCAAATCCTATATTTAGACCCTACTCTGAGCAACAGATCTTCATTTGCATAATTAACATGTAGTTTCTTACAATTCCCACTTAGTTTTTAATTTATGACAAGACACTGCTCAATTTCAGACAAAAAATATATATATATTTAAATCTTTACAATAAATCAAGATGTAGGAGCTTACATAGAGCACACTTTAGTTTATTTAGGTACTCATTCCAGCTCCCTCAGATGCAAATCACCCTAGTAACAGTGTGTACATAGTCTTCTCTTTGCTTTTTATAATTTCAAAGCAAAAAATACATTTGACTGTATGTAAGTCTGTGCAAATAATCCTTCAGAAGAAACACCCAAGATTCTGTTTGTAGAGGTCACTTTGTCTCTAAAAGATGATTATATGAGTTTGTTTTTCTTCAGATAAAGTGCTCCTGTCCAGCGGAACTCAAAGGCCTTCAAGCGTCCAAAAAGCTCAGTTCAGATAAGACACGGTCATACGAATTCCAGCTTCCCATGTCCACTGTACATGCCCCAGTGAACAAGTGAGAGGATCTTGTCGTTGCTGAGGTCTGCTTGCCTCATTTTATCACAGGTCAGACAGCAGTTCTCATGCCCACTCACTGGCACCATGCATTCCAAGTCCAACTTTGCAACCTGCCCCTTTTTGGAATGGTGTCCGTGAAAGCTATAGTGCAAACGGGAGAGCATCTGTTGCCGCTGATCCCGCAGTCTCTTGTTTTCACTTCGCAGCATCCTCAAGGCCAACATAATGAGCAACACTAAAATCAGCCCTCCAGCAATGGGAACAGCAATCACTGCTGCCCGGAACCACAACTCTTTGGAAGAAGTCAGCTCCTGCACTTTGGTGATGAGGTTTCTGCTACCGTCATGCTGATACCGGTTTCCTTGTCCTAAAGGAGCACAAGCAAAACTGTGTTAACCCCACCTATAGATACTTATGCTCATCGATCAATTTTAAACCAGGCACGCCATTTAATAGCTTACCATTAAGTCAACAATATTTAGGAAATAAATGTTGCGAAAACAAGGCAAAAAAGATTACAAAAACATTTGTTTACAGGCTGTCACTCCAGAGTAACAATGGTCTTTTAATGTCTTCAAACTGTTGAAAAGTCAGGCAAAACTTAGTATGTAGACAGACATCTGATGCTCAGGCAGACATAAAAGCTACTCAACGGGGATGCATCTTTGCATCCAGCCACGCAACTAATTACATTAACAACAAAATCAATAGCAGACATAGAAAGCTGTGGCTGTCACAAACCTAGAGAGATCATGTGAGCATTTTGGTTAGAAAGGCTTCTACCTACCTGAGGCCTCCCCCTTGGGAGAAGAGAGAACGTCATGCAGCCCTCTGTAATTGCACATATCTTCATGACAGCATTCCAATGTGGGCATGGCCATGCCAGAGTGGTTTTGTGCCTGTTTGGCTTGGCAGATGTCTGCTGTGCTTGCGAGAGAGTCCAGGCAGCCATGAGTGAGTGGGGAGTTTGTGTTCTGAGGATCAAGAAGCCTTGAGAAGCAGGCACTCAGCTCAGACTTACACATATAGCCAGTTGCCACGCAGTGGGCAGCATCACAGTAGCATCTGATTTCACCTGAAAACAATGAGAAAACGCATCAAATTGCTTCAGAAGCAAGATAATGCATCTGCTTAAGAGACTGCTAAGTCCCAACCTCAAAGGCACTAACTTTTAGAACACTCAGCTTAGTGCTTACAACAGCAGGTCATGCAGACTGGAAAAGCCCTTTGTGCAAGCCTGTGCTTCAATTTCAATCCAGTCAAATACAATTTTAGAAATGTATTAATCCCAGTAGCGGAGAATCAAAGTTTGATTTAGGTTTTTGAAAGAAAATAATAATCACAATAATTTCTCCTACCATAAAGTAAATTACATTATTTATTCATTTTAATCTTACATGACCATACAACATGAAAATACTAGGCTTTTTGATTTTGTAAGTATAAATATTTGATCGGAACTACTGAATTGTTTACTACCTCGAAGGGCTGTGCCAAGATTTAAGAGCTTTAGCTAACACCTTATAAAGTTATTAACTAGAAACACAACAATCTAGAAATTGCTCCAGTCAGGAGGTTTTAAAACTATGAAACTGGGCAGTTATTTGCAACCTCTCTAGAAAAGGCAAACTTTGCCTATAAAGATCTTTTCATGCAGAGGAGCTTTTAGTATATTGTAAAACAGGAACTAGGCAGTTTACAATTAGTGGTTTGCTTGCCAAAGTCAATTTCTTTCAGCCCAAATGGAAAGTCATAAAACTGGGGGCGGAGGGGAGAGTGTGAAACTGCAAGGCTAACTTCTCCTCCCCTTACTCCCCAGTTTTACATGTAATTCGACATGGGATCTAAAAGGGGAAACACTGAATCTGAAAATCCTCTGCTGGTTGAATGAAAAATCCTTAAGGAAACCTCAAATTTTTCTACAGGAAGTGATTAAAGTTTCCTTTATAAAATGTATTTTGCAAGTTGCAAGTCACTGCTAACACTTTGCTGCAATGCAAGAACTAAGGCTTTGAACATCAATTTCTAGTTGAAATCATCTGGGTGTCAGAATTATCACTAATACGATTTTCAGCCCAGTGGAGTCCGCTCATTGTCACATGCCACAGCTAATGCTACCGTAAATTGAACTAATGCATACCCGTCTCTCCAGCTTCCCAATCTGAAGTTCTGTCTAGTTACTGAAACCTCTGCTCTGAAATTGAACACCTACCTCTTCCCACCCCTACCTTTCTTCCTTCTCCTCTAGTGATGCCTGAGTAAGGTGTCTCATTTAATTATCTGTCCAAATTCCAGGCCACCGTATGGCATGCTCACCTTTCACCAGAGGCTGCTAATGCTTCAGTTCTAAAAAGACCAGCCAACTATACACAGATCTTTGGCAAGCCAAGTTTAACTGTCCAAAGCTGGAGGTCTTGCTTCTATTTTAAATGTGCATTCCCTATCCTGGGTCTGAGCCCAAGACCCTTCTCCAGTGAAGACCTTCAAGTTAGGAGTTTGCTTTGTAGAGGTTCTTTTCTCCTCTTTTCAAGCTTATTTGAGATTTTTTGCGTAAAGCTCACTGGTCTTATGTAGTGATAACTATATGTTCCTGCCTGACAAATTCCATATAGAGATTTCAGGTAAAAATAAAACAGATTAAAAGTCTGTTTTGATCCTATTCACCTCAGTCCTCATGCAGAAAAAAACTAAATACAAGTGAAATGCTGCCTAAACGTTTAGGAGAGCCTATTTAACATACTATGATATATTTTCAAAGACCTAAAAAAGTCTAGTAACATTGACAGGTAACTAGAAAAGTTCTAACAACTTTTTAAAAAAACTGGAACTACATTTGAGCAAGTTGAATTAACTTTTGTATTACTGTATTAAAACTATATTTTTGTCATTTCATAAAGTTTCTTCCTGTGGCATGCAAAAGGCCAGAAAGGGGACTGGTATTTTGAAACAGTGAACAATGCTCTTCTGTTTTCCCCCCTTTCTTGTTACTGTATGTAGTGATTAAACAAAAATGTCTGCTTTAGTCAAGATGGCTACAGGAGAGACTGCTGGCTTCTTTTAAAGCTTTTGAAGTCAGCAGCAGTCAAATCTCTGATCCCCTAATTATATCATTATCAGGCACATAGTTTCGGTATCTGTGACTTCATGTCAGCCTCAGTCCCTCCCAGTTCTGCCCGCCTTTGATAGGGCCAGGAGACTCCCCTCTGAAGGCTGCGAGGGCTGTTATTTAGGGTTAATTACACCCTTACTTCCAAAATAAATAAATACTGTAGCACATCATCCTTGCTGGGCTAGCTTATCCTTTAACCTCATGCCTGCTACATGGCAATTAGAGAAAAGTGGGGGGTGCAAAAGCTAAACAACACTTGGTATTAAAAAAAATTATCTGTTGTTCATGGCAGGGTTGGTGGGGGGAACCTTGAAATCTAGATAGAGTTTGGCTTGTTTCAAACTCAAAGGTGAAAGCCTGCTGAGGGGGTGTGGGGAGGAAACTGACTGCTGGTTTTTGTTGTTGTTTTTCAGTAGTAGTAGTATTTGTAAAATATGAGGTGAATGGGAAATGGGGCCACCGACAGAGCCCAGCGTCACTCAGAACGGAACGTGTACTTCTGCACACTGAATACACACCGGGACACCTACACTCAGGGAGGCATGCGCTCGCTGGTTCACGAAGACACTCACTGAGAGACACAAAGACACTCACGGGCAGAGGCACATTCAAATGTAGAGACACACTGAAATAGAGATAAATGCAAATACACACAACAGAGACACACTGAGGGGCAGAGGCACACTCGAATACACAGATATATTCAAATGCAGAGACACTCAAATACTAAGACATAATCAAATACATAAACTTCCTGAAACAGAGTGACACGCAACAGAGACCCGAGACTCAGAGTATGGACACACAGGGCAATTGGGGGCAAGGGTCTGCGGTTCCTCCAGGGCTTCCCCGCCCGGAGGTGGAGAGGGAGGCGGCGTCCGAGCCCACACTACCGCCCCGCTCCCCGGCCGCAAACATTCATAAGTTCACTACAGAAAGACTTACACAAACATTTTGCCAACCACTTGCTCCGAGGTCCGCCAGACCCAAAACACCCGAAGGGTCGGCCGCGAAGCCACTGCCGCGACTTCTAATAACAGACAACTTGTCGCGACCTGCGGGCTCCAACGCGGGAGGAAGCCTCGCCAGCCGCTAACAAAGCCCAGACAGCCGGCTTCAAAGGCTCGCGGCAGCGGCCGCCCCGGGACCCCACGTGCCCCTCCCTGAGGGGCCGCGCCCCCGCCGGCCGGCGGGCACCCACCTTTGGTGAGCAGCACCGCCATGGCACAGAGTTCGAGCTGTAGCCAGATGAAGATGTAGCTGGAATGGCGATCCATTGACGCCCCCACGGCCGCGGAGCCACCGCCGGTCCCGGAGCCGCGGGCAGCTGCAGCCTACGACTCCCGGGGCGCGCAGTGCATGGATGCTGCCCAGAGAGGCGGGCGCCGTCAGCCACGGGGCGAGGAGCCAGGCAGCGTCCGGAGCATGGAGCGTGACTGGAGGGCGCGCCGAAGAAGAGGACCTTCGACGGCCGACCCTGCGGGCACCAGCTCCTTCCCTCTGCTCAATACCGCAGGCTGGAATGAACCCTCGACTTCACTCGCCCTCGGCCGGGCACTCTACGAAGACGAGAGCGCACAGGGACTGCCAGCCGCGAGCTCCCGCCTGCGCCCGCCTCCCCAGTCCAACCTCCCCGCCATAAATACCGCTCCGCCAGGGGAGCGGGCCTGGCGCCGCCCCGCCCCCGAGCTCGCACCAGCGCCATCCGATTGGCCACCAGGCTCAAGTCAATCATACCGCGCCTAAAGGACGGGCACAGACGCTGGCAGGGAGGGACCCGGCGGCGGCTCCTAGCGGCGCCGGCGTCTGGCCTCAGGCTCCCACGGCTGCTGTCTCCAGCGCTCCACCTAGCGTAGGCCTGAGTGTCCCTGACCTCTGGAGGCGTGCGTCGAGCCCGCCTCTGGGTCTGTCTCTAGAGCCTCATAACTCAGCCTAGAGCCAGCATCGCCCTGCCCGTGGCTTCTTTTTTGTTCCTACCGAAATAAGCGAGGGACCCGCGTGGCCGCCTTCCGAAGCCCTCCCCCGCCACGCTGTGCGCTTTGGAAGCCCCGGAGACTAGTAGTGGTGGTCCCCGGTGTGCGCTGTCTCCGGAGACGCTCCCGCCGAGCCACCGACGGCTCGCGTGTGGCGGTGAAGGGGGGTCCAGTAGGAAAACAGTAACAAGGGTGGTGGGGTTCCTGAGGTCTGCTTCCAGCCTCCCGCCATCAACCACCCCCCGCCCCCCTGCGCATCCGCCTCCAGCCGCCTGCCCTGTGATCAATAAAGCCCAGACAGACAGACTGTTGATCAGTAGGAGCCGCTAAGTTCTCTTGGGTAGACAGGGGACGAGTAGTCGGGCTAGAGACACTTAACGAAAATTAGCAAATCCAAAAAGCACCCGGCGCCAGCGAGACGACACAAGCCGAGACTGACACGCAATTAACCACCCCCAAACAATCGCAGGCAAACACACCGGCTGACCTTGATCAATATCAGTCCCTCAGTGATCTCCTTTCTGAGATGCTAATTCATTTATTAGGACTTGCGGGGCTGCCTGCCCCAAAGTACCCAAAGGCGGTCCTGGAGGTTTTGCTGTTTTAAATTTATGTGGAGGGGAGATACACCTTAAAACTATTTTCTGAGGAAATGCTCTTTTACTCTCTACTACCAAAACCTGAGACTAACAAAAGTCAACCATTTGCAAAATTTCCTTCTAGGATTAACCAACATTCCCCTACCTGATAAAATGTCAAGGGGGTTGGGGACGATGCAGAAGAGTGTATTTGATGCAAAGGTGGGAGATGTAGTCAAACCCTTCAGGACTAGAGTGCAGGGATGAACTTTAAGACTTGGAAAAATATGTATGTCTCAAGGACTGAAAATCAAGACCAACCTTGTAAATTAAAATTACTGAAAGTCCACGGAACTGAAGGATGTGATTAATGAAATTGCCTTTGAAAACAATATTTATATTCAGGAAAAAATAAGATAATGTCATAAACCGATGCTCTGACCATCTAGTGATCTACTTCACTAGATCAACATTGCCTCCCAAAGGAAGGGAGGGTAGCCCAGCAGAAGTTTAAAGAGGAAATTAAACTGGTGAGGGCTCCAGGTAAACTGCAGGCTCTCTCAAGTGATGGACTCACTGCCATTCCTTGGAGAGGAGTTTGATCAGAACTTCCTGACATCTAATTCTTTGACAAGTTAACACTTCTAAGGGGTTCATGCAGACAATGCTTTTCATGTAATGGCTCACTCTTAACTCCAGAGAGTCAAATCATTAACCAAATGGAAACTTTGAGAGTACATTCAGTCAGCTATTTTGGAGCACCCGCTGTAGGTCAGGCTCAGGTGTCTCGGGTTATAAAGATGTCGAAACTTAAGTAGGAAATCACAAGCAAATGGAGCTTGACGATGGTAGAGATTTACCTGCACAGTGTAAGAAAACAACTAGCTCAAGAAGGTAAAGAAGTCAAGAAGCAGTAACATTGGGCATGACTCCTAAAGAAGAAAGAGAATTGAAAGGGGACCAGTACAAGCAAAGAGGACCACAGGAATTTAGGCATGAAATGCATTGATTTCATTAGGGCATATGGGTGCTAAGTAGAGGATAGGGAAGTGAAACTACAAGCAATTCTTTGTTTCTGGAGCATAAAATATGAAGCAAGTAATAGGCAGAGATGCACCAGAAAATAACTATAATTACCTGTGACCCAGATAAATGCTTGTTTAATGGAAAGAGTCTAGGGAGATGTGTTGATGAAACCTGTATTGCAGTAAACAGTTCTTGAGTGCCTTCTCAGCCCTTTTCTCTGGAGTGGGCATTAGCTGCAGACCTAGGGTACTGGCCCTCTGGCTATACCTAGTCACATGACCTCAGTTGGGCCAATTAGTTTTCTCTTCCCCATCTTTGGACAGAGATGCTGGTCAATCTCCAGAGATCACTCCGTGGGGGACAGAAATTCAGAGTTCACCTGTCTGCAAAGAAGAAAAAACATAACAAAGATGTGCAGAGTGGAAAAGATGTAAATCCAAATGGGTTTCCTGTCACCTGCCTTCACATCCTGTCCTTGGGTTCCTTAAAAGTTCTTTTCCCTTAAGGCTGTTCTACTTTCAACTCGAAGGTTCTGCACTATGATCCTTGTAATTAATTAAATTAAATGGACTTTTATCCTTCCAGGATGTATACCTTTTTTTGTTCCAAACACAATTCAGATTAAGAATGTGTGATTCATTCTTCAGACAATGATTTCAACTCTTGTTTTTATTCTTAGTGTAATGGGCAGACTTTTAAAATGGCTAGAAATTAGTTTTTAGAGAAATGTCTGCTGTTTAATGTTCTGGAAGAGACATGGACTTTTCAAGTAAATGAAGGAGAGTGTGGAAAATCAAAACTGGTTTAAGGATAATATATCAATTAAAAAGCCATATGAATCATTGAGAGAATACGCAACAATTTAACTCAATTGACTTGTACTTGTGTTCTCTACATAATTCAGTTTTTACTTCCCTACATGTAGGTTGATAAGTAGAGGGGAAAATAGTAAAATCTAGTTACTGTTTTTGGAAATTTAAATCAAGAAAAGAAATTGATGAGCAAAATCCAAAATTTTCTTTACTATTATGAAAGGAATTCTGAAAACACAACCTGAGAACAGAAAGCTGATTCTAGACCTAACAAACTGAAATAATTAAACATTATAATAGTTTTATTAATTTTAAAGTGTCCTAGATACGATTTATCCATGGGTATATATAGTCTATATTATCAAAACATGTCACTATGCTATTTTTATGGTTGTCCTAAACAACAAAATATTTTTTATAAGTTATTCTTTTTTTTTAAGATTTTATTTATTTATCTTCAGAGGGGAAGGGAAGGAGAGAGGGAGAGAAATATCAATGTATGGTTGCTTCCTGTGCACTCCCTGCTGGGAACTGGCCTGCAACCCAGGCATGTGCCCTGACTGGGAATCAAACCGTGATCTCTTGGTTCACAGGCCCGCGCTTAATCCACTAAGCTACACCAGCCAGGGCAAAATATTTTTTAAATACCATTTTTCTTATAAATAGCAAAAAAAAAAAAACAAGGGTTTTTATGTTCCAACCCCCTTTGTTAACAAAGCTATAAATAGCAATCTCTGCTTACCCAAATAATGTCATTGTTTCCCAAAGTTATATGTTACCCCCATTTTTAGCAATGCCTCTCTCTTCACAATGCAGATGAAAAATAATTCTTAGTGTATTTTGTTCAGAGAGAAGCAGTTGTGTTCAAGTTCCTGGCTGGCATACAAACAACTGTTGCAGTCTAGCGATAGAATCTAACATTTTTGCCTGTTATACAACTCTTTTACTAACTAACAATCCACGGGGTTTAGGTAACACTTTGAATTCCCAGTAGCAGCATTTTTTACAAAGTCATTTGTTCTCAGTAGAAGTTCTGAGAACTAGAGTTTAGATCTAAAATTTACTTTCATTGGAATAAGGTCAAAGGTGAGAGATCAGCACAGTCAAAGGAATGGCTGTCTAGCTGTCTGGTGAAGTTGGGTTTTTTCCTCCTCCAAAATGAAGAGATAAAGGACTGACTACAGAGTCTGCAGGTAGTACGATAGGTCCTAGACAGAAGGAAGACTGAGGCTCACATTCCCAAATGCCCTTCTTGCTACATACTAGCAAAAATGCAATGGGGTCTGACAAATAAACCATAGATTATCTGTTGGGGTGAGGTTTTCTTAAGAAGTTTGAAAGCAACTAAGTTTAGAATATAGTAAGAAACAGCCCTGGCTAAAGAACATCACCTTATGAACTTGACAATGGGTATTATTTATAACCAAAATATAGTCTGTATGATCCTTGACCATAAGACTTAGCCCTTGTTCTATTCAGTCATGTTCATGTAACCTCCCATTAAGCCAGTAGAACTTTTAGAAATTATTCAGTAGCCTGCTAGTTTTACCAACCTGGTGTCAAATAACCAGTTAAATTCCTTTTGTTCTTTTAATTAAAATGGCAAATCAAGCCTGTAAAGCAGGGAAATTACCTTAAACAAATTCCTACCTAGGGGAACACTCTTGACCCAGACTGCTGGTCAGTAATATAATAAACAGTATTCTCAAATTGTATTTTCTTAGCTGACAGTACTTCCCTTGTATTTTTTAGGATTTTCTTTTTTAATGTTCATATACAAACCATAGAAATTCAGAAGCTTTAATATTTTCATTAGACAACCAAACATTTAAACTCTTGCTTGAAATTTAAACTCTTGCCAAAACCTTGCATCCTTTCCCACCACCAAAAATCTGCCCGTTTTTTAGTGTTCTGTCTCTGTTCACTCTTCCTCCTTTGGTGGCCCCATAAAGCCGTTCTGCTTTAAAAAAAAAATAAAGAAAAACTTAATTCAGTGTATATAACTAAACACACTCATCCATTTGTGCTCTTTTTAAAGAATTGGCACTTAAAAGGCCCATCATTTGTACGTCATCCATGTTGTTCTTTAGTCTTTTATCTTTACTCAGATTGTAGAAGAGCGGTGGCTTGTTTCATGGTTTTGTATTTGTGCCTCATGCATGTTTTAATGTGATGGACACAATGCCTTGTATAGCTATAGTTTTCTAGAAAAGTTAATAGTTTAGGAATTGTTTTTCAGATCTTTAATTGAATCTTTGGCACTAGGAATCGGAGTATTTTGTTGAATAACATTAACACATTATACAAGTGCATGGAGTTAAAGTAATAGAACCTGCAGCATTCAAAAGCAGCTTTGTCAACTCGGCAATAGAACACTCTATACATATGTCTCTCCGTCGTCCATCAATGCACTGGTAGCAACTTCTAATTGAAAAAAGAAAAGAAAAAAGGAGTTATAACCCTTCTTATTTTCTCTGTTTAAAATAAAGCAGAAAACAAATACCAATTCTGTTATACAATACCACTTACAAGGTATATCATTTTTACAAGAGAACGACTAAGAACAGAAAGGTGTTTGCAGACATCCAAGCACACGCGTAAGTAAGTGGGCACCTCACACAGCTTTCCAGTGGTACCCAGGAGGAGCCACTTCATAATCACTGGCACAAAATGAAGTTGCAGAATTCTTTGCCTGGTACTTTAGGAAATCATGATGATTATTCATTAAGCAAGGTTCTTCTCATCCAGAGGTGTATAGGCCAACATTGCTCCAATCTATACAAATAATTTCAGTAGGTGTAGCACTCCACGCCCCTGGGACACGGGTGCATTAGGGTGACCTGTGAGGATTTCCGCATACTGCAATCTCTCAGATTTGTGCAGTAGCTGGGTGCCCAACATTGCCTTGAAGTATTCCTTATCCCTGCCACAACTTCACTAACAAGCATACTCCTTATTATCTGTGTTTCCTGGAGATTTCTTGCAATTTACATAATCCTCCAGAATGGAATCCACATTCTCCTTGGCAGGAAGATAAAAGAGGTGTTTCTGCTGCATAATTAAGTCCCAGTCATCAACAAGCCATGGTTTTAGTTCTTCAGGAATCTTGACTTGCACTTCAACTCCATTCATGAACTTTTCCTCATTTTCAACAGTAGCATCTACTCTCTTTTCTGCGATGCAGCTGAGGTGTCTCACTGGTATTGCCACCATTTCCATTTCCAGGTGTTTTCTGTTTGTTATTATTTGTTTTTACGTCAACATTTTTCTTCTTTCGTGGGCAGCCCCTCTTATCTTCCCTCTGCACCTTGCTCCTGATTGGTTTTTTGAGATTCTAGCTGTTTCTGCAAATTGGTGTCCAAGTATTTGAGTACTCTGCTTTCTGGAACCCACTCATCCCAATTTTTATTCCAATCACTGTAAAGTATTTCATTTGTTTGTCCTTTATGGCAGCTTTTACACACCTTGCTTCATAAAGAAGAAGCCCATGAAAGCACAGCACTCACTCATCCTCCTGAAATTTAGGCTTCAGTCCCTGCTTAGTGCCATTTATACAGATTCACTACCACCTTCTCCTCCCACCACCCAGACTACCATCCCCCACTCTCCACCCAAACCAGCTCCATCAGACCGGGCATCACCAGCTCTACATCCCTGGTGGTGCCACTTGCCAGCACCAAAACACCCCACAGCGCCACCGCTGGCATTCTCTTCAGATACCCTATCTTACAAACTGAAATCTCATTGACAGAACAAGAGGTCTTTTGCAGAACTTGAAAAGTACTTGTATTTACCATCCTGTTTTTGTCACTGCTGTTGTCTTTATTTCATAATAATTTGCAATGGAATAATTCGCTATTGCGCTGGCCAGGTGGCTCGGTTAGTTGGAGCATCAGCAGGTACACCAAAAAGGTTGCAGGTTTGATCCCCAGTCAGGGCACACACTTAGGTTGCAGGTTCAATCCCCTGTTGGAGCACCTACAGGAGGCAACCAATCGATGTCTCTCTCTCACATCAATGCTTCCTTCTCTCTCCATTTCTCTTTCTCTAAAATCAATAAACCTGTCCTCGGGTGAGGATAAAAAAAGAGGAAATATTACCTATATGGTATTTGTTTTACCATTTACAAAGTATCCAGATGCACATTAAATTTGATGCATGGGTTCAACCCACAAAATGAAATGCCAACCAAATGAGCACATTTTGTAATATTGAATGCACTTCCATGAAATTTATTTTATGAGCAAAGGTTATGGAGAAAGCTGCAAGGTTGCATGAGTGAGATCATCAATTAACAGAATTCTTGTTCTTATACTTGATATTAAGGGAAGAATTTACAATGCATATTTTCCTATATTCAATAATCTTCCTCCATATCTAACAAGCTCCTAGTCAGCTGTGAATCTGTTTAAACATAAATAACCCTCCACTGTCCCACTCATAGTTTAGTGTCACTTACCTATATTTTAACCTATCATTTCAGAGACGTTATTTAAAATGTACATATTTATTACTACATTCTTCAGTCAGACTTGTTTAATTAAAAGGAAGAGAGACCTACTTAAGATTAATTAACTTAGGAGGGGTTTCTTGTACAGATATAATAGGCTTAATGTAAAGATACAACTAATTGGTAATTTATAAGCTTTATTTATCTTCCTAGGAAGCCAGCCTCCCTGGAACCGGAAATTAGACTTGGGTCTCTTTTCTCAGGGATGTCTTTGCTTTTCAGGTCTTTACCAGTAAGCTGGTATTTTCCCCTTATTTCTAGTTTTTGCTCTCTCATAACCTCTGCTTGCTTTTATCCATTTATACATAGAGGCAATGCTCAAGAGACTGTTTGGCCACTATTGCAAACTGCCTTAGCCCTTCAGTTTCCCAGTTCCTCAAGGTTACATGGGTTCTGTTCAGCTCATGGACAGCCAATCTCCAAATGCTGTCTCTGGTCCCTTCAGCCAGGGCAGGTCCTGGCTGATCTAAAACATGGCTGCTGCCTGTCATCAAGTTTGTGGGCCAGGAAGATCAGGTGGAAGGAAGTATAGGAAGGCCAGCACTATAAAGCATGTCATATTTGTGTGTATACATATATGTGACATATAATGGGGAATAACTGACACTCATACAGTTATTTAACTCACTTATTTTTTTTAAAAAAAGGGATCAGTGGCCCTGGCTGAGTAGTTCAGTTGGTTAGAGCATCACCTTGATCCACCAAGGTTGCAGGTTTGATCCCCGGTCAGGGCACACACAAGAATCAACCAATGAATGCAAGGATAAGTGGAACAACAAACCAATGTCTGTCTGTCTGTCTCTTTCTCCCTCCCTTCCTCTCTCTCTAAAATCAATATATTTTTTAAAAAATTAAGTACTAATGAGTGGAATTAAGATCGTTCCTCAAATTATTAACTTAGTGCAAGGGAGTGAATTACTTGGGTGGGTGCCGTCACCAAGAGTGAACAGCATGGCCGAATGGAGAGGCCCGTCTACCCACTCTAAAGACTCGGAACGTTTCCAGAGCCCAAGACACGGGACCACTTTGAACTTCTAGGTCATTCTGAATACACAATGATCTTGAATATACTGTCTTTTCAGTTGACAATAACAACTAAAAGAGCTTTATATCAGTTTCCTAAGAAAAATGGAAATTTGGGGCGAATAATCATCTGGCTTTTTCCAAACATGTAGTTTGGGTATAGGAGGCCAAGGTGCTTGCGTGTCCCTCCATTACTTGCCAGCTCATATGTCACACAGGAGCAAAATTCATAAATTTTACAACCAAAAAGCCAAAGTGGTTACTTGCTTTCTTAGAGTTCCACCCTCTCTGCTCCATCTCACGCCTGTTAGCTGTTCCCCATAAAATCACAGAAGTATAAAAAGAGGTCTCTAGAGAAGCAGCATGGTTTACATGGTGAGAGGGACCAGTTTCACCACACCAAAATATGCCTTTTGGGATACTGATTTTAAGGGGGTTATTGAAAAACAAAAGATTCAGAAAGAAACCTTTGACCCTCCCCCTTTACCTACCTAAAGGAATTCAGATAGAAAAACCTGCCTAAAGGAAGGAAGCATCATCACCTTATCATCATAATTTAAACTAAATGTGGCGGACAGGGAGAAATCTAGCAAAGCCTGTTTGTTAAAACTTCCCTCTGTGTCCCATTGTTTCTGGGTGGTCCGGCAAGAATTTGTTTACCACGGCCTGTGTGCTTTTTCTCATCTACCTGTAAATTACCTGCTTTCCCTTTGAAATCCCAGACCCCCGGCTCCCTCTCCTTTGGCCAGAATGGCGTGTCAGCCTTACCTGACCAATATGTCCTCGGGTCCCATATTCTTATGGTACCCCTTCATGTACATTCATATTAAATTTAGGGCATTTTCCCCCTGTTAACCTGTCTCTGATTTCATTATTAGGCCAGCCAGAGATCAGAAATGTAGGGTGATTATTTTTTGTGCCCCATCCAACTCCTTATTTGTCTTTTCTTTTCTTTGTGGCTACTCAAGGAAATTATAAACCCTTGAAGACCAGAGAACATCTCTATCATTCTTTTTATTCCCATTAATATCTTTGCCAATGTAGTCCTGGATGAATTTTAGTTTTTGATGCATTAATGTGCATGAGTGAACTTCGAATGGAAACAATATAACTTTATAGACGAAGAAACAACACTAAATAAAGAGACTGAACACCTGAATTTATATCTACGCTGCATTATTCAGTGGGTATCATAGGGAAATCAGTTTCCTGATTTGTACCTCAGTTTCCTCTTCCATAAATGAGGGTTCCAGTGGCAGGGGCCTGGGGGACTCCCAGGCTGCTATAAAGAGAGAAACATGTGGTCACCAACCTCAGGTACATTTGCTAACTGTGAAACCCTATAGAAATGTTCAATGATTTTCCATAGAAACAAAATTCTAAAATTCTAACACATTTTTAAATCATATCCATGGGCTCCCCAAATGGGTTCAGGATTTTCACCTCCCTGGAAGCAGATTTGAAGCACAAATAATCACTGCCAATCCTGCCTCAGCAGGGTGATGTATCTCTAAACACAGCGTGAATCTTGTCAATAAAGCTAATACCCATGACTGGTGATAGTCCAAGAATCAGCCGAGACAAATTGGTCAGCTAACTTATCATTATGCAAGAAATGTAGCTGCTCACAAGAAGCCATAATTCATGCCTCCAGTCCTCTGGGAAACCCAAGCAGTATCTCCTACCCTGAAACCGGACTCCTTCAGGTTACCCATCTCCAATGCCTTAGCACTTTTCAAAGAAGTCTGATGTTGCTAATTCACTGTCAGGGGGAAGCATTTCCCAATAAAATCCTGATTGACTTTGGATGTACCAGTCGTACTCAGGAGCCATACTCCTTTTTGTGGGAGGTCAATAAGATTACTGAAGAGGATCCTGCCCTCAAAACTCTTACAATTGGGCCATTCTTGTTTTCAGTGATGGCCTTGTTTTAACAAAGGTTTTAGAAATAGGGGATGGGGTGGGGAAGATGTGCTGACATTCTTTTTTTACTAATTCTTGAAGCCATTCCCTGAAGACCAGGACAGCTTTTCTGGAAATAGGTGAGTTCGGGGCCCCTCATACATGCAGAAAAGAGTCTATGGTTATTATTATTATTATTATTATTATTATTATTATTATTATAAGACATAATGTGCGGAGGTACAACGGAAGCCCTTCAGGCCTCACATCTTTTTGTTTCCATCCCACAGCATGACTCCAGCAAAAGACAGGAGACAGAGAGGGAGGGAGATGCCGGTGGCAGTGGCCAAGGGCAAAATTTCCATATTGACAGATCCGGGAGGTTTCGGGAAAGTTCACTCCAGGCTCCACACATTTTTACTGGTTCCTGGTTTATTGGAATGGAAGCAAACAAATATTTGGAAAGAGCCGTTTAAGTATAAAATAAATATTAATGGGGGTGCTTCTAAGTTGCCAATGAAAATAGAAAAACTGGCAGCACCATTGCCATTTTGGACCAATCAATGGGATATTAGTGCCTGTTCTAGGAAGGGAGTCCTCTAGGAGGAAGAAGGTGAGAAAAGAACAGATCGATGGAGAGGCGAGCGAGTCTGGAGCGGCGGATGGATGGCAAGGAAGCCAAGAAGGAGCGCGGCAAAGAAAGAATGAGACGGAGCGGGATCCCTCGGGGGGAAAGCGAACGCTGGAGAGAGGTACCAATTATTATAATTGAAGGTAATGGTGCCGAGGCGCCAAGGAGCTCCGCTCTGTTATACGTCAGCAGCCCCGACCGAGATGCACTCGCGCCCGCGCTGGGCTCCTCCACTCGCCAACCCGCGCGCTCCGGGCTCCCTGCGCCCTCCCCGCGGCACCCCTGCCCTGAAGTTCGGGTGTTCTCTCGCCGGCGGCCCGCCTGCCCGGCTGCCGCCCTCACTTGTGACTAGTTGGGCGTCACTGCCGCGTCAGAAGGTGAAACGGGAGCAAGCCCTTCTGGTCTGAACAGATTCCCCCAGGCCAGCGTCCGTAGGTGTTGGAGACGACGCTGTCCCCGTTTTTGTGTGGCTGGGTCCGTGTTCCTCCTGTGCTTCTCAGTCTTATTCCCAGTAACCCTTTTCCCTTTTTCCTCGAAACTCGGAACTGAACTTAGGTCTTAAAAATAATCCACACGGGAGCAGGGAGTGAACGAACGTGGTTCGCAGGACAGCAAAAGGCTTTATGGTTTTGCTTTGTTTTGACTAAAGTATATTTCACGTACATCATATTAGTTTCTGGTGCACAGTAAAACACAGTAACTTGACACCTATGTACCTTGCAAAGTGATCTCCATAAGTCTAGTAACCATCTGTCACCGCAGTTATTACAATATTATTGACTATATTCCCTGTTGTACTTTACATCCCAGTGACTTATTTACTTTATAACTAGAAATTTGTACCTCTCGATCAAACCCCTTCGCCTTTTTTGCTCCCCCCACCCCTGCCAACGGGCTTTATTGTTGTTTAACTTCTGACCAAAATAGGATCTCTGAATTTTGATTTTAAGAGGTTAGGGGTGAAGGAATAGCAGCTTTCCTGACTGGCACCCTACAGGTGTAGAAACAAAGCCCAGGAAATTTGGGGCAGTGAGTGAAGTGTGTTTTTAAAATCTAATGCATATGCTGTATCTATTTTGTACATATTCTGTATCCTCTAAGCTTGCTAAACTCGTTTATTAGTTCTAGTACTTTTTGGTTCATTCTATCAGGTTTTCTACATAACCCAAAGGTTGTCAGACTTTCCTAAACTATTATTTTACTAAAGCTAGTAAGTACATTGTGGTCATGTAGGGGTCAGTACATTCTCTGCCATAACTAACCCCAGTCGCCCTGCCACTGTAGCACGAGAACAGCCATAGACAATGCAGGGTGGGGCAAAAGCAGGTTTACAGTGGTTTGTATGAAAAGTCATACAATAATTAATAAATAGTAATAGAAGGCTAACTCTGGCCCTGGCTGGTGTAGTTCAGTGGATTGAGTGTGGGCTGCGAACTAAAGGGTCACCAGTTCAATTCCCAGTCAGGGGACATGCCTGGGTTGCAGGCCAGGTCCCTAGTGGGGGCCATGTGAGAGGCAACCACACATGATGTTTCTCCTCCTCTCTTTCTCCTTCCCTTACCTTCTCTCTAAAAATAAATAAATAATTTTTTTAAAAAAGGATAACTCTGTTTTGTGTACTCACAACTGCAAACTTATTTTTGCCCCACTCTGAAAATTTCTGGTTAGAAAAGTGACGCATGGTTGTAGAAAACCTGGAAAATACAGGAAAGAAGTTTTGTGGCTGGGGCAGCTGGCAGGACAGACTGCCCTGCACCCAGTTCCTCCAGCGGCACCAAACAAAGAAGAGGCAGTGAGGTGATTTCCTTCTTACCCCCGCCCCGCAGGGGGCCAGGCACTAACTTGGGGTAACAGTGTGAGCCTTTAGCCAACCATGGGTAAACCTCTGTGGACCAGCCCCGGCCAGGTAGCTCAGTTGTCCCCATACACACCCCAGGGTTTGGGGTTGGATCCCCAGTCACAGCACACACCAGAATCAACAAGTGAATGCATAAATAAGCAGAACAAGAAATTGGTGTTTTTCTCTCTACCTCAAAATAAATAAATAAATATTTAAAATTTTTTAAAAACCTCTATAGATCTGTTTTGTCATCTATAAGTTTTGACTAGAATGATCCCTAAGATCACTTCCAGATTGCAGTGGTCCCCAGTCGTTTTGGCATCAGGGACCAACCAGTTTTGTGGAAGACAATTCTTCCATGAACTGAGGACGGGGGTTGGTTTCGGGATGATTCAGGTGCATTATATTCGAGCTCACCTTCTGCTGTGCAGCCCAGTTCCTAACAGGCTCGGAGGGGTATGAGTCCACAGCCTGGAGGTTGAGGATGCTTGCAAGACAGCCTCAAAGACAAAATAGTTCAAAACAGCAAGTGACATTATCTTCTCCATTAAGCCAAATAAAATAGAGTTGCTCCTTTTCAAGAAGTACTTTAAGAAAACATTTACAACACAGCCATATGACCCTATCTATCTTTCAGGAACTCTGTCCTTTAAAAACAGACGTGACTAATAACAGGTAGTTGTCAGGGCAGCTTGATGCCAAGATATGTCAAAAAGTCCAGCAGAAAATGATGACTGTTCTGCAAACTGCAATGATCAGACCATTCTAGAATGGTGAGCTCAATGTAGGGTAGCATCTGAAAAAAGTGATAAAATACAGTGATTAAGTTAGTCAAGGCACTTAATGACACCTTCAACAACAGATGTGAAGGAAGGATTTTCAATGACTTTTTCAAAAAAATCTTTAAAAAAAAAAAAGGAGACTTGCTTGTGTAATTGCAGAGGACACAACAAGGACCAGGGGTGCCAGCTAAAAGCTGTCAAGCAGGCTCAAAATAAGGAAGAACTCTGTAGCATTAATGCTATCTGGAGAGTCCTTGGTACCCAAGCAGCAGAGGAAGTCCAATGATGGACACATGAACTAATTTTGGAGCAGGTGACTCTTTAAAGTCATTTTCAATGCTCAGATGTTATAATTACAGCCACAGCTTCTAATTATTACTTACTATAGATGACAACGCTGTGTTATTTTTCAGAATTAGGAAAAATGTTGCACGCTGGACACATCTAAGGAGTGAAGACCTCAGAGTCAATTCATACTGTCCTGATCTGTTCAAGACCAAGGGTGTCCAGCTGAGGGGACGAGTGAAGGCTGAAGTTCAGCTCCCACTATCAGGATAGGCTGTGCACACTGCAGCTGGCCTTGACTGCTTGAAGGGAGTACATTTCTCTCATTCTCAGAAACAGCTAGGCATGGGCCAGTCTTATGAGCCAGACCCTGGATTACAGCAGGACTAAGTTCTTTGCCTGGGAATTAGACCTAGGGCTGCAAAGGGCAGATGATGCACATGAAGAGAGCTGATAACTGAGATTTTTCAACTTTGAGATACCTACAAGACCCAATCATCAGACCCTACTTGATCACATCTTTGATAATGTGTTCATTCTCTAGAGAATAGTTAGGTTAAAAAAATTTCCTCACCAGGGTAAACCCATTTTTCTTAAGCCAACACTGAAACTTTCACATCTATTATCACTTGAACTTTCCAGCGAATAAGGTACATTCGTCTTTGCCATCTAGCACTTTCTCCATTTTCGGGTTGTATAGGCCATCTTCTGGAGGGAGCCGGGCCTGTGGCACGTCTCTGTCGCCCTCTGGTGGTAAGAAGAAAGCAGCACCTAGCTGCTGTTTGCTGTTGATACAGGAAGCGAGGTCATTCTAAGGAAAATTTAGACTCTATTTTAATGACCGTGTCTCAATGTCTTGTAGTGACCACAGTAACAGGACTGTGAGTCCTGGTCCCAGAATCTTCTTAAACCTTTGGACAATAATGAATAAGCTCCATTCGTGAGGCCTGGAGAAGGTTGTGGGAGCAGGTCCAGGTATGCTAAGGAGAATGGTGACCATCGCTCTACGTAGAGCACCCTTGCCTGTGAGTGTCTGTGTCACCGGCCAGCAGGCCAGGGCTCCTCCCAAGGAGGGGTTTATATTCTGGATGTCCCTGATTCATTTCTTTGTTGTTAACATTTTTAACTGGAAATGTGTTCACTGAAAAGAACCACCACACGGCAATTGCCCCTCATCTCTAAGTTCTAAATGTGTGCATTGTTTCTACAAATCTACAGACTGTTTCAATCAACTTTAAAAAGCAAACAGAAAACCTCAAAACAGGTGAATTAAACCAAGATCCCCTCCATTTCTGAGCCACATCACCAACATTCCCCATGGCAGCTCTTGGGCTGCACCCACTCCCCATATGACATGCAAATCTGACTCTTCTTCAGTAAGATGAAAGCTGAGAGACTAACAGGATAATTCAGCCCCATCACTCCACATGAGTTGCCAGTCTAGACTTATCAAATTAATCAAACAGTTCCTCCGTGTACTAAGAGTCATGGCAGCTGCTCTTTGCATTAAATCGTGGAAATGATCGCAACCATGGAAACGATCTCTGACTTTACAGTCGAGGAAACCAAGCGGAGGTTGAACAGATCCCCAGAGTCACACCAGCTGCACTGAGATTCTGGGCTCAAGGCACCACCGCTGACCCGTTTCACAGGTAGGAAGTTATGACCTATTTACCATCACATTCAGGGGTAAATAGAGGTTGGTTTCTCCTTGAACAACAATATTGAAAGACATTGTTAGTGTTTTAAGATTCCACAGGACCATTTTGGCAATATTAAAAGGTATAATTACCACTTGATAAATGGAATAATTTGAGAGAAAAAAAGGGGAGGAGAAAAGAGAGAGCAGAGAAGAAAAGAAATTTTACTGCTGAGCATAAGGGCTGTTTATGAATTGATTGATTCACTGCCACTCCCTAACCTTTCTCAGTTCTTAGGATCCCAAAGTAAGGATTTCTCAGAATGAGTTTTTGGATAATCCTTGGATTTCAGCCTTCGTTGCCAGAACCAACCTGCCTATGTAGTTCTCATTGATTGTTTTCCCTGACATAGATTTTATTTGCAGGCTCCTTCTGCTCAGACCTTGGCCTTCTCCTGTGGAAAACACTCTATGGGCGTATAAACAAGAGCAACTAGGAATCTCAGCCTTCACAGCAATCAGGGAAGTGGCTTCCATGGAAAGGACACCTCAGGGCTCCTGAGGTCTATACCTGGTTCCATTTTGAGGACCATGGGTGGGACACCCACCAATCACAAAGAACCTGGAAATAACTTCATCCTCCCGACCAAGGACAGGGAAGGTAGCCATGGTTTCCTCTGGGACCCTGCCCTCTGGGCTAAAGGTGAGTGGGTCTAATCAAAGCCAGCTGCTCTACCTGACCTTGCCCCTCCACATTGACACCACGACTTGCTCCCTCTGCTGATACCACTAAAGATCAGAACTAAGCAGGTCTATACCGACACTGTCAGCCTGGAATATCTCCAGTCACAGTTCATTCCAGTGTGGTTTTGAGCCACTATTTGCTGAACAAAAAATCAGGACTTTGTCCATTAAGTCACTTGCACTACTGGGCAGGTTCTCAGAGGCGCAGGTTGATGCAGAAGCCTCCGAACACACAGTGCCGTCCACCCACCTAACCCTGCAAAGGAATCTGCTGCTCACCCAACACACAGGGAGCTCTGGAAAACAGGCCAAGTGAAGTCCAGGTAGGAAAGGTTTTCAAAAGGATGAAGCCAACAGTGCCTCCCTCCTGGAGACAAAGGAATCATCATAACTATAGCCAACATGGTGCACGTGCTTGCATCATGTCAGACACCATGCCAAAGGCTTCCTACCTCCTCACCTTTATCTCTCCCAGCAGTCCTACAAGTGATAAAACAAAACGGAGCCTCGCGGAGCAAGTGCACAGTCCATGGCAAGTCAGCTCCGAAGGGACACAACCTGAGTTTAATCCAGTAGGTCAGACTCCTCAGCCAGCGTGGTTACACAGCCCCCAAAGGAAGTGTCTTCGTTAAAGTGAGTCATTTCCCCCTTCATATCTCTTTGGGGGCTGCTCACAATTCTAAGTTATTTTGAAAATGTAACCATTCTCTTTTGTCCCATCTCTAAGGTTTCTTGGGGGAGCTTCTCACCAATGTGAATGATCAGGCTGAATGTAGCCCAAAACTGCCACTTGGTGTCAGCAGAGGGATGTCCCAGACCCATGAAGAGCCCAGAGGTCACACACCGCTGAATCTATGGTCCTGATGCAGCTATAAACACTTTTTGTTTGTTTTGTTTTTCTGACTGCAAAAGAATATGCTCACTGTAAAACTTCCAAGTATGCTTGTAAAGAATGATTCTAGAAGCCCACTTATACAATGGAAAGCCAAATCAGCCCTGCTTTGCCCTCCATATAAATATTTCTCTAATTTTCCTTAACCCCCAATTCCATCAAATTGTACGTTTTTGTGATGTGTGGTTTTGTAGAACAGTAACCTTATTCTCTGGAGGGTCACACTAAAGTACGTAGAGGTACACACTTTACGATGCCAGCAACTGGCTTACAAATGGTTTGGGACAAAGAGAGGAAGGGTGATAGGAACATGACAACTGTTAATTACTAAATCTAGATAGGAAGTACACCAGTGTTCATTGTATAGGTCTATCAGCCTTTTGTACGTTTGATATTTTTCAAAATAAAAAGTCACAAGCATCACTGGGATGTGTAAGCAAAGAGTTTAGACATAGTTCAAATGTCAGATACCAAACTCAGAAATGTGGACTAGTGGACTATGTATTTCTTATGCGAAAGTTGACTGATACAGGAATGGATTCCAGTCATCTGCCTCAAGGTTATAAGGGTACAGTTAGACCTTCTTGGAGATAAGTAGTTCTCCCCTGCTTGATTAGCTCAGTGGCTCCAACCGAAATACAGTGAATTATACACAGTGTTAAACAAAAGTCTTCATACTATGATCAGTATGAGTAACTACTTGGAAGAGAGAGGTCGCAGGCACGGGGCTGTGGTGAGGAGAGGCTGCCAAGGCATCAGCACTGGCCTCCGCGATGGCCTGGAGTTGGCCCTGGGGGTTGAGTTGGCTTGTTTCTTGTGCAGTTTCTCTCTTGCCTGGTTGTTACACAAGAGCAGCTCCACTCCCTCCTCTAAATGCTAGACACATTTTTTGTCAGAGGTTCTCATTTTCAGTCCTCAGTAGCAGCTGACACTTCTATTTTTATGCAGAAGCCTCTGAACGCATAGTGCTGTCCACCTACCTAACCCTGAAAAGAAGTCCACTGTTCACCCAACCCACACTTTCAGTCCTCAATGACAGCTGATACTTTTCTATTTTCATTCTATAAAGCAGAGAAGGCCAGATTTTAGCAAAGGAATAAAAAACAAAATGGAAAATAACTGTAGGTTAAGAGACTCAAGTGAAGCCCACAAAGTTTAAGTTGATGCATTTGCCTGAAGGGGAAAGGGGTTTATAGAGAAGGGAATAATGTATGTGGAAGAAAAATTTGAAAACAGGCTGACCAAACCAATGAGACCATATCAACAGAAGATTGCCCATGTTTCTTTTTTCTTTTCTTGAATTAACAAGTCTGCGTTTTTTCATTTTTTTAATCATTGGTATTGTTATTCTCTTACAGTTGTCCCAGTTTTCCCCTTTTACTCTCCTCCTCCACCACTCCCACAGTCGATTCCCACACTGTTGTCCATGTCTGCGGGCCATTCATACATGTCCTTTGTCTAGCGCCTTCCCCTTCTTTCCACCATTATCTGCCCCACCATTGGTCACTTTCAGTCTGTTTCTTGTCTCCATGCCAGTGGTTCTATTTTGTTCATTAGTTTATTTTGTTCATTAGATTCCTCCTATAGGTGAGATCATGTGGTATTTGTCTTTCACTGACTGGCTCATTTCACTTAGCATAATGCTCTCCAGTTCCATCTATGCTGTTGCAAAGGGTATGAGTTCCTTCTTTCTTTCAGCTGCATAGAATTCCATTGTGTAAATGTACCATAGTTTTTTGATCCATTCATTTACTGATGGGCACATAGGCCTTTTCCAGCACTTGGCTATTGTAAATAGTACTGCTATGAACATTTGGGTGCACAGGTTCTTTTGAATTGGTGTTTTTGGATTCTTAGTGTATATTCCCAGCAGTGGAATCACTGGGTCAAAAAGCAGTTCTATTTTTAGTTTTTTGAGGAAATTCCACGCTATTTTCCCCTGTGGCTGCACCAGTCTGCATTCCCACCACTAGTGCATTATAATTCCCTTCTCTCTGTATCCTTGCTAGCACTTGTTGTTTCCTGATTTATTAATAATAGTCATTCTGAGACATGTGAGGTGATATCTCATTGTGGTTTTAATTTGCATCTTTCAGATGGCTAGTGACATTGAGCACTTTTTCATACGTCTATGGGCACTCTGTATGTCCTGTTTGGAGAAGTGTCTATTCAGGTCCTTTGCCAGTTACTTCATGTCTGTGAATAATGACATTTTTACTTTCTCCTTTCCAATTTGGATGAATTTTATTTCTTTTTCTTGTCTGATTGCTATGCCTATAATTTCCAATACTATGTTGAATAAGAGTGGTGAAAGTGGACACCCTTGTCTTGTTCCTGATCTTAAGGGGAAAGCTTTTAGGTTTTGCCCATTGAGTATAATGTTGGCTGTAGGTTTTTCATATATGGCTTTTATTATGTTGAGGTATGCTTTCTCTATTCCCACTTTGCTGAGTGTTTTTATCATAAATGGGTGCTAGATTTTATCAAATGCTTTTTCAGCATCTGTTGATATGATCGTGTGATTTTTGTCCTTCATTTTGTTTATGTGGTGTATTATAGACCCCAAGATCTCCGCATGCAAAGATAGACCTTTGGGGTGAAAGGTTCTCTACATATCAATTAAGTCCATTTCATCCAGAGTACTGTTCAGAGCCACAATATCCTTGTTGACTTTTTGTTGGAGGATCTATCCATTGTTGACGATTGATGTTAAAATTTCCTATGATGACTGTGCTGTTGTCAATATCTTTCTTGAAGACCTCCAAGATTTTCTTTATATATTTAGGTGCTCCTATATTGGGTGCATATATGTTTACAAGGGTTACATTATCTTGTTGACTTACTCCCTTAAGTATTATGTAGTGACCTTCTTTGTCCCTTTTCATGGCTTTTGTCTTGAAGTCTATTTTGTCTGGTTTAAGTATTGCCACCCCAGCTTTCTTTTTGTGTCCATTTGCTTGGAATACTTTTTTTCCATCCCTTCACTTTCAACCTGTGTAGGTCTTATGTTCTGAGGTGGTTCTCTTGTAGGCAGCATATATACAAGTCATGTTTTCTTATCAGTTCAGCTGCCCTCTGATTGGAGTATTTAATCCATTTATGTTTAAGGTTATTATTGATAGGTACACATTCATTGCCATATTTCTGTACCTGTGTTTCTCTCTCCCTCTCTCTTCTCCTTTTTATAGGAACAAATAGGAACACAGTTGAAGAACACCAGCAATAAAAGTGCCTTTAGCATCTTTTGTAGTGCTGACTTGGTGGGGATGTACTCTTTTAGCCTTCTTTTGTTTAGGAAGCTCTTTACTTCACCTTCTATTTTAAATGAGAGCCTTACTGGATTGAGTAGTTTTGATTGTAGGTCCTTGTTTTTCATTACCTGGAATATTTCATGCCAATCTCTTCTGGCTGGTAGTGTTTCTGGTGAAAAATCAGCTTATAGTCTTATCGAAGCTCTCTTTTATGTTACTAGCTGTTTTTGCCTTGATGCCTTTAAGATTCTCTCTTTGTTTTTAAAATTTACCATTTTAATTATCATGTGTCCTGGAGTAGGACTCTTTGGGTTCATCTTTATTGGAACCTCTGTGCTTCCTGAACTTGCGTGACTTTGTTAGGGAAATTTTCTGTCACCAAGTTAGGGAAATTTTCTGTTATTATTTTTTCAAACAGGTTTTCTATACCTTACTCCATTTCTTCTCCTTCTGATATTCCAATTATGAGACTATTGTTATATTTCATGTTTTCCTGAAGCTCCCTTAAACTGTCTTTATTCTTTTTTAGTCTTTTTCATTTTGTTACTCTGACTGGGTATTCTATGTTGTCTTGCAGCTCACTGATTCAATCCTCTGCTTCATCTAGCCTGATTTTAATTCCTTCTAGTTTATTTTTCATTTCAGATATTGTATTCTTCGTTTCTTCTAGGTTCTTATTCATAGTTTCTATGTCATTTTTCATGCTGTTGTAGTTCCCACTAAGTTCCTTGCAGCTCCTATAAAGTTCCTTGTAGTTCTTACTGAGTTCCTTGAGCATCCTTATAAGCATTATTTTGAATTCTCAGATTGTTTGCCTCAATTTCATTGAACTCTTTTTCTGGGGATTTCTCCTTTCCTTTCAATTGGGGGTTATTTTAACTGGCTCTTTTTGTTTCTTTCTGCATCACAAGTTGTTCTGCTTTGCCTGCCTGTCTTCATGGAGTAGATTTCTGTGGTAGGAGTTCTGTGGGACTTAGTGGTACAGTCTGTTTGATCTCCTGATCTGGATGCTCTAGGGTTGCCCTTTATTCAGTTTATATGGTCTCTCTTGTTGTACTTAGGCTTTGATTATTGATAACTCATTCATCAGTGGGTTCTCCCCTCCAGCTGGCTGACTGAGAGTCACAACCCCTGACACATCTTGTATGCTGTTGTACAGGTGCTGGTTAACAAAGCAATACTGCCCAGAAAACAAACCCACACCTGCAAAATTACCCACATCAGGAATATCAACAGCAATTGAGCAAAGATTAATAAACGTGTAAAGAGAATAAGAATGTTATACAAAAGAGAAAAGAGAATATCAGGAATCTACAGTAAAGAAAAACAATTTTGAGAGGGTAGAGGGAGGAAAAATAATAAGATTAAGAAATAGAATCCAGGCTAAGGGAAAATAATAAAATTCTAAACTCATATAAGCACAGACAGGAGAGAGGCAAAATTGAGTAAGACAAGGGGAGAGTACTGTATGAGATTTGAAATTTAAGAAAATAGCCCTGGCTCATGTGACTCAATAGATTGAGCACCAGCCTATGAACCAAAGGGTCACCGGTTCGATTTCCGGTCAGGGCACATGCCTGGGTTGCAAGCCAGGTCCCCAGTAAGGGGGTCCATGCGAGAGGCAACCACATGTTGATGTTTTTCTCCCTCTCTTTCTCCCTCCCTTCCCCTCTCTCTAAAAATAAATAAAATCTTTAAAAAAAAAAAGAAGAAAATAGTGAACAAATAGGAACACAGTTGAAGAAGACCAGCAATAACTATAATATCCACACCAAACAAGCCACCATTTATAAAGGTGGAAAGAAAATAAGAATATTATAAGAAGGGGGAAAAGAATGTGAGCTGGCTAAATAAAGGAGGAATGATTTTGGGAGGATAGAGGGAGGAGAAATAATAAGAGCAAGAAATAGGAACAAAGCATAGTGTGAGGAGAAATAAAATTTACAATGAAATAAGAAAGGGCCAGAAGAAGGCAAAAAGGAGTAAGACAAGGGAGGTACAATGTGAGATTTGAAATAAAACTAAAAATAATATTAAAATCTAAAAAATAGAACAAAAAAAAGACAAAGAATAGTGAATTAGTTGAAATATAATTGAAGCAAAAGAAGAAATATTGAAGGGCTATGTGAAAGAAAGAAAACACACATTCTGAAGAAGAGCAAGGTGGAATTTGTCTCAGCAGAGTTTGATGTTTGCCTTCTGACTTCTCTTTCTGAATCCGACTCTGGCTTTTTATAGGCTCAAGGCCCTGGGGTGGGTCATCCAACTTCTGGTAACACACATGTATCACCTTCACCTGCCTCTAGAGGGGGCTTCAGTTGCTATCAGGATGGTGGGACCCCTGGGTCTCTCCTGGGAGGCACTGTTCAGTCTTCTGGGAAAATTGTGGTTGTGTTCTCCCTGCCCCTGCACCACCCATCTTATTTCTAATAATGCAGTTTCTGATGAATTCACTGTTCAGGGGAGAAGCAAATCTGTGTAAGAGGGTCAGCTCTTCCCTGCTTGGGGCTGATGGCAGCTCTGTGGGCAAGCTGAGGCTGGGCAGAGCCCTGATTCCCTCTTGCTACACCAATTTCTGATTCCCTGCTTTGCTGGCCTCAGTGGAATAGGGCCCTTGGAACCAGTGTATTTTGTTTCCCTGAGAGAAGTTCAAAATGGGCCCTTTATACATTTCTCTTTCTTTCTCTTGTGGATACGCACCCTGTATGGGGTTCTTGAGCCTGTCCTACCTGTTTTGCAGAGATTCCCCATAGGTGGTGCTCGAATCCTGCAAGATGTGGGGGGTTGGGTGCATCCTTCCCTTCCTGGAGGGTTCCATCTCCACTGGGGGAGATGGCTCTGTCTGGCGGTAATCTCAGGTGCTCCACTCCCACCTGTCCAGTTCCCAGCCACTGCCCTCACTGCAGACTCAGTCCTAGACTCTCTCCACTCTGTGCAGCCTTCGGCCTGCCAGCTGTGCTGGGCTAGGGCCAAGAAATCCCCTCTCTGTGCATCTTTCTGATGTCTCTGCACAGCTGCACTCTGTGGAAGCAAACTGTGCCCTTTCCCCCTGCTGGCAGGGCAGATGCACTTGGGGTCCTTGCCCAGCACACCTCTGCTCCCCTTTTAGAAAGTCTCTCCAGCCATTCCCACTGCAGCACTGAGTCACTGTCCAGCTTTCCTCACACACTACCTCCCCCCAAAGCCAAAAGTCTCTCACAGTAATGTCTGGCCACAGCCTGCCTCCTCTGCCTGACTCAGGTGCAGACAGACTCCCTCTCCTGGGTGGAGTTTGCCATTGCAGCTGTGGGTGTGATGTTTGCTGCGTGTGTATATGTAGCCTGGATCTCCCCAACTTTGTGTATCCAAGTCAGTCCAGGCCTGGGTCTGGGGGTTCTCTGCCCTGGGAGGGGAGGGAGTCACAGAGCTGTGATTCCTGACTAGGTTCTCCACAGCTACAGGCGCCAAGCATGGGGTATTTCCTTTCAACCTATAAAATCTACTTACTGCCTGTTGTGAAGTGTCTTCTGTACTCCTTGGCTTCCAAATTTCATTACCAGCTAAGGTTCCATTGAATGATTGGTTTATTTGTCAGAAGGTCAGCCAAGTATCTAAGGTTGGGGCAAGAGCAAGTGGACTCAGCTTCCACCTACTTGGCTGCCATTTTCTCTCCCTCTTTTCTTTTCATTTCTTTTAATGAAACAGAGCCAATTTTACTCAAATTCCCCAAAACTTTTGCTCAATATGTTGTTTCTAAAATGCATGTCACCCTTTGTATAATGTTTTTATCATTTCGTCTTTCCTTTGTAGTTTTTTTCATCTTTTTTTTACGGTTCTTCAGAAGCCAGAGTCTGGAGTTGCCAAGTTAGGAACATCTGACCTACTATTCTTTTCTTTTTTTTAATTTTTTTTTATAGAGAAGGGAAGGAAAGGCGAGAGGGAGAGAGAAACATCAATGTGTGGTTGTATCTCTCACATCCCCTACTGGGGACCAGGCCCACAACCTGGGCATGTGCCCTGACTGGGAATCGAACCAGCAACCCTTTGGTTTGCAGGCCCACACTCAATCCACTGGACTACACCAGCCAGGGCCATCTGACCTACTATTCTGATTAAGTTTCTTCTCAATACTCATGGCCAACATCTGGCTTCTAAATGAAAGGCTTGTGGTCTTTTCAATCCCTTGCTGATAGGGTGACACTGCACTGTTACCCATAACCACATGACCTAATTTAGAACCATTTTTTGGCATCCAGTCTTGCATTCCTAATCAAATTTACAATCTGCCTTTCAGCTCTTCTGGAGTCATGTTCAGTTCATCTGCCAACACATTAACGCTGATATACTGGGCAATACGACAAAAAGTCTCAAATATGAAGAGATGGGCATTTTCAATGAAATCCCCAGGACAAACCACCAGGAAGAAGTCATTTAAAGCACAGATTCACATTCCCTCAGCTTTTGCTGAGCTCCGTCAAAGTCAAAGTTAACATATAAGCATTCAACAGACTCTGTAGTTGGTTCTATGTATGTGTAAGACTCCTACTGAGTAACTTTGACTAGACCTTTCAGCACCTGCTGGCACTTTCAAACATCTTTGTCAGTTATGACTGCTGTAGTCACAGAGCGAAGAATAAGTGGACACCTCGTATGAACTGCATTGATACCGTGGGTGGTAAAGGAAAAGATCATTTATGTCATCATGTCCTCTGGGTGATGCAGACACCAGCCCGCAGTGTCCGCGTCATTATGGATGAAATGAGACATTCACATGGACTACTGAGTCTGGTGGAGGAAAAGGGACAAGCATGGCTTTTCTCTCAAGGGGAGCAAAAGCCTTGGCCCTTGACGTGACTGGCCTTTATTGGGTTTCTCAG
>CM052538.1:50235798-50295369 GCA_028533065.1 Trachops cirrhosus
GAAGAAAACAGAGATGGGTGAATGAGCCCGTTTGCCGCTGAAGAGACAAGAGTGGGGCGCTCACAGAATTATCTGTGGTCTCACTCAGCTGTGTCAGGTCTTTCATAGCTGCATCCCAGTTCTGCATTTACTTGCAGAGATCAGTTTCCCCCCATAGTGAACTCAAAGCATTTCTGCCTGTTCCTGGGACCAACACTCAAAAGAACTAAAGATGTTCTGCTGCTCCAGAGTAATTCCCACATTCATATTGGAATTTTGCAGACCTGTAGAGTATATACGCTGGCCTAGAACGATGCTTGTCTGCCAGGTAGTCAAACAGCACCTGACTGTCCCAGGTTGGCTGCGTTCACCTTGCAGTCTCTGGATCTTCAAGTGTGTTCACAATTGGTTCTGTTTCTGCATGAAGCTGTTTCAATTGTGCAACAACTGTGGTTCTTTTTTTTCTCAAAGCATGAGGAATAGCATCAGAATAAAGGTCTTTGTATACACCCATAGCAAAGTCTACCGTGTTGGTATCACTAAGAAGACCCAATTTTCCTTGTAATAATTCTTTTTCATTATACATCCCTTTACGGAGAGAAACTCAAGTGACAGAAAGACTAGATGCCCATCCAAGAAGTGTGTGGCATGAGTGGTCAAGCCATACTCCGCCTTCTTGCCAAGGAAAAGGAGAGCCATTGTTTCTCAAGTTAATCACTTCAATCGCCTAACAAATTCTAGAGGATGTAAATTTCACTAAATTAAATGTTTAAAAGTTTTGCAATTCCTTCACAAAATTGGAAACACCAGCAAGCCACACGAAGTCCGGGGAAGGGCATTCTGTAGGCAAGCCTCTGGTCCCACGGGTCTGCATCCTTTTTCTCCAGGCCCGCGGTTAGATTTCTCCAAGCAGAGTGAAGGAGAGTGGAAGTCACAGTGTAGGGCACGGCTTCTTCACTTCCTCACGGGAAGGGTCTGCCAGAGCTTGTCTGCCGACTGCCTTTCCTTTTAGTCATGTCTTCCTCCAGTACATAGGAGATTGGGGCCTGAGGGTTTTTCCATGGCTTTCTTAACTAAAAATTTTTAAAGATTTTTTTTTCAGTTTTAGAGAGCGAGAAAGGGAGAAAGAGAGAGAAACATTGATGGGTTGCTTCTCATACACCCCAAACCCGCAGCCCAGGCACATGCCCTGACCAGGAATCAAACTGGCAACGTTTTGCTTTGCAGAACACCACCCAACCACCTCAGCCACACCAGTCAGGGTGAGTTCAGCTTTTGCAGCATGCACGTGTAAGTGAAATCATACAGTGTTTGTCTTTCACTAATTTATTTCACTTAGCAGGCCTTCCAGGTTCATCCTTGTCATCACAAATGACAGGATTTCCTTTTTTATGGCTGAGTAATATTCCATTTTTTCGTATATCACATCTTTTTTTATCCACTGATCTATTCACAGTTAAGTTCTGCCTGTATCTTGGCTGTTGTGAATAATGCTGCAATGAACACAAGGGTGCAGATATACCTTTAAGATAGTGATTTAAATTCCTTCAGACACGTACCCAAAGTGAGATCTCTGAATTATATAGTTTCATTTTTAATTTTTTTAGAAAACGCCACACCATTTTCTCCAGTGGTTGTACAAATTTACATTCCCACCAACAGTGCACCAGGGTTCCCCGTTTTCTCCACATCCTTGCCAACACTTACTTCTTATCTTTTTGATAGTATCTATTCCAGTAAGTGTGAGGCGATATTTTATTGTGGTTTGAATTTGCATTTCCTGAATGATTAGTGATGTTGAGCACATTTTCATGCACTTGTTGGTCATTTATGTTTTCTTTGGGAAAATGTCTATTCAGGCCCTCTTCCCATTTTTTTAAAAGACTTCATTTATTTTTAGAAAGCTGGGAAGGGAGGGAGAAAGAGATGGTGAGAAGCAGCGATCAGCCGCCCTTCATAGGCCCCAAGCTAGGCATGTGCCAGGGCAACCCAGGCATGTGCCCTGACGGGAAATCAAACCCGCAACCCTTCGGTTTGCAGGCCACTGCTCAATCCACTGAGCCACACCAGCCAGGGCCCTCTGCCCATTCTTAAATCAGATTTCTTTTTTTTTCTGAGTTGTTGCATTGCTCATGTATTTTGGATATTAACTTCTTGTCAGATACGACTTGCAAATATCTTCTCAGTCCGCTGCCTCTTATTTTGTTATTTCTTTTGCTGTGCAGCTTTTTAGTTTGATGTAGTTTCACTTACTGATTTTTGCTTTTGTTGTTTGTGGTTTTGGTGTCACATCCAAAAAAATCATTGCCAAGACCTACTACGTCAAGATTTCCCCTGTGCTTTTTCCTAGGAGTTTTACAATTCCCAGGTCTTAGAGTTTTTAATCCAGTTCAAGTAAACTTTTGTGACTAGTGTAAAACAGGGGCTCAATTTCATTATTTTGCATGTGAATATTCAGATTTCCCAACACCGTTTATTGAAGAGACTAATCTATACATCTTGATTTAATTGCCATATTAAACCTTCACTTCTATTTTCTAGGTAGTAAAGCTACTGATATTTGCATATTAAACTTGCAATTAGCTCTTACTGAATACTTTTAATACTTTTCTTTGTATTTTCCAAATATAGATCAGTGAAAATAACTGTAATTTACCCTCCACCTATCTCATATTTACAGCTCTTTTGTCTAATTGCATTGGCTAGCATCTCCCAAACAGTATTGAAAGTAACAAAGGTGATAGTCTGAATCTTTTAGTACTGCTTCTAATGTTTTGTCATTCACCATGGTATAATGTTGAACTTCATATGACTGTCTTGTCTCACTTCTCAAGTCTCAGCTAAGCTCATATCCTCAGGCAGGCTTTTCATAACTACATGATCTAAATCCTTCACTTTTACACATTTGTAAGGTCTCTTAATTATTACTTTATTTTTTTAAGCATTTTTTTCTCCTTTAATACCGGCAACAATTAAAAAGCTTGAGAACACATTATGTTTACATTTGGGTTAAAACGGACTTTCTATGGTGCATCAATGCAATAAAATTCTATGCAGCTCGTTAAAAAAATATATAAAAGCTTTTTACAAAATGAAATGATTTCCAAGACATATTGCTAAGTAAAAAAGTGTACAATAGTACACATAATATGCTGTGTGAAAAAAGAGGGTGTGTGCATTTACTTATAAGCACATGTGGTTATACAAACATAAAACACATGGGGAAAGTAACCACAAAAAATGTAATATGTTGTATTCAAGAGTTTGAAGATCAGGTATGTCAAAAGGGCTTTTTCACTGTTTATTCCTCTACACAATTTTTTTGTATTGTGTGTTCATCACCCGAAATCAAGTCTCCTTCCACCACCCTTTATCCCCCCTTCTCTCTCTCCTTCCTCTGGCAATCACCAGTTGTTGGTGCCCATGAGTTTCATTTTTGTCCAGTCCCTTCCACCCCCACCAGCGCCCCTCCCCCAATAGCTGTTGGTCTGCTTTCTATGAGTCTGTCACTATTTTGCTGAGATTCCACGTATGAGTGAAATCATATGGTACAAATCATATGGTGCCTGTCTTCCTCTGACTGGCTTATTTCACTTAGCATAATGTTCTCCAGGTCTATCCATGCTTTCATAAAGGGAAGATTTCCTTCTTTCTGCAGCACTTCTGTATTTATTGTGTATTGAATTCTAGTTTTTGTGCATTTACTTTTTCAAATTTTGTTCTTGCCTTCACTTAAATGTAAGCTTCACTAGAGCAAGATACTGATTTGCCTAGTGCATAGTACCTTTCATAGATCAGTGAACATTGGATCTCCAAAGATAAAAAACTGAAATAAAAAGAAGTCCTGGCATGTATGAGAAGGCAATCAATCAATTTTGCTCTCTTGCATCAAGGTTTCTCTTTCCTGCTCCCTCTAAAAATAATGCAAATGTCCTCTGGTGAGGATTAAAAAATTATTTTGGAAAATGTTATTCAAATGCACTTATATTTCCTCCTGTCCTCTCACCTCCCCCACCCCCGCCCAGTTTACTATTTAAACATTGGCACATTTTCCTACACCCACGGGCCACAGTCTCCATTGTTCTGTAGTTTCATGTGTTAAGTCGCTTCCCTAATGCCAACAGTACTTTTACTACCATTCTTCTCTTGGTTAGATTTTCTGAGTTATTCTTTGAGGTCCAACGAGTCTTCTGTTCTTTTATATTCTAACAACTTACTAAGTATATTTAAATTACAATGTATTTTTAGGCGATTCTTAGGACTTTATAGACATTGCTCCATCATGTTAGGAGATATTGCTCAAATTGGCATACTTTCTTTCTTGCCTTGTTCTTCTCCTAGTGAGGGCAGGTTGCACTGGATACTTGCTTGTTAGCTCTCAGGTTCATTTTTCTCCCTTTCTTAGCATTGCAGAGAATGTCACAAACTCTCATACTTTTGCTTCTGGCTAAGTTCTGCCAATGTAGGCAGAGAAAGAACTGGGGGTGGGGTGTGGAGGCCTGGGTTTCACCTGCTGATTCACAAAGCATCGGTCAGTGGCTGGCTTTCCCGTGGATCCACCTCCCTGGAGAAGAGCTGCTCTGTCCCTACTCCCAGCTCTCCTCCGTCGTTCCCTCCTGTCAGGCCCACCATATAGTTTTATCTCCCACCAGTTTGAAATTACCTCCTTTTGAAATACCTAGGGTGACTTCTATTTTCTGACTGGACCCTGACTAATTCAGCGGTGATGAGATGTGCTGATCTACACCAGAATTTTCTACCTTCCTTTCTCCCTCTGGCCACCACCTTTCCAAGATTATAGAACAGGCTTGTGCTTTGTTTCAGTGTTTGTGGAGAAATACTTTAGCACTTTAAATACTTTTGTTAAACATGGGGATATTTCATCAGCTATTACATTCTGCAATCCATCCTCAGTATTTTACACAGCATCTCTGAACTCTTGTGCTCGTGAAACAAGTATAAAGATATAGCCTGAGACTGCATTGGCATTTTAAAAATTAGTTCTAATTAGTTCTAAAGCTGTAATTAAATTAAAATTGATATTTCCTGTTTATCACTTTAACAGTTTTAGCTCAGAAACAGTAAAATGTCAATCATCAAAATGAAAAAAGTCAAATTTAAGCAAGAGCCTGTTGACTTGAAATTTCAGAGCCACTCCTCACATTCACCTCTTCAATCATTTGGATTTTTAAAATTAAAATATTTTGGAAGATGTTGTTCTGGCTCATGTGGCCCAGTTGGTTAGAGCATTGCCCCATAATTAAAGGGTTGTGAGTTCAACTCCTGGTGGGGGCACACACCTGGGATGCAGGCTCGATCCCAGGTCCAGATGCATACGAGGCCCAGTGCCGGCATGTATGAGAGGCAACAGGTCGATGTTGCTCTCTCACATCAAAGTTTCTCTCTCCTTCTCCAGAAATAATGCAAAAAATGTCCTTGGGTGAGGATTAAAAAATTAAATTAAAAAAGTATTTTGTAAAATGTTAAGCTTAGATATTAAATACAGTTGACCAATCTTACAAAGTAAATATTTAAAATGCATACTTATTTTACACAAAGATATTTGAACACCCACTATGTGCTTTTTCTAGGTGGTAGGGATACACAGTACATAAGAGACCAAAACTGTCCTTACATTCTGTCTTTCTCGTCTACAGTAATAATCCCAAAACTACCTTAATGGGTGAGAAAATTTACTGTGATTCCAACATATCCATATAGACTGATCAAACTGGGCAATTAACGGGCACCTTAAAATCTTTTTAAAAATGTGTTTATTAAGTATACTGACATCAAGTGCTGTCAACCTTTAATTTTTACAAAGGCATAGAATTCTCAATCCCAGCCATTTTCCATATGTGGATATGTGCAGTACAAATGTTCTATTAGTGACACATCTTAGAATGATTTAAGAGCTTCCTGCCTATACTTCTGTCCTAAAAATTAGTCAGAAAGGCCTGTTTGGACAACAAGGCATCATCTGAACCAAAGATACTGCCAAAGCATTCTACCATGTGAAACCAGGACATAGTCCCCAACCCCTGTGACTCACTCAATTGTGCCCTTCAGAAGCAGGGCCAGTTCCTGCTGGTCCATCTCCCCAAGCTTACATCAAGCAACATCTTGCTTCTCACTAGCTTATTTGCTCCTAAAATGTGTTCACAGGAAGCTCTAATTATTACTGGTTCAACTGATTACCTTGCTTAGAGAGATCACATCTCAAAAAGCTAACAAAATGGATTTACAGTTAGGTTTTTGGTAACCAATTACTGGTAAATGACAATTTCTTGAAAGGATAAAAAGCTAGTTGTTGTTCCTATCACCTAAGGTTAGCAGACAAAATGAGATCTGAGTAAATTTTTCAGTAATCTGTAAATTTTCTTAAGTTGTCCATAGCTCTTTAATATTTATAACTCACTCAACAAGTATTTATGGAGTGCTAAGTACCACACTGTTGTTTTGAAGAAAACCAGAGTGAAAGAAGAGTGATGGCGTCCTTTTAGATGGGAGATTAGGAAAAGGCCTCTCTGAGGTGACCTTTGAGAAGAGACTGAATGGGCAGCCAGTCCAAAGCAAAGAGAAAACGCAAATATCCAGAGGGGGGAATGCATGCAAGAAGCAAGGGAGAAACTAGTAGATGAGATTGTGATGGTATTCAGGGGCCTAAACACATAAACCACAGTAGCAACTTTGAGTTTCGTTTTGAGCATGAAATTACTGGACTATGAAAAGAACATATGGTTTATATTTCCCTCTGCTGGCTATAGAGAGTAGATTGTGTATGTGTGGTGGTGGTGAATTAACGGTAGAAGCAAAGAGAGAGAACGGTAAGGGAGGTTGTGGCAGCAGCCTGGTTCAAAGATGACTGAATTGGACCGGAGGAGTAAACATGAAGGTAGTGAGAAGCTACAGATCCAAATACATTTTGAAACCAGAGCCTGTTGATCTTGATGGCTTGGATAGAAAATAAGGGTGTTAAGAGAAAAAAATAAAGGAAACTGAAGGAATCATGGTGACAATTACTGAGAATAAAGTCTGAAGCACAAATCAAGAACTCTTTTTAAAGAACTTACAATGTGAAATCAAGCATCCAAACTGTTGCTGAGAGCTCAAAGAAGAGATCAAGACTAAAGATAACCTAATTGAAACTACCTTAAAGCAAGGTTCTGAAAGCCAAGGGCCTAGATGAGAACACCTAGGCTGACTGCACTTTAAGGCACCCTCCCCCCAAGTTCAGACATCAGGGGGAAAACAGTACAATAAATTAGAACAGGATTTAAAGAATCCCAACTTTTAAGCCAAAACTTTTTATTAAAATACTGCAATTAAGAAATTATATTGCAACTGACACATGACAACTGCTGTTAAAATGCTAGCAGTAATCTGGTATTGGTTTTCTTAAATGCAAATTATGCATTCTAAGACTTTCCAAACAGACTGTTCTGAAATAACTGCACAATATAGTCAAAACATATTTATTACTTTTTAGTGTCATTTTGTACACTTCAGTACAAATACAAGAATATAGCCATATTTACAGGTATTGAAAAGAAATCCATATATTCAAACCCCACATCTAAATACAGTAGCGTTAAGTCCTGATTGAAATCCAATTCAGAACTACAATAGTTCTGATTTGCAGTGACCTTACTTCACGCCCTGCCCCCGCCCCTGGGACATAATCCCTTAAAGCTAAGGCTGTTTAAACATAATAGATTATTTTTGAATTGGGGTAACAATTCATTCGTTGCAAAGTTTTAAGCACCTCCTTTCGAAGATTTTACAAGTGTGAGAAACAGATATATAAAATTAGAAGGTAAAACCATTCATTTGGGCTATTAAATGCATGATGTCTTTAAAAAGGACTGAAACATGGAATTTTCAGTGCTAAAAATCTGGAGATATAGACCAAGTTTTAAAATTAAAAGTTAAACTAGTTACACCCAAAAGAAAAAATAGTAGGAAAGCTGGTTCTTCAGGGTAAAGACTTCCTAACAGGCCCACCTGCACAAATACATTTTATTACAATATAGTTTGAATATGTCCCTTTTAAAAGCCCCTGAGGTTTCCTAGGGGCTATTCATATTTGTATTTCAAATTATTTGAACCAAGGTGCCACCAAAATGAGATATATATTCAAAGCCATGGCACTAGGCCAACTAAATAAGGAATATTCTCTGATACTATGCCTATTTTAATAAATAGTCCCCTGGTTACCTCAAGAAGATTAGTGGCTGGACACCATGTCTGTATTAAAGTGCAATATTTAAAATAATTTACTATAGAGTAAGTGATTCAAGTACTGTAAAAATAGTCTACAAAAAATTTTAATTTTCTGAGTTTAAAAATTCACCAGGAAATTTCAAATTAGGCATCTTCTACAAATATGTGAGCAATTCATTTAGGGATGAAAACTTTTTAAAGCAAAAAATAAGGTGACACAAATCCATAATAAACTATTAGCAAGTCAAATTCAAATTTACCTTAAATTACAAGTCAAGTTACCAACTGATCAGGAAACCTTTGCCTACCATATCACAAACTGCTTACTTCTTCCTGGGAGATATACAGGCCTGCATCAGTAAGGTTCTAGCTTAACACAGCTCTTCAGAGTTTCATTTACACGCACTAACCAAGTCCAGCAAGTGTTAAACAATCTCAGGTATAAACATTTCATGACGATGTAACTTACGACATTTGTTTCTTCTTACATTTTAGAAGTATGCTTAAAGTACAATTAAAAAAATCCGTTTTTTATACTGGAATTTTTTATACTGGAATTATACTGGAATATTTTTGTATTTTAGGAAATATCATCCATACTATCAGTTTATTCTAAAATTTATTCAAAAGTCGGATTATACTCTATACTTTAAATATGCTTAAAGCACAAGAGTAATTTCAAAACTTTAGTATCCCAGAATGTAATAACATTAATATCTAACATCACAAAATAAGCCCTTGGTGCTGGCAGTTCTCTGAAAGCACTTGAATACATCTGCCTCGACAGAAAAAAATGGCTCTAAATTGGATAAGAATTTGAAATTAAGATTTTTCTGCATAAAGAAACCCTTGTGATTTGATATAATACTGGCAGTGTCATGCTAAGGCCAAATGACCAATATTTTAGCAAAGAAAAAAAAACCAAGGTAATTTTATAGTAGCAATAGTTTCTTTTTTTATTTTAATATACTTTAGGAAAACAATATACAAAGCTGAGCTTCTCCACCATTTCCATCTAACAGTAGGAAGCTCCCATTACACAAATTTAGCGTTTTGTGATGGCTAAGAACAGCAGTCAGCACCAGACTTGAACAGTTAGCTACAACACAAACATCCTTCAAAATGAAATGTCATAATAGCAAGACAGGTAAACCAGAGTTTAACAAATGACAACCACTTGGGAAGTGACTTCATCATTCTTGTTGAATTTCATATTTCATTAAATATTTTATACACACATTTCTTGTCAATGTGCTTTAAACAAAACCTCCCTTAAGGACTTATTTCAATTAAGTATAAATATTCAACAAGAATAGTTCTGGTAAAGAATCCCCAGGTAGTTCCAATTCTAATATGCATCTGACCAAAGGAAAAGAAAAATAACAATTTATTTGTTTTAACATGTTTATTACAACAGATACAATTCACATCTGACTAGCTTTGTTTCCTCTTTACCCTCCCACAACCATGTTCATTGGGCCATTTCCTTACATTTGAGCAATCAATGTACTTTTAGCACACACGCCCAGCAGTACTTTTAGGTCCATTCTTACAGGGTGCAAATGGATTTCAATAATTTATACAAACAAGTGGGTTATGCTCAATCACTGCAATTTTAAGCTACTGTACACAGGAATGAAAAGGTTATAGAAAAGTGCCATAGCAACAGTGCCTTAAGAAAGGAGAAAAAAGAGGAGCTTTAAAAAATGGATAAAATCAGATCAAGTATTTCAGAGGAAAATGGAACACACGGGAAATGAAAAAACATTTCTCTGCAAAACAAACGGAGAAGCACTGCTCTTGATCAGGTGCAAGTGTGGAAACAGTTGTTTCACGATATTTTTGTACACTGCCCATACGGTTCAAAATTGTATCTCCTTAGACACAGATCGCCGGCGCTTGCACTGAATTTTTGAAAATGCAAGATTTCCGAATGATAAATTAAACCCCCCTCCCACATTTTTTTTTTCCTTAAAAAAGCTAATTTTGCAGACAGGTTTACATGTAAAAGGCTAGGTATTTAGCCACCTCAGCATTGATTAGTTTTGGATGTCTAAGCTCTGTTACACATGGCTTCCCATGGCTTCACTCTACAAAACATATTTACAATGTGAAGAATACATCTACATTAAATCTACATTTCAAGGGTTTTACAAATCAATCTTGTCTCTTTCCCCTGAATTAATCTCACAGACCCCCATCCCCTTGTCATTTCCTCTGCCCAACTTAACGGTCCAAAGTCTACTTAAATGCAGCTCAAAAATGTTAAGATTGGGCAATAGATTTACAGTTCCTGTACTCAAAACCATGTGCAATTATTCACATTTTCACACCATGAAGGAATTCTGATTTTTTAGCTTTTCGAGTTCCTTAATTTGTTGTCTCAAAAAGAGTATCCTGAAAAAAATAAAAAAACATTAGAAATGTATGGTCATGTAAATATTAGAGGAAAAAACAAACTTTTAACAAAAATGAGTAACTATTGACAAAATAATTAAAAACTGATTACAGTTAAGATAAAATAATCACTAAATAGATGATGTATTCGTATATTACATCAGGATGACAAAAGTTAAATGTTCTGTAACAATTTCTCAACTGATTTAAATATAAAGATTTAAAACGTAATGTTCACTGCATCATCATCACACACACACACACACAAAGACAGTAAATATTAAACATGAGACAAACGTATGCTGCATGTTTTCTGAACTATAATACAGTAAGTCTAGCTAAGTCTGGATTTAACTACGTAGGTGCAAGAGACTCTTCTGATGAACAGTTTTCAGACTATAAATGTAGATTGATAAAAGGAAGCCAAGTCAAAGTTCCACAGGTATGTATATTTAAACAAAATGAATTTATGTATGTTAAAACTCCATTCAGAGCAGTCCATAAGACTGTAAGACAGAGAGTAAAAAAAACAAAAAACACACACACACACACACACATAAGAAACCAACCCCAGTTCATAGTCAAAAAATACCTCCAGATATTTTAGTAATTGAGACATTATATAAAAACTCAATTAAGGTTATCATAAATCCCAACTCTGGTATTTTACTATTTGGGTTTCACGACAAGATCAACACTACTTTATACAGACAGGATGTGAAACCATTTAAAGTGCAATTATGCTATTTACCAGATGCTGGTACCCTCGATCTAGATACCCTAATCTAGACACTAGATTAAGAAAAATGGGACAATGAGAATTTAGGTGAAAAAAATTAAGAAACCAATTAATACACATCACTGAACTGGCTCAACTGAACTCTTCCTGTAATTTCCAAGGATCTATTGGTGATACAAGCATAATGTAAACTGTGACTTGAAACTTGAACTGAAATAAGTACCCTCGGCAATGGATAAGTCTCCTCAATTCAACAGGCCCCTCGATTCAAGAGTGACCCTTTATAATTAGTTGCTATTTTCACTTTTTAAATAATATGTTACTATACCTTAGCTATAATACAAGAAATAAAGTCTAATAAAACATTTATCATGGGTTAAGAAAAATAAAAATCTAGATGCCATTATCATTCACCAGTATTAAATTATAAAAACGCAAGTACAGTTATTACACAAGATGATACAATATATCAAAGAAGCATAAAATTTCATTTTTGAAATTTAAGAGTTGTATTCTTATTCTGATTTAAGATATATAATGCTAAGAAACAAAAATTATTTCAGTGAAAACTTACCTTTGCTCTCTCAAAGTTGCTTGAATTTCACATACCCGGACTAGAGATCTTAAATTTTTTAATTCAGTACAAATTTCTGACATGTGAACACTCCCCATGTTATGGGCTTCTTCTCGCAATCTTGATGCCTATAATTAAAGAAAATCACATACAATATAAGATACATATAAAAAATAAAACATTCCATTTTTGAGTACAACTGTATACCGAGATTACAGAGTAATCATTTTTCTTTAAATCCACACAAAAGCAGTGAGTCTAAGGGAAAAATAATTTTTTTTAAAAAACAACAGCCAGCCTGGCTGGTGTGGCTCAGTGGTAGAGTGCCAGCCTGTGAATCAAAGGGTCACCCACCGGTTTGATTTCCAGTCTAAGGCAGATGCTTGGGTTGCAGGCCAGGTCCCAGGTTGAGGGCACGTAAGAGGCAACCACATTGTTATTTCTCTACCTCTCTTTCTCGCTCCCTTCCCTGCTGTCTAAAAATGAATAAATAAAACCTTAAACAAAAAAATCCCCATCTTATATAGTGAAAGGTTATTTATTTTAGGATTTATACCTCAGGCTTCTTGAGAAAATACTATTGCTAATCTCAGAATAGTATAGCACTAGGATAGAACAACTTATGATTTGTCATTAATAAAAGATGCTGAGTCAGCCAAAGCAAAGTTCAGGTTATGGACACTGATAAAAAGGGCCTCGCTGAATTCCTTATCATGAGATACATAACATGGCTCTGTGAATTTATGGGATATTTCAGATTGTCAGTTATCAGATACAAGGGAAAAGCCAATGGCAATAATTGCAATGTCCTACGGCCCCTAATCCCAACACAAAAAGTGTTTAACTTCTAGTACCTCAATCTAGTAGTAGAGTCATAAGATTATACTAACAGGCTCTAAAACTATGAGAATGGCAGGCTGATTGGAAAAAGTACATTGGCTTTGAACCACATGGCAATATTAACAAGATGACCTTGGTATAAGCTATTTGGTCTTAAGGGTGGACCTCTTTGATAAAACAGAAAAACTCATCATCAGCACTGGTTTGCAGTTGTAAGTTGGAAAAAATGAAGCGCTTGCCACAGAGCTAAATGCTGAGTATTTGATAATGGTAGCTATAATGATTATATTAAAAATATTTTATGTGAAACCAGTAACCTCATAAATACTCTATCAGGTAAGTATATATCAAAATACTTTACAAAGTAACTAGACGACCTAATTAGATAGTCATTTTAAATATATGAATTTAGGGAACCAGGTTAGATTTTCTAAAAGCAGAACTGAAGTTATATATTTTTAGTCATCCAAAGGTAAAACATCTGTTGTGAATCGTGTAACATACCTGCTTCTCTGCATGATCTGCAGGCCATCCTTGAACATGCTTTATGAGATTTTCATTGAAGTGTGCTGCTAATGTAGGCGTTAATGAACATGTAGTTCGGGTAGATGAATTCTGTGGTACAACTGCTGCATTTGATGCGTTACTACCAGAAGTATGATTTGGACCAGGTGATGGACTTCTCTGGCTACTGGAAGAGAAAAACACAATTCGATGTGTAGTGTATCTACAGGTAGTTTCTAGGTATTCTAGATATTGTCTGTCAACACCATCTATTAAAGATATCCAAATACCTAAGAAGAATGTTATTTTAACATTTAGTAAATAGAATTTAAAATTCAAAGTATATTTATTTATATCATGTATTCCTCAACACACTTGTGGGGGGAAACATCTTTTTAACACTAATGTCAGAATCAAATTTAAAAATAACAGTATTCTCCAAATTTGACAGCAGAACCTAATGACTTCATATACTACAAACTACTAAGAATGTCACTAAGAAATGGTCGTATTTTAACAGTTGTAATAGATATAAAGCACATATGAATTATATCTTACATACATGGAGATAAGGAGGGGAAAATATATATTGCTCATTTAACATCAGAACAAAGTGCTGAATCAGAGGATGAAATAATGAGAAGCAAAATACCGGCATTTTACTGGATAGCAATGAATGAGTTTAGTGGCAAAATAAGACCAAATAAGTAACACTCTGAGACTGGTTATCTTTTTATAAAACTATATGGTTTAGGCTAGGGTTTGGGGACATGGTGGTGAAAACCAAAAATTTAATCACCCAAGTTGATTTCCTACCTGCTTCACCAGACTTGGCTCTGAATGAATTTCAGTTATTTCCAAAAACTAAATCTCCCAAAGGATGAAGAGTTTTCATCACTGAGGATACTTAAAATAATACTGCAGCCTCTAAAGACAATTTAAAAGAAGAATTTCCCAAAAATGTTCTGAGCAATGGCAACATTGCTGAAGTAGACAGCTTCCCAAGGTGATTATTTTGAAAGGAACAACTCTCATTTGGATGTGTAAGTTCTGAAATGCTTGTTTAGAAAACAACAATAAAAACAACAGTTGAATTATTTTGCCACCTCATAGCAAGAAATAAAAATAGGAAAATCAATAAAATGAAAATCATTTAACGTTGTATTTGTTCATTAACAAAGAAAAGTGACAACACAACACAGCTCTATATGACAAGCAATCCTTACGGGGCAGAGCTGAAGCTAATAGGAAAGCCTGACACATACCAATTGGCAATATTGGCCCAAGTTTTAGATGTGAGATTTTTAGCTTCACCAATACACTCAAATCTAAAACTGCTATGAGGAGGTTAAAAATGATGTCTCATCTCCTACAAATAAAGTACTATAAACCATGTGCCCTCTTTGTACAAGTATTACATATTGTTAGTCCCATCAAATTTTACAAAGTACAATTCTAAAGAAAGAGCCACTTCCCTCAAAATAACTGAGGTTTCACTACTAGAGATAACAATCTATTTGTTGCAGATTTGCCTCTGTAAATTTTTTAATACATAAAACTAAGATTATCCATGGATTCTTCTGAGATCAAATTCTATTATTCATACATATTTATAATATTCAAACAATGCATTATGCCACATTACGGAAAAAATGTTTCAACATATAATATCAACTTACTTTGAGCGCTGAAGACTTCGAGGAGAGACAGGTTCATGACCTTGTGGTTTGTCAGCAGTTACAGGTTGCTGTTGTGTTGCTGATTGTGAAACTGGTCCTTGCTTAACTACTGGAGTAGTAACCTGAAATGTCAAAAGCTGGTGAGACAAGATTCTATCACATTGGCAAATGGTAAAGAAACTAGGTGAGAGCAAAAGTTCTAACCATAAGACTTCCTGATTATTTTTATTCTTCAGTAAGTTTTAAGATAACGAAGAGTTGTTCTAAATTGTTTCATAATAAGATTAATATACACCCCCATCCCAATGCAGGCCTGAAACTGTAAATAGTATCAAATCCTATTATAGCAGGTTCTCAACGTCATTTTGATCAATGTTTCATTATAAAATTAATAGAAACTTAACTCATTTATATCAATTAGCTTACAGTAAAAGTGGTTTCATTATACACTGTTTTACTTGAAGTCACATAACCAATTGACAGTGTTAATTAAGCAAGGGGTTAGTTACTGTATCATTTTTTCCTATACATGAATATCTATAATAATATTTATAAATTAGGCACGGTAAAAGATTAACAACAATAATAAAATAGAACTATCATAACAATGTACTGTAATAAAAGTTAGGTCAATGTGTTCTCTCTCTCTGATAACTAAGATAGCTACTAAGTGACTGAATGGGCACACAGCTTATACAGCATGGATATACTAGACAAAGAAATGATTCAAGTTCAGGGAGGATGAAGCAACATAGTGCGAGACTTCATGGCACTCTGAATGGCATACAATTTAACTGATGAATTTTTTTATTCCTGGAATTTTCCGTTTAATATTTTTGAATAGCAGTTGACCACAGATAATTGAAACCGCTGAAACGGGAAGCGGGACTAATTACTTAATTGTATAAAAATAGTGTCATTTAGGTGCCAAAATTCACATACCTCCCTCCTCATCTACTTAAAGATCTTAAATACCATAAAATGTAGAGATTCAAAAAAGTTAGAATGACCATCCAGAGGTAGTTAGAAGAGAGTCAAGGTTTGAAACTTAGATCTATTTTCTTTATAAAATGGCACAGGGCATAAAATTACTTTCTTAGCATATCAATATAAAGAATGAGTTCTGAATTAAGCCCACTTTTCTTTCCAAGACACTCACTATATGACCTCTTCTGCTTTACAGTGATGTGTCACATAACCCTTTGGTCAAAGAAGGTGCACATACTACAGAGGTCCCGTAAGATTGTAATAGAGCTAAACAATTCCTAATGTGTACTGACACCTTAGCCCCTGGTTGATGTATTGGCCATCTTAAAGTCACAGTATAATGCATTACATAAATATTTATCGTTGTGTTACAACTGCCTACAATATTTAGTATTGTAACATGCTGTATAGGCTTTGTACCTTAGGAGCTGTAGTGGAAAAAATGTGTCACTCCAAAATATGCCTATTTGGCATGAGCTTTATTTTAGACTAAGTTTAAGAAACAGAAGACACGGGAGAAGCTCTGAAAACCAAGCAAAAGTTACAGTTTGTAGGACTTCCAGTCAAGATGGCCACATAGGCAGACATGGCTCGCCTCTTTGCATAACCACATCAAAATTACAACTAAAATACAGAACCACCATCACTGAGAACTGTCAGAAATTGAGTTAAATGGAAGTCTGACAACTACAGAATTAAAGAAACCACATCCATCCAGATTGACAGGAGGAGTGCAGACACAGAACGAGCTGGTCCTTCACCCATGTGTGGTGGTGAAAACTTTGGGAGGGATACCTTGGGAGGAGTCCCAGCCCCACACTAGGACCCCCACCACAGAGTTCAAGTGCCAGGAATATAAGTCCCCACAACTTCTGCCTGCAAAAAACAGTGGGGATAGAGTCAGTGGAAGAAACTGCTGGAGCGCCAACAGTTCCTCTTGAAGAACACACACATGGGTTCACCTACTCAGACTCACTCCCTCTATTCTCTGGAGCCAGGCGGCAGCTTGAAGGGTACCAGTGGCATGCAGGGGAAAGCTGAGGTGTCTGGCATCAAGGTGAGCAAAGGCCATTGTCCCTATTCTAAACATTCCCCCACAAGCTGGTGTAGTATCTGAGATTCCATCAAACTGGCTAACACTGTCTGATCTGCCTTGGAGATCCCTCAGAGACTGCCCCACACAACTTACAGGCCCACCCAAGCTGCTTTTCCATATGAATGGCTAGTCTTGGCTCATGCTTCACAAGGTCCTTAATCCTCTCAAACAAGCAACAGCTGGACTCAGTGAACACCATGCCTGACCCTAGCAGCAGCCACCCTAGATTTTACAGCATGGCTTTGCCTGGGAATCTCCAAGCCCAGCACATGAGCAGCCATCTCAGATTGCTTTATAACTCAGGCAGGGTGGCCCAACACAGGTGGGGGCTGCTCACCTTGGCCTGCACCACCTGGGAAACCACAGGGCCAGCATACTCAGTGGACAGCTACAAAGCAGGTCAGATTACCACCACCCTGTTCCTGCACAGCTGATCCTCCCCGGAGGGCAGAGGTTGGTGGTCAGTGGTCATAGCCAATCGTTGCAGCTGACAGACCCTAGGTAAATCCCTCCCATTAATCTGCCAACAGCAACCAAGGAACAACTACAAGAGGAGGATGTACTCAGCCCCCACGAAGGGTGCACGTCAAGTACTTAGCTTGGGGGAGAAGGGAGGCTGTGCCACTGGACCCTACAGGATACCTACTACATTAGGCCACATGACCAAGACCAGAGTCAAAGCAGTGCCATAGAAACAAACACAGGGAGACTGCCAAAATGAGGAGATAAAGAAACATGTTGCAAATAAAAGAACAGATCAAAACTCCAGAAAAAGAGCTAAATGAAATGGAGATAAGGAATCTATCAGATGCAGAGTTCAAAACACTGGTAATAAGGATGCTCAAAAAACTCAGTGAGGACCTCGACTACATAACAAGATATAGCCAGAAATGGAGGATACACTAATTGAAATAAATAATGATTTACAAAGGGAAACAGCAGTGGAGTGGATGAAGCCGAGAAGCAAATCCATGATTTGGAACATAAGGAAGCAAAAAACAACCAATCAGAACAGCAAGAAGAAAAAAGAATTTTAAAAAAATGAGGACAGTGTAAAGGAGCCTCTGGGACAACTTCAAGAGGTCCAACATACGCATCATAGGGGTGTCAGAAGGAGAGAAAGAGCAAGAAATTGGAAATCTATTTGAAAAATTAATGAAAGAACACTATTCTAAATTTGGTGAGGGAATTATACATGCAAGTCCAGGAAGCATCGAGTCTCCCAAACAAGATGGACGCAAAGAGGCCCACACCAAGACAATCATAATTAAAATGTCAAAGCTTTAAAGATAAAGAGAGAATCTTAAAAGCAGCAAGAGAAAAAGAAGTTAGTTACCTACAGAGGAGCTCCCATAAGGCTATTAGCCAATTTCTCAAAAGAAACTTTACAGGCTAGAAGGGATTGGCAAAAAATTCAGAGTTATGAAAAGTAGGGACCTAAAGCCAAGATTGCTTTACCAAGCAAAGCTATTGTTTAGAATTGAAGAGCTTCCCAGATAAGAACACACTAAAGGAGTTCATTATCACCAAACCATTATTATATGAAATGTTAAAGGAGCTTATTTAAGAAAAAGAAGGTCAAAACTATAAAGAATAAAATGGCAAAAAATACAAATCTATCACCTGAATCTAAAAAACAAACTAATCAAACAAGAACAGAGACAGCTACGATTTGTAAAAGACCTATTTCCATTTGTAAGGCTGTCACCTTCAAGGTACCAGGAAAAGAGGATGACCATATTTACAGAAACTCTTATCAGTGCAAAAGTAGTTAAATCTGCATAATCTTACCTTTTTACTGTGTTTTTTTTCTGGTAACCTCCCATTACTGACCCCCCTCATTTCCAACATCTTATGACTACACTATGACTTCTACATCAATAACAAATATTACATCATATAAATACAGTTGCTTAAATTTCAAACACAAATGGAGACAAAGGATAGACTGGTCTATCAGAGAATAAGCTATAGCCCATACCAAATTCAACTTTAGTGTTCATCAAAAACATGTTACCCTAAATGGACACACCAAGAGGTCCATAGGTGCCAGTGGGGACACATATATTATTCATATTCAGATGCCACAGAGAAACAGGCAGTTCTAAATATAAGTCACATCCTCTAGCAGTTTATTTTTTTTAATGATTAATATTCTCCCAAACAAATGTGGATGGCCCTGTTACTTCTGAATATAAAAGAACTTGTTCTTTTATAAAGAATGACAGAACATCCACTTATTTTTAAAAATAACTTGAAAAAGTTTTTGGATGCAAAAACTAATAGCCATCTGCTTAAGGGATTTAAAATTCTAATTTTGATAACTGCCAGTAAAACTAATACTACCACTTATTTCACTTTTAGTCATCATTTGCTGTACTCTTAAGATACCACCCTGGGATCAGTTTTAAACAGTAAGAATAAGATCTCTTTTGCTGAAACTAGTATTTTAATTGTTCTCCCATTAAAATATAAATAATAAGGAATCACATAATAAACCAAGAATTTACTCAGAATTTAAACTCAGAATTAAAAAAACCAAACTAGACTGACCCTAAGATGTGCACAGATAAATGGCTGAAGCAGGGAAGGGATGAGCCAACAGAAGACCTAAAATCTGGCCTACCATCAATTTGAAACTATGTTTAGGCTTCAACTAAAGAATTCTTTCACAGAAAATTTTCAAGGAGCCCATGGTTTTTACAACAACTAAATAGAACTTTCTCCTATGTTTACTATTCAGAGTAAAAAAAAAATCACTTGCATATACAGACTTCCAGATTTCTCGATGTTTTACTACAATGCATGCTACAAAGCAAAGCATGAGTGTGAGTGGGATTTGCGTATGAATTTATGGGCAAGATGCAAATGATGTAGTACAAAATTTGACTGCAGCACTGTAGGGTCCTATTCATAATCCAGTGAGAACAGACCAGCAATTTTTCTAACTGCTCTAAATATCCATCCATGAAACATTTTGTTTAGTAAAATGGGTTCTGTATTCAGAAAGACCTGGGTCTCAGATTCTGATTCTACCACAAAAACTAGATTAACTAAAGGCTTAATTTTCTTAGCTGTTAATTCAGGCAAATAGTTGACTTGTGATGTGAAAGTTAAATATAATACATACAAAACTGTTAGCACAGAAACTGACTCATGACTAAAATGAAAAGTATGGGGGAAAAACATGGAAAACATGTTTTCTCACATCTTCAAGTTTGAAAATTCTACAAATATTAAGACTCAATTAGTGTACCCTTCTTTATCTTGCTCTCCATGTCATTTTGTTCAACATTGTTTCATTATAAAATTGATGGAAAATTAACTCTCGTTTTTCATCTCAATTAGCCTACAGTATAAGTTGTTTCAGTATATGTTGTTTTGCTTCAAGTCATAGGAACCAATCAATGGTGCTAAGCAATGAGTTAGTTACTACATATACTGTTTTTTCCTAATACATGCATATCTATAATAAAGTTTAATTTATAAATTAGGCATGGTAAGAGATTAACAAATAATAAAATAAAATAGAACAATTATAACAATATACTGTAACAAAGTTATGTCATTGTACTTTCTCTCTGATAACCGAGATGGCTGTTAAGCTACAAAATAGGCAGGTAGCTTATACAGCATGGATATACAGGACAGGGAAATAATTCAAGTCCAGGATGGGATGAGCAAGATAATGCAAGATATCTTCACAGCAACAAAAAGAAGAATCAGTGCATAAAAGTAGCACAGATACAAGTCCCTCCCTCTATCCTACAATTAATTTGAGAGATTCTAACCTGCACCTATTCGCACTTACCTGTCCCCTTCACTTCACCACTCTATTCTCACAAGGCTTTTTCTATAATACAGATTCTAAAACATTAAATTTTTTTTTTAAGCAAGTGGTTTTCTGAATTTCCCTCAAAGACAACATACCTTTGGTTGTGTTGAAACAGGAGGAGTACTAATCAAAGGTTTGATAGGGACTGTGTTAGTTTGAGGTGTGCTTATTCTTGGAGACACATAGGATCTTGGGGATGATGCATCAGACGTTAAAGACATAGGAGACTGATTAGATGGCTGGGCTGCAAAAAAATGTAGAAGTTATTTACAAATAAACAAAAAACTTCTGTAATATATGGAGATCTTTTTGCATCTCTCCAGGCACATCCCCTCCCCTCAAGGAAACACTTATCTGAAAAAGTGAGAATGTTGGATACTCACTGGAGCCATGCTGACTGAAAAAGCTGTATTACAGATAAGCACACACCCCATGTGGCCTTTCTCTAGGCTAGAGCAGGAAGGGAAACCTGAACCTATTACCATACAGAAGGTATCCTCATCACCCTTATTTCTTCTATATTCATACTCAGTTCCCCTCTTAGTCTCCTGCCTAATGAGGCTGACTAGAGAGTTGTCAAAGACTTTCACTATTATAGTTCAATTTTATACCAGTTATTCCCACTCAATTTGCCAGCTTCATGAATTGGGGCTTTCATTTCTCTCTTATTCTTGTATGTTATCTCTTTCCACTGAGTATCTTCACAGAGAAGAGGGATAGCTATTTCAAGGCAGAACTTGAGCATTTCTGTATCCATATCCTCTAGTCAAAAACCACCTAACATCAACCTGAACCATGAGTCAATTCTTAAAATATACATATAATGATTTACTTTGAGCTCTGGAGTAAGTTATCTCATCAATGACTTAAATTCAGCATGAAAAATTTACTATATTACAGATTTGATGGCATATTATAAGATGTCAAAGCTTGCTTCATCTAAAAAGAAAAAGCAAATAAAAATACTACTGTATGAGTGGTGGTAAAAAAAAAATCAAGCACAAAATAAAACCATTATTGTAGCAAATCAGCTCAAAAACTAAAAAAAATTGCCAATAATTCCCTGAAATCAAGATACAATGCTAAAGATATCTAAGAATATGAATACCTTGTGTAGAGAGCTGAGCAGCTTGAGAAATCAAAGAGGTTATGTTGAAAGCTGATGGTCCAGCAGTAAGAAACTTATGAATTATAGACTGCAATGAAGCTTGTGTCACAGCTGCTGTAAGAACTAAAAACACATATTATTTTAAATTCAAATAAAAACACAGAGGCGTATATGAATTAGTAACAACTTGAAAATTCAAAAAGAATCCCCCCAAAACTGGAGTGTTTCAAACTAGAACCCTCAAATTAAGTCCAGAAAATAGGGATAATATAATGGGTTTACAGATGTGAAATGATCTGAGGCAGAGAACAAGAAATTTAATGGGTTTATAATAAAGGAAGAGAGTAAGCGTTTTCTTTACACTAAAATTCAGGTGTTCCGTTTAAGAAAACAACTCTGTAAGACTTTTAAAGAACAGTAAAATTTTAGAGTATTTACTGAAACTTCTGATTATTCCACAAACCTATCCACATATATGTAAAGTACTCAGTACACTACTTAGAATTAACTGGATAAATGGTAGCTATATAATGAGACTGTTTCCCCTCGCCCCCAGACCAGCTGACCACTCAAGCCCTACACGTCAACACCCACACCAACAATCTTTTAAAACCAGAGAATTAATCAAAAAGAGAGAATGGCATGGTCACCTTAGAAAATAAAATCAAAATACAGAAAAGTTGAGGGCAATGAGAACACAAAACTAATAATGATCAACTAGTCTGATAGCTCCATTTTTAAGATAAAGAGAAAACTTAACCACTTAACACTGTTAAATGTATTATATAAAACTGTACAGAAATAAAAAACATTGCACTGTTTTTAGGGCTTCATGTTTGAATCTGAATGGTTTACACATTAAAACTGCATGTACTTGTATTCAGACTTAAGATCACTGCCTAAAAACTTCAGCATACTAAAAAGCAAAGTTGGAATTAGTAATGCAATTAACTAGGAAAAAGAGCAAAATGTTATCCATTACTTCCCTTCTCAAATTTTTTCAAGTACTATAAGAAGGAATTACCTGAACTCCTACTTTTTAAATAATTAGTATATTTACAATCCAAATCATTATTAATGTACAGGAGGTTAAAAAAAAAACTAAGAAATCAAGTGTTTTTGTGTCAATTTTAGCAAATGCTCTTTATTTTGTTTTTACTTAAAAAAAATTACCATACACATTAAACAGAAAGAATAGCTAGTAGGTAGGTGGTAAGTCTTGAAAAATACATAGAAAATCCAATTGCAAACACTAGTACAATACCAAAGGCATTAAACTACAGGAGATATAAATTCCAGAAAATTAAGTGCAAATGTGAATTTCAAAATGAAACAAAGACCATTTCTAAAATGGGGATTTTATAAATAACATAATTTTTACACAATGCAAATGGGTTTTTAAAGATTAGTATAAAAATTTACCTTCATTTATTTTGGATATGTCCACATTAGAATTATTAAGTTGCAGTGTAGCTTGCAAAGCAGGAAGCAATTGTCTAAGAAGATTTGGATCCTGAAGTAATGGAGGTATTGGTGACTGTGGAACGGGAGAAACAGGGATTGCTGAAGCAGATGTTGGAGGTGCAGATGTGGGATTCAGTCCAGAGGAAGAAGACGTGGAAGGAGTTGTGCAAGAATGTGATACAGATTTCTCTCCTGATGCAGATTCTAAATAAACAGGAGATAATAAAGCTAAAAAAAATTACTTGAATTGAGGAAACTGGAACCAAAATCAAACAAATAACTTTCACTGTTTCAGGCACTCAACTCAAGTAATGTCATTTAATCTTTACAAGTTAGGACATCTTTACAAGAGACTCAGTAAATATGACTGATTAGGAACAACGAGGTAGGCAGTTTTATGTCCCAATTTCATTGGTGCGAAAGCTGAATTACACAGCTTGAAGTCACAAAACCTAGTAAGGCAGTGATTCAACCAAACTCATGCCTGATTCTAAAAGTACCATACTATTTATTAGTAATGCTGTTTCAAACACATTTGTGTATTAACTACATATTCAAGTAAGCTTTCATTGGGATAAAGGGACAATACAATTCTTCAGTACTTAATGTCATATGCCTGTTAAAATAACAAGGTGAAAATATTTATAACCACAATAACAGCTTACCTAAATATAATAATGTCCTTAATACAAATTAGAATAGGCGTCATGGTGAGCAACCCCAAAATGGGCTAAGGATATGATAAAAAACACAACCAGTGGAGTGTCTTGCCAGATATAAAAAATTACATTCAAAACAAAATCAAATTAAGGTAAATTTAAACTTTGTGTGTGTGTGTGTGTGTGTGTGTGTGTGTGTGTATATGTAAGTCTTTAGAACTAGTAGAGGAAAATATAGTAAGATCTCTTTGACATGAAGATGAAGACATTTAGAAAAGGCAAACAATTACATCAAACATACTGGTAACCAAAATATTTTAAGGAATTCCTATAAATCATAAAAGACAAACTACTAAATAGAAAAATAAACAAAAGACATTTCACAGAAGAAACGTGAATGGCTTAAAAAACTACAAAAGGCGCTCAACTTCACCGATAATCAGGAAAATGCAAATGAAAAGCAACAGGGTGTCCTTTTACATTCACCAGACTGACAAAAATTTAAGAGCCCAACAATGTCAAATGCTGACAAGGAGTAACAGGAACACTTCATGTTTCTGGTGGACACTAAAAACTGATATAACCAAATTGGAAAGTAATACATTAGGCATTATCTAGAAAAACTGGAGCTGCACACACTTCATGATCCAGTAATTCCTCTTAGATAAACTCTGAGGTAAATAAATCAGGAGATAGATTCAACATTTTTTTCCCAGAGTATTATACTTGTTTTATTGTAGCGCAAAACTAGAAACAAGCAAAAGTCTACCTGCAGTAAAATAAACACAAACTGGTATTTTTGTACTATGGAATTTTACTCATACAGTGTCTATCGTGGAGGAAAAAAAGAGCTCTAGAAACAGACAACTTATTACGGATAACAGCATTAAGAATGAAGTACTCAAGATGTTCATACATATTCTCTTACATATTGGTCTAAAGACAAAATATGACAATTTGTACTTTTTCATTGCCTGTCTATGGCCATCACTGGTTGCATGCATGTTCCCCGGGAAGGGGCCTGTCCCAGTGGCCTCCACCTACCACCACAACATCCCACCTGGTTGAAGCTGATGTCTGACAACGTGAAGGAACACATCTACAACTGGCCAAGTAGGAATGACTCCCTCACAAATTGGTGCGATCCTGAGAGACTCACTTGGTGTCACACGAGAATGTTTTGACAGGCAATGCAATCTTGAGAATTCTTAAGTCAAAATGACTTGGCTCCTGATCTTCCTGAGGGTCTCTACCATTTAATTAAGAAAGCTGTTGCTGTTTGAAAGCATCTTGAGAGGAAGAGAAAGGATAAGGATACTAAATTATGTCAGATTCTGACCAAGAGCCATACTCACTGGTTGGCTTGATATTACAAGACCAAACGAGTCCTCCTCCCCCACTTGGAAAAGGATTCATCCACAGCCTCTGCCCTGGTTGCATACAACGCCTATATACTCAAGCAATAAAATCATTGTTTAACTAGAAAAAAAAACTGCTAAAACATCTTTGATTTCTCGTATATATAAATTTCTTGAAGATTTTAAGCTCATGTATATTATATAACTGATTTAAGACTGCTATTATGATGTACATTTCAGACACACTGTATTTGAATATTACACTGCTACCTAGTAACTCTAAATGTTCATTTCCAATTTTAACTAAATTCATTAATCCCCATGGTACCAGAAAAGCTGGGTATTGCTAGCAAGCTTATTGAATATGGACTACTCTATCAACCTTTTTATGACACCACTGTAATTGTCGAAAGAACTAGAGGGTAACAGCTCTTTAAAATTCAGACCTCAGGATATATCAATCAATTATGATCGAGTCAGAAGGCCTAAGACATTTTAATTTTTGTAAGGCAAACATTTTATAGCTCTATACGTCTCACAGACTGCCTATGATTGTAACTTTGCTGTTTTAGATTCATACAGGGATTGGTAAAAGGAGATCTACAGATGTAGGAATGTAAAACAGTTTATTCTTGTATTATTATTTATTAATTATTGCATTATTTTCTGTAGGAAAAACTGTGAACCTACTTTTGCCAATGCCTGCACAAAAGTATAAAGAAACTTGAATAAGATTTTCCTTTTGAAAACCAGCTGTCAATTATTACAGTTTATGGGACAATTATAGACCATAGTAGCAGTTTTCTCCATATTTTTTAAGATTCAGTTTAGGAAATACCGCTTAGGGGCATCTTGATTAATCTGTATTTTTACTTCCTGCACGAACTTCCTTTACTGCCTGCATGAATTAGTAATCACATCCCTCTGAAATGATCCTTACTCGTTTGTTACTTTTACTGTGGTTTTCTTCTGCTTTTAATGTCAGGAGTTGGAGAAGGTGTGAGTTGTTTTCAAATTTGTTTTGGTGCTGCTAAATCTATCCACAGATTTGAAAAATTAACACAGGTTTGGAAATTCTTCAGTGCTGTCCTTCAATCCAAGAAAAGAAAATAAAAAGCTAATGTATATCACACCATAAAAAAAAAAATAAAGTAACAAAAACTAAACACCCTTAACTTCTAACTTTAATGTTTATTTACCCTGAGGATATATATCTTTCACAGTTTTATGAGAAAAGATTATTGATGAACAGTTTGGAAACTAGATGGTATTACTTAATACTTATGGGGCCCTCGAGCAAGTGACATCTCTAAAGGCAAGAATGTCTCGATTAATAGTTTTATTTTGAATATCAACAGAGTTCTTCTCAGGATCACCTGTAAAGTTAAAAAAAAAAAAAAGAAAATGATACCAGTGCTCCACCCCAGATATAATGAAACTGGTGAGGCCCAAGTATATGTAAAAGTTCTATGAGTGATTGACTCTAGCATCCCTTGCTGGTTATGGGGGGCAAAAAAAGATTAGAGAACTTCCAGGGTTAACTTTAAAAACAAAAGGAAACAAAACCAAAACAAACAAAAAAAAATATAGCATGAACTTGGAGAACTGAGTGTAGAAACGATTAAAATCAAAGATAGGAAAGTTATACCAATTTTCTGGGCAGGTCCTCAGCATGCCATTTTCACACTATTTTAAAAAATAGCACTATTGAACCCCATACAAATGCCCTTCCAAAGCATGTTACATGTTAAACATTTTAAATATTATTTGCCTTAATCTATAAGTATGACTGAGAGTAACTAAATGGGTGTCATAATTAATATAGATTTAAAAAGCTACCCTGAAAGGTAGTCTCAATTTTATCATTAAAATATAAAAGAAAGGTATTGGTTGTGTGCCCCTTGCTTCTACTCAGAGTGCTCTAGCACAGACCTATTATATCACCCAGCATCTTGTACTACATAGTTTAGCATCTATTAGAACATGAACTCCTTCAGAAGAGGAATTTTGTTGTATGTCTGTAGCCCTGGTAGAAAATGGGTCTTGGCATCTGGGTAGCATCAACACGTATTTGATTGGATACATCAACATGTATTTGGATGCTATGAATCTGCAATAAAGATAGGGCTAGGTGCACATATATGTGTGCTCTCTCTATGTTAAAACATATGATAATGGGGAGAAAAGCCTAAGGTTGCCATAAATAACCAACAAGTAAACAATAGCTTGCTTTATGCTATTTTCATAAAGCTAACATTATACAACACAACAGAATCTTAAGAGACTACTTTAACTAATTTAGACTTATTTAACTTTAACTAACATTTCTATTTTCTGAAATTTTTAAATCTGAAATCTAATCTTTTAGGGTAAAGCTAATATTTAATAACATGTTGATGTAGATTTGTATCAAACTAAGCAAAGAAAAAATTTGGATATTTGGAAATAGTTACCTAAAGACAAAAAATAAATTGACATAAGAGTCAACACTCTTCTTTTTAAGAGTATTAGCCTTTAGTCTCACTCCTTAAATATAAACTTTGCCAAGTATTCAAGGAACCTAGATTACTTTAAATATTTTTTTCAGTCTTTGGCAATAGAATGGCACCTAGTTTTAGCTCTAGCATTTTGTGTATGTGTGCCTATGATATCTTTAAGGATAATGATCTCTTCCTAAGCTATTTTAAATTTAAATAAACTAAGTCACTTTGCCACCTAATTATTTCTATGACTGGTAGACCTCTAACCAATTCTTCAGTATGAGTCATAAGTATGCTATCCTTTCACTTTTAATTTAAATTGTGTATATTTGCTTTGATAAAACCTTTCTCTCCCCCTTTATGCTTGTAACTAAAAATTGTTCATTTATATTTTCAATTTTTACCAGTAGGGAAAGTAACCCACCAAAGACTAGACCTTCCAAAAGAAATAATGTTACTATAATCTAACTTTTTAAGGTTTGAAGTAATATCATTTAACTTGTTTTAAATTATAGGCACCCCTTCAAAATACCCAAAGCATAAACCAAAATCAAAACTCATTTCTTATCTATATTTTTCAGTTACACCAAAGAACTTCTTCGAGATTTACAACTAGATAGATCTTAAAAGATAGTGCACAGAAATAGTAAAAGGCACTAATTACACCTGATTATTAATTTCCTATGATGTTCTGACAGCTGTTTTAACAATACTCAGCAGGACATGTGAACCACGGTCAAACTAGTAGTGCAACAAGAGAGGCTGTATTTTCTACCGCATTTTCTACACCATGTTAACACAGAAGAGTACAATATGGTGAAGTTATAAAACAAAACAAAAGTCTATTACTGGAAAAAACATAAGATAGCTTAGGTGAAAACACTTGTTATAACTCATGAGTATTTTATTCTGGACATATCTGTCCATAATATTTTCTATGTTACAAATGTACATAAATATAGTGTTGATATCTTATAAAGATACTACATTTTTGCAACTTGATCTTTTCATTCAAGAGAAAATCTTTTTGCTAATACAAAGGATGAGCATATTTTAAAACTTTTAGCAGATGTTCCTATACTAAAGTGACCTTTGCAATAGCCAACTTACATACCAATTGTTTCCCACACTGCAATGTTGCTAATTTTCAGGGTGAAAATTTTCATTTTAATTTTTTTATTTTAATCTTACTTTCCAATACATATTGGCAATTGCTCCCTTGAAATTTTTTTATACTGATCAAATATATAACACACCATTTACCATTTTAACCACTTCTAGGTTTATAATTCAGTAGCATCACCATATTTTTCAGACTATAAGATGCACTCCCCCCGCCCCCCAATTTGGGAGAAATAATGATTGTTAATGCTGCTGTTGAGTTCTGTTTACATTTACATTGGTGAAATATTATGTTACTTATGTTATTAAATATTTTACCACATGTTTTGCTTCCAAATTTTTCCCCATTTTCCTCCTCTAAAACCTAGGTACGTCTTATGGTCCCAAAAATAAGTGCAGTCATCATTTCAGACACTTTCTACTCAATTAAACAAGAGCTACCCATCACTCCAACCTCTAGTAACCACTATTTTGTTTTCTATGTCTCTGAATTTTTCCATTCTAAGTACTTCATATACGTAAAATCAAACACTTGACCTTTTGTGCCAGGGTTATTTCACTTAGCATAAGGTTTTCAAGTTTCATCCATGTTGTATGCATCAGAATCTTACTTTAAAAATATATTTTATTAATTATGTTATTACAGTTGTCCCATTTTTTTCTCCCCTTTATTCCCCTCTGCCCTGTACCCGCCTCCCACCCCCATTCTCCCCCTTTAGTTCATGTCCATGGGTCATACATATAAGTTCTTTGGCTTCCCCATTTCCTATATTGAAAAGAAGTTTTCAATTTCTTGCTCCTCCTCTTCTCCTTCTGGCACCCCTATTAATTTGGGTGTTGCAACATTTAAAGTTGTCCCTGAGGTTCTTAAGCCTCTCCTTATTCTTTTGAATTCTTGTTTCTTCATCCTGTTCTGGCTGAATCTTTATTTTTTCCCTTCCACTCCAAACTGTTGATTTGAATCTTGGTTTCCTATCCCCCAGTGTTGGTTCCCTGTATATTTTCCTTTATTTCACTTTTCATGGCCTTCACTTTTTCCTCTATTTTCCAACCATATTCAACCATTTCTGTGAGCATTTTGATTACCGGTGTATTGAACTCTGCATCAGATAGGTTAGCTATCTCTTCATTGTTTAGTCGTATTTTTTTCTGGAGCTTGGATCTGTTCTTTCATTTGGGCCAATTTTTTTTTTTTTTTGTCTTCCAAGCACCTGTTAGGAGTACCTGTTAGGTAGTAAGGGGCAGAGCCTTAGGTATTTGCCAGTGCTGGGCCACCCACATTGCTGCACTGTGGTGCTGTATGTGGGGGAGGGGGTTGAGAGGGAACAATGCCACTTTCTGCTCTCTGCTGGCTTTCAGTCACTTCCTCCACTACCCACAAGTTCCTGTGCTCGTTCCCGGGTGGGTGGGTTTGTGTACATTCTAGGACCCTGTGGGTCTCTCCAAAAGAACTCTCTTGTAAGGCTGGGAGTTTCTCCTGCCACCTCAACCCCAACAGGTTTTTCAAAGGTTTTGAGGTTTTATTTCCCTGTGGTGGAAACCTGGGTTGTGCAGTCAGTCTTGCTCCCCAGTTGTTACTCCCATTTTACCTGCACGCAAATGTGGGACACCCCAGTCCTCCAGCCGCTGCCTTGGTGTGTGAGTCCTCTCCACCCCTCCTACCAGTCTAGATGAATATTTCTTCTTTAACTCTTTGGCTGTTGGACTTCCATACAGTTAGTTGGATTTTCTGGCAGTTCTGGTTGTTTTTTCTTTTTAAATTTGTTGTTGTCCTTCTTTTGGTGGTGCAAGAAGGCAAAGTGTATCTACCTACACCACCATCTTGGCCAGAAGTTGGAATCTCACCCCTTTTTAAAACTGGGTAATACTGTGTGCATCATAATTTGGTTATCTGTTTATCTGTTGATGGACACTTGGATCATTTCCACTTTTCAGTTATTATGACTACTGCTGCTATGAACACAATGTACAAAAACCTGTTTGATTCCCTGGCTTTTAATTCTTTTTGCTAAATACCAAGGCACAGAATCGCTGGATCGTATAATAAGATTCTATGTTTCACTTTTTGATGAACTGCCAAACTGTATTCCACAGCATCTGTTGTCATTTTGCAGTTCTACTTGCATGCATAAGGGTTCCCATTTCTCTATATCCTCAAAAACACTTGTTATTTTCTATGGCTGTTCCTACTATAGCCATCCTAATACATATGAAGTGGTATTGCACTGCAGTCTTGATTTGCTTTTCCCCAATGACTAAGGATGCTGAGGACCTTTCATGTGCTTATTGACCATCAGAATATCTTTTTTTAGAGACATGTGTATTCAAGCTTTTTGCCAGTTTTGAATTCAAATGTTTGTTTCATTTTGTTACTGAGTTACAGGATTTTATATATTCTGGATATTAATCACTGATCAGGTGTGTGATTAACAAATAGTTCTTCCCATTCTGTGGATTGTCTTTTCACTGGAAAGTGTCCTCTGATGGACAAAAGTTTTAAATTCTGATGAAGTCCAATTTATGTATTTTTTCTTTTGTTCCCTGTGCTTTTTTTGCTGTTACATCTCAGACATTGCTACTGACGTCATGAAGATTTTCCCATTTTCTTCTAAAAGTTTTATAGTTTTTAGCTCCTTAGTTCAGGCCTCTTATCAATTTTGAGTTAATTTTTGAAATTATAAGGCAAGGCTGGCGATTTTAAATTCCTTTCCTGTAACTGCCTGTTCATATCCTTTGCTCATTTTTCTACTGGATTATCTTTTCCACACTGCTTTAATTCTAATGTACCCTCAGATTACTATTATATACATTGCAAATATTTTATCCCAGTTTGACATTCAGCTTTCGAACTTTATTATATCTGTCATAGAGAACTTTTAAATGACTTATGTGATCATATCTGTCAACTTTTTCTTTTAAGGCAAATGCCTCTCTGGGTCTTGGTTAGAAAAGACCTTCCCTAACCCTCAAGTTATTGACTAAAACAGACTAAATTCTTCCACTCATATATTTACTTATTCAACAATATTTGAGTAACTTTATGGCCAATCTTTCTCATTTTTCACAAGTACATAGTAATACAAAAAATTATTTTAAAGCAAAGAAACAGAAGGCTAAATGTGACCCACTACAAGAAGTTAATGACCTTCTATGTCAGCTATAAAGGGATATTGCTGACACATCTTGAAAAATCTTCAGTTTCTTTAGAATTTTACCCGGTCTACAAATACCATCAAAACACAAAGAAAAGTTTATTTTAGTGACTAACTCACACACCTCATATTAATGAATGAATGATCATCCCTCCCATTAGATGAAAATTATGGAACCAGCATGTAACTAAGTGAGTATCAGACACAGTAATCTTGAGGTCACTGCATAGGTCTGCTTCTGTGGCCCTCTATTTACTTTTCAAACTTATCTATGGTAATAAATCACAAGAAAGTTGTCAAATAAGGTCATTAAACTCATCTAACTCTGATACTTATTTGGCATAAGCAAAGAAAAAGGACCATGTCTCATGCCTATTTTATCATTTCACAAATCTGGAAGGGAGGGTAGAGTTAGGACCAGTTTACAGAACAGACAAGGGGGTGTCAACTGACAAAAAAACATTAGTTTTAAATATTTTAGCGTATCAATCTGTTACTTTATTATATGGTTGTCCAATAAATTAAACTTGTCAATAAATATTCAGATGTTGCCCTAACAGATTTAAATCTAAAAGTATCTGACTCCTCCCTTGTTTCATCATCCTACCTGACACAAGAACTGCTCTCTGCAAAATCAGAGTTTCACAGCTTCTTTACACCTGTGTTCCTTCAAGCAAGGATAGGTTTTCTCAAAACACACACTTGCATTGAACAGATCTAAATCTACTGTTGGTATCCTTTAATTAAGATGCACAACACATATAATTCTCTTCTTTTTCTCCAAATACATTTTTAAAATCATGACCAATGCAGGTGTTTCCCATAAGCCTCAACACTCATTACCATTCTCAGTTATTTATCCGTCTACAGCAAATATTTACCAATTGCCTATTACTTGTCAAGCACTATGCATAGATCTGCAGTTAAGAAAGATCCTGCTGTTGTATTATTTTATACAGCGACCTATTGTTGACATCCTTAGATATAACTTAGTCACTTCATTAGCAGTTAAGACCAAAGGATCAATTTATTTGAACCATCAACCTCTTCATCATTTAAATTGTTAGGAAAATCCAAACAAGGAAATCACTACAGTGATAAGAAGAGCCAACAGAAAGCTTAACTTAAATAACGTTAATGTCTCTATTGAGAAAAAAATTATATATTTCAAATTAATGAGCACTTCACATGCAAGGAGAAGTATTTTGACGGTACAATTTTCCCTATATAAACTGGCAATTTTACGGTAACTGAGTTTCGTCCTAGAAGTTTAATACAATTATTATATGTAAAATTTTCATATGAAGTTTGTTTTTAGTAAATATTTTGTGGAATTTACACTTAAATCAGCTATGATTTGTCAAAAACTACTGGAGCCTAAGTTAACAGATTTTTGGGTCTTTCATTATGGTGTTATGGAAAGAATGTGGATTTTGAAGGCTCTGTCTCTAATACCATGTGTTTAGACTGTGGCAGTGGTCAGGTTCTTCATATCTAAGAGGATACCTTCTCCCTCATGATGTTGTCTTAAGGAATAAATTAAAATGTATATAGAACACTTACCACCAAATGTGGTACATAGGTGATTTCTAATTGTTAAGTTTTTCAGGAATGGTGCTTGACACATGGAGACTGGGAGGGTAGAAGGTGAACAAAGTACAAATGCAATAAAACATAACATCTAACCCTAAACAGTATGCTGTCTAATTGAAGGTACTAAAACTATAATGTGAAAAATGCTATTAATAAATAAACGTACAAAGTATTTGAGAAACAGATTTGGAGAGGTTAACTAATGCTGAGGAAAACCAAAGTACATTAGAGCTCGCTTTTAATTTTTAAACAAAGGGCCCTGAGTTCAATAGAATGGGAATGGAAGAATTATGTCTTTTCAGCAAAGGTTCAAAACATGAAAGAATATAATGTGCCCTAAGAAATATACAAATTTGCAACAGATGAATTATAGGAAATCTAAGAATGGAATGCTGGAGGTCAAGCTAGTAAGACAGACTGCAATCAGACTATAACCAGACTGTCAAATACTTGCTTTAACCTTACTATAAAGTATAAACTTTATCCTTTGGATAATGGGAAGCCATTAGAAAATGCAAAACAAGGAAATAATATCCAAACTAAATTTTATAATGATGCCACCTTAAGTAGACATACTGGGTAAAAGGCAGTGGAGTGGTAATCAGGTTAGTGCAGGAGATTACATGAGTTTCAATAATGGCATTGCATAAATGAGAAATAATATACACAAGTAAGATATAGGAAGATGAATCCAAGATTTGTCAATGGGTAGGTAGGGGATGGTGGGCAAGAATTTTGAATAACAAATAGTTGCAGAGAATAGTGTTGTCACTTACAGAGAACCTAAGAATAAACTGTAGGGAACAGGAGGAATTTGGTACACACTGTATTCTGAGGAGATGTAGCAAATACAAAATGCTTATAGAAGGAAAGAATATATGTGAGTTAGAAATAAAGATCTGGGAGTCACTTATGTAGACAAGATAAATTACAAGAATGACTGCCCAGCAAAAAGAACACATTGAGCAAGTAAAAAAAAAGAACACAACACATTATAAAGGACTGAATGCTACAGATATTTAAGGGGCAAGAAGATAACAGAACTAGAAAATTAACAGTAGCACTATCTCAGAAGACAGGGAAGGAAGGAATTTCAAAAAGTGTTAAAATGAAGAAGAGGTAAAAGGAGGTAAGATTTTAAGAACTGAAAAACCGTAACATCCTTTAGAAAGTAATTATCACTGTACTTTTCTGACTATAAGATGCACTCCCCCCCCCAATTTGGGAGGAATAATGGTTGTTAATGATGCTGTTGAGTTCTGTTTACATTTATATTGGTGAAATATTATGTTATTTATGTTTTTAAATATTTTACATTTTTTGGTTCAAAAATTTTTTCCCTATTTCCCTCTAAAACCTAGGTGTGTCTTATGGTCCAAAAAATGCGGTGCTACATTCAGTTTTCATCCCTCACAAATTCCCTTTCTAATGTTAATTCTGCATTAGTGTAAATATGACCTGCACACTTACCCTTGGCCCTCAAGTTGGGGAAGGCCAAGAAGAGGAAAACATTAGTCATAGGGTGGAGGACAGGGAGAGAAAAGCTAAATGTGGCCTGAGATACACATGTGGCTAGACCTCATTATGTCCATACAGCATCCACTAAACCTTTAAGGCTTTTAAAAGTTCTTGACATTTACTAATTAATGTTGCTGATTAGCCTGCTAATGGAATCTACCCAAAATAATTTATGTACTTACTGTCTTTTCAGTATGGTTATTAGCACCAGGTTAAGGAAACCCGGTTTGGGTTGCAAAGTTTAATTCCTATTCTTCAGACATTAAGACTCCTTATCTTGTGGCCCATGACCCAGTTTTCTAATTCACAAACTGAAACCAATAGTTGAATATTACATAAAAATGACCAAGTTTTTATAATGTCTCTGTTCATATTAAATTTTAATTAATAGAAAATTGAGACAATTCCTAAACTGAACCATCAAGACAATTATCACAAAAACAAAAATTACACAAATATGAAGGGACAGTCATTTGGCTTTGATAAGTTATTCAAACCATTACTTAAGTGTTATAAATTAAGTACTAAGCTTCAAAGTGTCAAAGGTAAAAAACAGTTATGAGGCTTCATGATTAAAAGTTAAAAGAAAAAGCCAAATATGGCCAAGTCTAGACCTGTATCTAGGCAGTAACATTCTAAAAGACTTCTAAAAAGAATTTATAATTAAGAGTCTTATTTAAGCTAATGGAAATAATGTAATATAATCAGAAACTATAGTTCAACGTGCAGTATATCTAGTAATAATGGCATACCTTTTCTTTCTGTTTTCTGTGCAGGGACAGAAGATGTGAGTGTAGGCAGTTTTGATAAAGTAGATGCTCCATTAGCATCAAATGATTTCTTTGGCTGGTGATCAGACTGTAGCGTAAATTGACTAGAAGGAACAGTGCTTGGGGTAGCAGTTGGATGAACCACTGGTTTGATGGGGTGCTGTACTGGCGTAGAACTACTGTGAGTCTCTGCTCTTGGCAGTCTGTAGTCTCTGTCATTGTGTCTGCTTGTTTGAGACAAAATATTCTGTGGGAGCAAACTACTGGCATCACTGGAATGCTTGTCTTCCACTTTAGTTCACAGTTGGAAAAAAAGAGATGTTGGAATGACAGAAGGGGGAAGAAAAAAGATTACGTTAGAATCCTGTCTTGAACATCAGCTAATTTAGCAACATACCAGTACTTTCAATAAAACTGCAAGCCTAGTTAGTGTCTGCAGTTTTATTAATAGCATATAAATATCTAAATACTGGAAGAATTGTAGCTCAACTATAAATATCTACACTCAGATTTCAAGTGGGCTAATACTTTCTGGGGATTCTTTAGAACCACACCACTGTTCAAACAAAACATTAAAAAAAATCATTATGTGGAGTTATAACATTTTACTCAAATAATTTTAATATTTTAAAAATTAAAAAAGTAAATGGTCAATTCTTTTAAAATATAGATCTTAGATTCTAATTATTAACTGAATTATCACAATAATTCACCTGCAAAAGAATACTGGCTTTATTAGCCTGATCTTTCCTGAATACTGAAGTAACTGATCAGTGGGCTTTACAGTAGTTTGTGCTAGGGTTTAAATGACCTCACTTTGGGAAGATCAAATTTATAATGAACTGTGCTTTTGGCAAGCAAATGAATTGGTATTTTAATAATGCTAACCAATACTAAAATGAATTATAAAATCAAGTTACAGATAACTCTATCTGATAACAGAAGTCCTACATCCATGGCATAGTAAAAAGAGAAATCTATTTGCTATTATCAGTTTCTTTAAAGACAGATTCCCTTACAATTTTAAAGCCAAAAAAAATATTTAAATTCAGAAACTACTTTTGCCTCCCAAAAGAATACAAAAGAAAGAAAAAATTCAATAATCATGGTAACAAAATTTATATTTATCAAAAAAAGTCAAGCCTAATTTACAATAGTCTAATCAAGACTAAAGAATTAAAACATTATGTTTTTAGGTTTCCAAGTAGAGAAGTATGTTAAAATTCAAGCACATTTTGTATAAGGATAGTATTAACAGTAGATGCCCTCGATGTTGAATACTGTTTTGTTATTTCCAATTCACATTCCTCCAAGTCTAGAGACCAAGACAGCACAAAAAGAAGTATACTGGAACTACAAGTCAGTTTTCAACTCACCAACGCGCAACTACATGTTACACCAAAACAAAAGGTACTGCCAAAAAGTTTCAATCAGATCAAAACACAAGGTCCTGTGACTTTAATGAAGTTCAGTGTTATAAATTACACTATTAACTTATCAGAAAAATGAATAGACTGAGCTACTACAGCAGAGCACATTTATTTGTTGTATATTATCAGTAAGCTATCAATTTGTATACACTTAAAACTTAAAAAGTTTTATTCTAGAGTTTCTTCCTGAAAAGACAATTACTACAACAGAAACTCTTAGGAACAGACATAACAGAAATAATACCATGCCGAATTCCCACCAATCCTGTCACTTGATTACCTAGATCTTTTATTTCCTCGATCAAGAAAATTCCCTTTTAGTTTTGTATGAGTACAACAGCCAAAATACATGAAATACATGTATTCAGATGAAAAATAAAGATGGTATTTCATCTAATAGTTGTAAGCTTTGGGGGGAGGGGGGAAGCTGCTGCAGCATTACTGCAACAGCTTTCTATTACTCACAACTCTAAACAGTTAAAGCAGTGACTCTCTGCATAGCCCCCACAACAAGGACATTTAGCAAATGTCTGGAGACATTTTTGGTTGTCACCACTGTGGAGAAGTGAGGTGTGCCACTAGCATCTAATATATACATAGAGGCCTGGTGTGGTGCTCTACATCCTACAACACAAACAGACAATATCCCACAACAAAGAATTACCTGATTCCAAATGTCACCAGTGTTACTACTGTTGAGAAACCCCAAGTTAAGGTTTGTCTAACCACTGAACAATCACTCTGTGAAGCATATACACTAAAGATAACAAAAATAATCTAGTAGCAATAACATTAAATTAAAAATTTTATCTATAATATTCAGTGTCAAGTTGTAGATAACATTATTTGCTACACTGCAAAAAACCCCAAAACCTCTCTAAAATCTATTTCTCCACACAACACATACACATATACTTCTTTTCCTGGCAGTTGGAATTGCAAAGCTTCAAGCCTTACCCTACATGAACACCAATGTACTGGTCATATGGGAAAACTGTCAACATTTTTTGAACCGACAAAGTTAAACACTTAAATGGCTTAGTGATTTTAGTAGCCACACCACACAAAGTATAGCTAATTTACAAAAAAAAAAAAAAAAAAAGGCAACAATACAGCCAAGGTCCTTTCTCAATCATCACTTAAAACTCTAGTGTGATACAATCATCACTTAAAACTCAAGTAGTGTGATACATGACTACATTTCAACACAAACACAGACCCATTGACTCATCATTTGCACATCTAGAAACTTAACTAATGAAGTAATCTAATCAGGCAAGTGAGCAAAGACAGGATTTACCACATAGTTTACAATAGAAAAAGGCTAAAAACCACTCACCCGTATTTTTCGGACTGTAAGACACACTCCCTACCCTTCCCACCCCCCAAATCTGGGAGCAATAATCATTGTTAATGCTGCTGTTGAGTTCTGTTGACATTTACATTGGTGAAATATTATTTATGTTATTAAGTATTTTACCACATATTTTGCTTCAAAATTTTTTCCCCTATTTTCCTCCTCTAAAACCTAGGTACATCTTATGGTCCGAAAAATACGGTAAATATCCATGGATAGAAAATTGTTAACAAATGAGGGCAGATCCAGAATTAAAACACTATGCAGTCAATGTAACAAACACAATTATAAACTGACATGGAAACATTCATTTTTGACGGAAAAGACTTATGTACACATTTATATGCAGGTAGAAAAAAAAAGTTATGTCCCCAAATGTCTCTGGGTCATGAGATTAATACAAATGATTTGATTTTCTTAAAAATAGTTTATTCAAAAGAGAAAAATATTTTTCACTTCCATCATTATTTCTTTTAGATCTCGAATTACCACCTTCATTTACTCTACCCACATAGGTTATTTTGGAAAGACTAAAAGAGATACACTAAGGCTTTCATCTTTTTCTGTCTGGAAACCATCAGCACTAAGTGGAGGGGCCTAGCCCAATAACTTAAAGAAGTTATTCTACCCTGGCAGGGTGGGTCAGTTGGTTGGAGCATTGCCCCTGGTTGGCGTGTGCATGGGAGGCAACCAATTAATATTTCTCTCTCACATCTATGTTCTTCTCTTGCCCTCAAATCAATACTCAGGTGAGGATCTGTTTGGATCTGTTTAAAAAGTTATTCTTTTACACCTACTGGCCACTCACCAATACTCACCAACACCTCCCCACAACAATTTTGCTCAGGAAGCCCACAAGCTGGGTGCTGTATTTTTTTTAACCTAGAGAGGAAAGCCTTTATCTCATTTTTAATGGTTTGCTAAAAGACACAGTTACTTACAATATTAAGTGAAATGGGACTAGATCCCAAGTCTTCTGTCTCAACATACAGTATTAATTTCTTAACTCTAGTATTTTAAAATCATTGTTTTCTAAGAATTGAGTATGACTTCACTAATATAAAAAATTAAATGTTCCAAGGGATATATCTTAAACATTCAGTCCTGCAGAACTATGCTGTTTCATCTTAAACAATTTTTCCTATCAAAATATTAATATCCTCTGCTGAGACCACAGAGATCCCCTACTTTTGTTTTGAATTATAGGAGAAAGATTCAAATGCTTAAATCTAAGAACTCATAGAACACACCTTAAAATTCTTCTCAAAATTTCAAAATTTGAAGTTTCACAATTTGATAAAGGGCCTATGAACTCTCTGTGGCATTTAAATTTTATTCTAGATAAGGGAAATCGTTGGGAATATAATGTTTAGTAAAAGCTTCAAATTCAAATCAAATTTAACTTGAATTAAAAACAAATGGACAAAAATCTGACCTCCAAAGAATATTAAGGTATACCCACAATATGGAAATGTTACACATATCTATGACCATGATGAAATCAATTTCCAAATATAAGGATAAAAAATTTTTTTGCTGATAACATAAAACACCAACAGGTACTCTGATGTCACTGTGTATAGCTTTGATTCATGTATTAGATTGAAACCAAGGGAGTTTCAGAAGGGATTTCAATGTCCAGTTTAAAAGTACACAATTTGTGGTGCATTACAGCCATTAAGGATAGTAATGAATACATGTGTATATTATTTCACTGTGCATACTTTCCCTTTTCAGGAAACAAAACGGTGGAGGTTAAGGGAACAAATCTAACATAAAAAATTGTTATCTGTTTCTATTTATTTTAGCTTACATGCGTAAATGGTTAAGTATTTAGATTTGTAGCATACATATATGAACTACAGGAATCAATAAAACATCATTACTGTTTAAAAAAAAATACTTACTTCCACTTGCAAATGCACTAGTGGCTGTTGCTTGCATCACCTCTCTTCTGTAATCCCTATCTTTTGGGAAACTATTAACTGCCATCTTGTTTGCTTCTTTCTGTCTCTGTTCTCTAAAAATAAAAAATAAACCCATAACAATTATATTAGGTATAATGAGTCTACATGTAAATAACAGTTTTTGCAAAATGCTCAACAAAATGGTATATGCAAAATAAATGACCACAGCCGTAACATTTAACTGGTGTTGCAGAAGGGACGCAACAAATAGAACATTAATGTTTCTCACTTATGGCAATATTATACCAATTATGTACATGCCTTTAATCCTACAATCAAAACTCTGCAAAGTTAATTCTATCTATATAAAGGATCTTATCCTTCAAGAATTACAAAGATTTCTATTGTAAATTATAAGGAAGATATATAAATGTAGATTAATATAAAATTTTAAATTAAGTATACCAACTGTTCACAAGGCCCTTGTGGACAGTTGCTCATCTGTTCTGGTTTCTTTAAGGTAAAGAGAAATTATGGAAAACACAGGTATGGGCCAATCACTGTAATTATAAAAGAGACTAAATATCACCACAAGAAACCTAAACTTATAATGGTTAATGTTCTAACATGTTAATCTATAGAATCAAAAATGAGAAATAAGGTTCAATTAGATTAAGGGCAAATACCTTTCAAGCCACTCTTTTGGTTTTTCCCATTGTGAAACTTCTGTTCGACAGTTGTAGTAGTATTTTTTCCCAGAAGAGCTAATATGTTCAGACCAGTCATCTGCAGAATCATAAGGCTAAAAAACATTTTAAAAATTTAGCAAATGTTAGTACTATTTAACGACTTGATATAAAATATCAAGAATGTCAATGGTTTTCAAAGTATACATATGGGAAAAACTTACAAGGTAAAGGTAACCTGATCTAGGATGTAATTATCTACACATATATCTTAGGAAATCTAAGTCTATGAAACCTTCAAAGATAACAATGGAAAACCATTACAAAAATACAAATTAAGTAGACTAGTAAATACTAGTTTATTAGGCAACAAGAAGAAAAATGTTAATTTTGCAACATCTGGACTTTAGAAAAAAGCATTGCAAAATTCTCCATTATCATAATTTTAATTGCTGAAATCTGGTCACATTGGGAGGGGAGGTTAGAGGACTCATTCTCAACTAACTGATTTGATGGCACGAGAGAAAATCAGTTCTAAACTTGTAAGGCACAATAGTAATCACATAGTGTAACAGAGAATGACCTGCCAATATTTACTGTTAGCAAAAAAAAAAAAAAAAGTACAAGATTTAAAAATGTAAACACAAAGCTAATTAAGGACTTTGAATTTGTTTCACCTTCAAAATCCATGAAATGGGTCAAGTATGTACTAAGTTTCCACATAATATAATCAGCAGCATCAGTCATTTTCCTGTAACTAAAACTGGTCTATTTTTTACAAGTTACCAGACACAGTCTCTTGCACTTATTTTATAGGCACTGTAAAATTAGAATGAAATTAGGGAAATCTGAAAGGCCTAGTTTTCATGGAACTGATTTCAAAAAGTGAAAGTTTTAAGTGCCTGAACTGGCTGCAGGAAATTTGGCAGAATCCCAAGTATACTTCAGATGAATTTCTTAACTACTTTTTTCAAAGAGCTTTGAGATTAAAATGAAATAATGTTATACTTTGGTAACCTATCCTTTTTCCGGGTTCACCACAGTGTCGAGTGACACAATTTTAAAGCTTTTTAGGAAAGGAACTTTTATGCCCTGTCTACTCAGCTTTAATTTTACCAAGTAGGAAGAAACAAGCTGAAAGGACTTACGAGTTGTCCATAGGTCCCAAAACAAACTAGTGGTAGAAAAAGGATCAAAACTCAGGTCTGCAAATTTCATTACTTCTACCAAGTCAGTATCAATTCTGGAAATGTGATAATTTTCAGGGTAATTGAAGAAATACTACAGATTCTGCTACACATTGATACTCAAAATAATAAAGCTATTGGAAATCAGTCCCATGTCTCCAAACCTCTAAAATCAGTGGAGAGAGTTAATGATCAACCCCCCGCTAGATTCCAGAATTATACCACAACAAGCTACAGGAACTACAGAAGGCAAAATTCAAAAAGTTCTTCTCAATCACTGACTGCTTCCTATACCTAAACTGTTATGCAAACTGAGCCCTTCTACAGATATAGTTGGAAGATTTTGATTTGTTTGGTAAGTGGTTATATGGGATTACTGGTTTGGTCTGAAGAAGCAGAATGAGGTTTGAGGCAAGAGGACAGAGGACATCAGAGTAGATAAGAATAATCTAGTAAATTTGTAATTTAAACACTACAAGTTTTCTAGATTAGGCTTGATGCAGTTGCCAACATATGGGGTCCATCCAGAAAGTATCTAGCCATGTACTATGAAAAATAGTATATAAAAAAATAGACCCATTTATTAAAGACAAGATACAGGAAACACTGTACATAGGATAATGATGCCACAGTCCCCTTCAGATAGGCACCCTCTGGGGCCTTACACAGCTTGTCTTCCACTGTTCAAAATACTCTGCAAAATCTTTTGTTGGGATCGCCACAAGCTGCCCCATTCTAAGTTCCTGAATCTCATCAACAGACTGAAATCTCTTCCCTTTCAAAGATGATTTTAGTTTTGGGAAAAGCCAGAAGTCACAGGGCACCAAATATGGGTTGTAGAAGGGGAGTTAAGTCACTTGGGTGATTTGAAGTTTCACAAAAAGAAAAAAAAAGGAAGACTGCACAAGATGTGATGCATGAGCAGGCACCTTGTTGTAATGAAGCTGCCAATCACCAGCTGTCTAGAGCTGCGGCCGTTTTCATCATACTGCACCTCTCAACTGACAAAGAACACTGCGGTAGTACTTTTTTTAAATTGTTTGGTCTGGAGAGGTGTACTCATAATGGACAATACCTTCCCAATCAAAACCACAGTTAACGCACAGTCTTGAACTTGTTGCAACTTTACCATGCCTTCTTCGGGTGTGAAGAACCAGGCAACTTCCATCAGGACAACTGGGCCTTCGTTGCCTGATCATACCTGTAGCTCTAAGACCCACAATTCATCTCCGGTTATGACTTTCTTGAGGAAATCTGCTTCATTGGTAGCTGTTTGAATCAAGTCATTAGCAACTTGCAGGACAATGTTCCTTCTACTCTGGTAGCAGAAGCCACAGAATGAATTTTGCCACAATACGTTTCATGCCAAGATCTTGCATCAAAATCTTGGACACAGTAGTTTTTGGAATCCCCAGATCAACTTCTAGTTCTTGCATTGTCAGTTGCCAATCTTTGTTGATTGCAGCCCAAACACGTTCACCATTCTCAGGTGTTCTGCTTGTCCCAGGCCTTCTAGAACATGGATCCCTTTGAACAGATTCTCGACCATCTTTGAAGCATTTGTGCCACACTTTTATTTGCACTGCACTCATTGTATTGTCCCCAAAAGCCTTCTGAATTATCTGAATAGTTTCCACAGAGGAATGTTCAAGCTTAATGCAAAATTTGATGCAGATTCATTCCTCTCTTTGGTCAGTCACTTTGAATGTGATGGCCACATGGTACATATGCTCCCTCAACCACGACTACTGCCCCCCACTGACTAGTATAGCTAAGTCGTCATTGTTCACCCATGCACATTCCAGTCCACTCTCCTTGGCTGTCAGGTTACACTGATATTGTGCAAAATCATTCTCATTATATTAACAATGGCTGGACTTTTTCTGGACAGACCCCATATGCCCTAAAGCAGCAGTTTTTTAAGTGTTGTCCAGGAACCCTTGAGGGACTCCCAGATCACTTCACAAGATCAAAACTATTTCATAATAAAATTAAGATGACTGTTTTTCTCCTCATTCTATCATAAGAACAATGTTTTCACAGAGGCAATACAGAGTGAGATCACAAAAATTTGAATGCAGAGCAGATGGGAAATTCTAGTATCTTCTTCTATTAAAACAGGCATGAAGGAGGTATTTGATGTCTATTTTTTGTTTTAGAAATATTTCTCATAGAAACATTACAAGTTATCATGTAATGGGTTATATGAATGTTTCAAAGTTATCAGTGTTAATTTTTAATATGGTAAATATAACAGAGTTCATATAAATAAAAGCTCTCAATGTTCATGAATGTCAAGAGGTCTTGAGACTGCAAGTTTCTAAAGGGGTAACACTGAACAGTTACTGAGCCACTCATCTGCTCTCCTTCAATTCAAAACGCCTTTTAGTACTTGAAGGTTGCTTTTCTCTTCCTAAAAAAAAAAAAAAAAAAAAGCATCTCCCTTTTTCCTCTCTCTGATATACGTCCTACTACTACTTTCCAAGTTAAATTGTGGACAACAAAGTTAATCCTGGAATTACTTTATGAATTGTTAATAAAGAATAGTTCATAGAATAAAAACATTGAAGACGGCACTCACCGTAACAAAGAATTTCATGGAATAATTTCTATTTTTTTAATTAAGGAGAATATCTTTAAAGCAATATTAGTTACAGGGAATAGATCTTGAGAGCCCCAAACTTAAAAGCTCCAAAACACGCGGATATTTGAAAACAAAAAGATTTGGAAGATAATTTTGATTTCTCAACAAATCAAAATTGGTGAAAAATACTTAGAAGGGAAGAGACATAAAAGACAATTATGTCTTTATATGGGAATTATACAATTTTTCTAAATAAAGAGATCTAGAGGCCTCTTTTTAAAATAGCTACCAATATGCATAATTTATCTAGAATGGTTTATGTGGTATCTGTAAAATCTATCATAATTTAGATTAGGAAGCAGGAGGCATTCAACAAGCTTTCCTAAATATTCACCAAGGGCTAGGTAGGCTTTGTGCTAAACACACCACAGTAAATGTTCATCACACGACTTAGTAAGGAACTACATGTGAATACCTTAATCTAACACTAAAAAAATAAAGTAATTTCAACTTAACTTTCAACAGTTAATAAATATAAATCACCATACAACCAAATGTCTATGTAGTAATCTAAATAATATTGTTACTGATTTCAAAGATAGATGTAAAACTTGAAAACCTCAGATGATAAAAACATTTTTTAAAAAACCTATTCCTTACTTTAACTTAGGTTAAAATAATGTTCATCTGTTCATTTATTTTCATTACAAAAATATTAGATGAAAGGTAATTTTATGTTTTACTCACTACTCCAAAACTTCCATTAGAAGAGATTTTTACGACAAAGAAAACCAGTCTTTAAGTAACCTTCAGGAATGTTCAAAAGTCCACTTCTCAGGTAAGATTAAATTTACAATTTGTAACAGATGTATGCGTCATAACCACTGAGTACATTATAATGTAAAAGACCACTATATGGACATTAATTACATATTTATTGTTGAAATCTACAGTAAGGGGGAACCCCGATTCTGAAAACACATAACATTAAATTCATTCTCATAACAGTCTTCAGTTTCTACTCATATAATGAAATTCCTTGATACCCTTTATGATTTAGATCTTTCAAGCCTATCTGATGCCAATCATTTATTCCTTCTGATTTCACTATGTTAATCCATTTCTTAAAAATCAAAATAATCAGAATTTTTTTCCCAAATAAGGGTTTCTACCCAAACCGTGTCTACATAGCCTGCTTGTGTCCTAAACAAATACCAAATCTGAGTTATCAATGATAAATGGAACTTTAGCATTACCTTATAAATTAATGAAGCCATTTTCCACCAAAAAAGTCATTCATTTTAAAATCCTGCATATGTCTCATTGAAAATGACTTTGATAGCACCTGGGAAGATTTATCAAGCTACTGTCCCTGTCTTAATACTACCCTTTTAAATTCTGCTCTGTGATGCTCGGGCTCAAATAATGCAAATTACATTCTGTTTAGCCAGTTGGCCTCCTGTTAGATTCTGCCAACAGTGGGCATTAGAGGAAAACTGAAAGGCAGGAGAAATGAGAAGCTAAGCAGTCAGGTTCCAGTTTCCAGCTCTCTGTTATATGCCCCAAACCAGAACTAGCTTCACCACACCACTTAGAGAAAGGTACCATCACCAGCTTGGCAGGTCTCCTCCTTCTGTAAGCTCATCTGTTCTGATAACCCCAAATTCTTCCTATTGTTCCTCAGCCCTAAGGGATGATCACCATGTGTGTTCCCTCAGTTTTCCTTTTTTTTTTTGTTCTCAACATCTGCACTATCTGTACAGTACCTGCAATACTGTATATGAAATTGTGTTATTAAATTATCTGTGTTAAAACTAGTATGACTTGTTTTCCCAACTACACCCTGATTAAACACCATATTTAAACCTATGCTACATTTATTTTTATGAAATTATCACTAATGTCTCAATTTTCTATGGAAATGTACAAACCACACTATTTCGACAAGAGACAAATAATAAACCAAGAGTCTTTCAATGCCAATTAAGGTATGATGGTCGCCCAAATATCCAAGACAAAAATCTGTTGGATTCAAACTTTGCTTCTATGGTCTTCTTGTTCATTCCTTCCTATAATGTATTTTCCATACAGCTGATATGCTTTTTAAAAATTGATTTTAGAGAGAGAGAAAGGAAAAGAGAAATGTCAATTTGTTATTCTGCTTATTTATGCATTCACTGGTTGATTCTTGTTATGTGCCCTGTCTGGTGATCAAACCCAGCCTTGGCATGTTGAGACGACACTCTAACCACCTCAACTACCCAGCCTGGGCTGTTTTAAACTGCAAATATGTTACTTTGCTGACAAAATCAATAAGTCTCCACTGCCTTTATATAAAATTCATATTCCTTGGAAGGACATATAACTCTTTGTGATTTGACCCACACTTATCTCTGTACCGTAAACTGTGCTTATTCTCCCATATCATCAAAAATCCTACAGTTCTCCAAACATGCTATACTATTTCACATTTCTATGTCTTTGTAGGTGCTGTTCCTTTGCATGTTACACAAATTCCAGGCCTCTTAACTGGCTAAGTTATATTCAATCTGTTGTACCTAAATTACATTGAACCTTTTGGGTAGCACTACATGTACTTTAGTACCTTCCTCATTTAAGCTGGGATTCCATCCCCATCTTGAGTGCTCCCAAATCAACTTTAACATGCGCTATTTTAATTATTTATTTTCAGTCTCCACCACAGGCCCAAAAGTTCCTTTAAGATAAGCCACATTTTCTTAGTTCTGTGTATTTACAACCTAGCGCATGCTTACCAAATAGAAACCTTATTAAATTTTTACTGAAGAAATGTATTAGGTCAGGGACTTTTATGTAACTAGTATCTAACAGTATATATAATACATAGTAGAGCCTCAATAAATATATAAGAAGTTTATATATTATGGGAAGAGCAGCTCAAGTTAAACCACTTTACAGAAGTTTCACAATCTGAGTTGAGGCTCTTTGTATCTCAGATATCTCAATGATAAAATTTTACTCTGTATAGGAATGCTGACAAAATAATACCATGATGATGTCTTCACACTATCCTCAATTATAGTAAGGTTAGCTCAGTAGTTCCAAATACATGAAGAAAACATTAACTTAGATTAAAACAAATATTTTAAAGACATTAAATTTTGAAGACAGTGTGAGGGGTTTTGGAGGAGCAATAAATTTTTAAAAGTTGGGTGTGTTTATATACTTACTGCATCTGAAGTTTTGCTTGGATTATTGCTTGGATTAGAAGAATGTGAATTTGAGCTATGAAGACCACTGTGGTTGTGTGAATTTTCTTGTGGAGAGTAACTGGTCCCTTAAAAAGATAAAAAGTAAATTATAAGTTTTATTTAACGTTTAATTTATATTGGTTTTATCACATATTTTACTTAAATCCCTAAATCATTTTATATAAGCAGGAGGAATACATACATATTCATACTTATTAATATATAAAGTATTCATGAGCCTACTAAAGATGTGGCTTAATGAGTACATATAGTACATGGCTAATATCCTATGGAACAATGTTATGTATAATTAGATAAGCAAAACATCATCTATATCATTTCTAGCAACTTGCAGGGTTTTTTAAAAATGAAAGTTTTATTAGGGAAAGACAGAAACACAACATATGTAGAGAAGAAAAGGCACAAAAATCCAACTGATACAGACCTGAAATTCACAATTATCCAATATGTTTTTGCAATTATTTTTCAGTTTCTTACATAGTTTCACCAATTTTTCAACTAAAACAGTATCAAGTTTTCAAAAAGTTAAGTCTCATGGAAGGTACTTGCTTTCAAGATGATAAAAATGTCATCCATCACCTTTTCTAATAACAGGACCAACTCTACCTAAAAAATGTGGAAATGTAACTCACTCATACATTTTATGAGTAATATATACATCAGAGACATCATCATGGACGACAGTTTTTAGTGTCTTAAGAAAAGTCAAAGTATAAAAATCCAGGCTTGCAAAAACATTAATTAATGATACAAACATTCACCACATGTCTAATCATATTTTAATTCATTCCACATGTTTATTTTTCAGTATCAAGGTAACAGAATTCAACTGTTTTTTTGAAATCTGAGCTGGCATTAGTATGGAGGCTATACTTTATATAATGAACACAAACTGGAAGACAGAAGAACAATTTAAATGGTCCAGAAATTAGTTAGCAATCAGAACCAGTTTTTATGAGCATAAATAAGAATTCCTTTAACTATTCTAATCAACAAAAAATCCCTAAAAAGATAAAAAAGGTAAACTGGGACTGACAGAAGTTGATTATAATTAAGGTTTTAGATATTTCTCTCCCTTATCCTCTGTCTAAAAATAAATAAGTAAAATTAAAAAAAATAAGCTTAGTAGGAAGAACAGTTAACATAGCAGGCTTAAGACTGCTGTGCTCAGAAAGGCTTGCTTGTACAACATGCCCTTGGCTGGCATGTGGGAACGTAGATTTCAAGAGTGTTCCCACAAAGTAACTATGAGAGTTGCTCAAGGTACCAATATAATTTATGTCCAACACCTGCTTGCCCACTGAGAATCCAGACTTTTGGTATAGGCTAGGCAGAGGTGCCTACATAATAAGCTAAATCCAATAAAAGCCTTTGGTACTAAATTTCTAATAAGCTTCCCTGGTACACATCATTTTACAAGTGTTATCACAATGGATGGCTAGAGGAATGAAGCATGTCCTGTGCAACTCTACTGGGAGAAGATTCTCAGAAGCTTGCATCTGGTTTCCTCTAGATTTGCCCCACATACCCTTTCTCTTTAATTATGCTTTGTATCCTTTCACAGTTATAAATCACAGCCATGATAATGACTATATACTGGGTCCTATGAGTACACTTTAGACCCTCACCAAACCCTGGGGTGGTCAGAGGACCCCAGCACACTCACAAAGAAAAATTAATACTCCAAGTCTTAAAGGAAACCTCAGACCTATGTGGAAATTTGTACTTTTCAGATGTAACTCATAAATTTTTATTACATAGGTGAATAAAAAAAGAACTAGTAATATGGACCACTAGAATATCATATTTATTTAATATTAGTAGAGTTGAGGTTGCCACAAAAATGTTCATAAATATGTCAGCAATAATGAAGGAAAAAAGGCCCATCTTATTGACTTAAATGAACCCCAGAGTGATCCATTTAGAAGTCTGGGTTAGATTCCCACATTTGCTTGCATACATTCTTGAGTAAAACGTTCTATGAAATAACTTAAATCTATGAAGTAAAAGTACCACATTATAGATTTGTTAAAAGACATGATAGATACTCTATAAACAAGAGGTATGTTTAGGAATGAGGTCCTTCCAAGAGGTTAAGGTCCCAGAATTCACTCCATTTTAGTGTTATGAAAATTGAACTGACAAGCACCCAATTAAAATCTTACCTCTGAAGAAATGGTATGTGTTTCACCAGCCTAACAGACATTCACTAGACAGTTTTTACCTCTAGTATATGTGTTTTTAGAGGGCATACTACAATAAACAAATCAAAAAACATTCAGCATCAAGGCACACTAGCCTAACACTTTAGTCAAGAGAAAACTGAATCAGATGTTCAGAGGGAAATCATTTTCAGAGACAGAAGCTTTTTGAATAGAGACTATAGATTCTGCACTCCATGAAATAGATTTATCTAAACCACTTAGCAAAGCTAACAACTGAAGGTTTAAAAAGGACTAAAATTAAGATACAGATATTGTTAGTAAAAAAGTAAGAATAAAGTGACATCTTTAAAAACAGATGCCAAAACTAAGGAAAAAAAGTTTTATAGAAAGTATGTTATGAAAACAGGCAACAGAACTTTGCCCCTCAATTCCAATTAGATGAATGTGCTTACGAACTAAAGGCAGGCAGATCTGCACCTGAATAACATGACTTCAATTAGCGAAGCAAAACTAATTCTCTACAATCAAAGCTATAATTTATACTATTTTCCAGAGCATTTTTGAGATATTTCATCCGAGCTTTTTAATTTTTCCATGTAGTTCTTTCTAAACTGAAGGAATGCACAAGCAAAGTGATTATGCACAACCTCCCCCCGGATAGAGTAATGATGATGGTAGTTATGATCTTCCAGAGCCATACCTATAAAGTGCTACAACGCAAATTCTTTGAAATCTCCTGTCTTATCTTAAAAACTCACATGATGTTTTGCATTCTACCCCATGATGAATTTGTGTTCCAGGATAAAAACACAAGTTTTTTTAAGTAAGCAGTATTAAATATAATGTAAAGTCTAAGGCTGAAACAGTGTTGGTTGGTAGAATAGGGCCACACATAAAAACTTCAACTCAGAATTTTAATACTTAAATCCAATGTTATGGAAGTGCACAAATGAAGATAATATATATGCAGGGGAGAGAATCTCATGGAAGCTGTTTGACCCAATAAAGTAACAGAAGCAAAAGCTGTTCATATGGTCCAGTACGCTTTATGCTCTCTGTACATTATACAAAGGAAAAAAAAAGTATGTTACTTTATTTTTCATAAATTTTTAAAAACAGATCCTCACCTGACAATATGTTCACTGATTGGTGGGGGGTGAGGGGGAAGGTGGGGGGAGGGAGGGAGAGAGAGATAGAGAGACACATTAATTGGCTGCCTCCCATACATGCCCTGAGCAGGGATTGAACCCATACTCTAGCCTGACTGACTGGGAATCAAACCTGCAAACCTTCTGGTGTACAGGACAATGCTCCAATCAACTAAAGCCACCCAACCAAGGCAAGGCCAGTACTTTAAAGAAAATATCTTGAGAAAAGTAGTATTTGCATATAAGTGTAATAAAATTGGTTTTAACTGATACACATTTAAACCAACCTTAAGAAATTACAGTTAGAACTGCTTAAGCAAGTGGTAGAGGCTTCCAAAAAAGGAATACTATAATCTATTCCCTGATGGGATCTTTAATATTTAAAAGACAGAGTAATTCCTACTTGGCATCCTGTAAACTTCAGAAGCTGGATCATGAGGTTAAGAAGGATATAATCCACAGTTTGAGTAAAATGGAGCCCTGGGTGAGTACCCTGGGAAATTGGGGGGGGGGGGGGTAGTGAACCATGAAACACACCTGACTCAGCAAAAATGGGAATTAATTGATTAGACTTCCCTTCCATTTAGAAAAAGAATCTTGGAAAAGAGAGGGAAATTAAAAGGTGTACACAATTTTAAGTGATGAAGCAAGGCTGGGAAATGCAACCACAGCTTTTTGAAAGGTGAAACACTAGTTTTCAATCTCCTAGGGGTAAAATATTATAGCATTTGAGTAACTGTCCTTACTCAAAACATGACATCAAATCAGAATTTTCTACCAGATCCACAGACTTAGAAATTAAGCCCTGAATACCACTCACCCCTACCTAGTGAAACTACCTCACACAGAATTTGAGTACCACCAGATACAATTTCAGTGATGAGTCTTAACAGGCAGCCTGCAGGCAGAGGCAGATCTGGAGATGCCTGGAACTTCTGCTGATCTGCCCCCAGGACCTGTGCTAGTAAAGCCAGCCTTGGTGTACAGTGTGGTCCTTCCCACACGCATCAGAGAGGCAGCCACAAACTGTGATCACTTATAGCTCCGAACAGGTTACCCAGGGACAGTCACAAGCAGCGTCTGACATAGCTTTGCACCAGACTATCTCCCAAGAGGCCCAGAACCAACACAACTAGTGGCCAGCTTCAGACAACATCAGAGCAGGATCCTGTAAGTTTCACAAGCCACATATCCACAGGGAGATCACAGCAGGCACCAAACCCTAATGAGGCAAATTCTGCTTCATGTAATCAGCACCTGCATAACAGCTTGCACATTGTGTTGTGAGCTGAACATCATAGTCAGCCAAAACTGAGGGTCAATCCCACACACAAATGGGCTAATAGCAAGCAAGACTCAACTACAACAGGAGGACTCACCTAACCCACACAAAGGACTTTCCTGGAGCACTCAGCTCAAGAGATTAAGGGACTGCAACACTGGACCCCATAGGACACCTACTATGTAAGGCCACCCCACTAAGACTGGGAGTCATAGCAGATCTACCTAATATATACAAACACAAAGAGGCAGCCAAAATGGGGAGACAAACAGGCCCAAAATGAAAGAATTGGAGAAATCTCCAGAAAAAGAGCTAAATGAAATGGAGATAAGCAATTTATTATAGTGTTGAAGGTAATGGTTATAAGAAAGGTCAACAGAATGAAAAGGGACATAGAAAGCATGAAAAATGACCAATCAGAAACGAAGATAAAAGTATCTGAAATGACAAATCCACTGGAAGGAATAAACAAGATGGATAAAGCAGAGGATCAAATCAGCAATTTGGAAGACAAGGTAAGAAACAAACACCCCCATCAGAGCAGCAATAAGAAAAAAAGAATTTAAAAATATGTGGATAGCTTAAGGGACCTTTAGGACAACATGAAGAATAGCAACATCTTCATCATAAAGGTACCAGAAGGAGAAGAGAGAGAGCAAGGGATCAAGAACCTATATGAAGAAATGACCACAAACTTCTCTAACCTGGCTGAAGGGAACACACACACAAGTCAGGACACTCAAGCACAGAGTCCCAAATGAAACAAAACCAAAGAGATGCACACCAGAGCACATCATAATTAAAATGGCAACGGTTCAAGACAAAGAGAAAATCTTAAAAGCAGCAAGAGAAAGGCAGTTAGTTACCTACAAGGGAGCTCCCATAAGACTGTCATCTGATTTCTCAACAGAAATACTTCAGGCCAGAAGGGATTGGCACGAAATATTCAAAGTGATAAAAAGCAAAAACCTACAACAAAGAATATTTTAACCAGCATGGCTGTCATTTAAAAATAGGAGAAATAAAGAGCTTCCCAGACAAGGAAAAGCTGAAGAAGTTTGTTACCACCAAGCCAGTATTGCAAGAAATATTGAAGGGTCTGCTAGAAGAAGAAGACGAGGGGAAAGAAGAAGGAGAGAGAGAGAAAGGGAAAAGAAAAAAGGAAGGAGGGGAGAGGGGTAAAGATGGGAAAAAGAAAAACAGAAGAACATAATGAAAAGAATAAAATGGCAATTAAGTACATATTAATAATCACTTTAAGAGTAGACAAAATGGTCTAATCAAAAGACATAGGGTAGCTGAATGGATAAGAAAACAAGACCCATATATATGCCATCTCAAGAGAACCACCTCAGAACAAAAGATGCAAAGAGACTTAAAGGGATTGAAAAAAACCTTTCATGCAAATGCAAAGAGAAAAACATGGGGTAGCAATACTTACATCTGACAAAATAGACTTTAAAATCAAGGCTAGAGTAAGAGACAAAAGACATTACATAATGATTAAGGAAGCAATCTAACTAGAGGATGTAACCCTTGTAAACATTAGGAGGACCTAAATATGTAAAGCAAATCTTGGTGGACAGAAAGGGAGAATTGATAGTAATCCAGTCATAGTATAAAACTGCAACACATCAACAGACAGATCTTCCAGACAGAAAATCCAGAGGGAAACAGTGCCCTTAAATGACACACTAGATCAGATGGATTTAATTGATACCTTCAGAGCACTTCAACCCAAAGCAGCCAATATTAGGTCTGTCCAGAAAGTATCCAGCCACAAATTATAAAAGAGATATTTATTGAAGAAGCTACAAGAAACATTGTACATAGGACAATGATGCTCCAGTCACCTTCACAGTAGGTACCTTGGAGTCACACAGTCCTCCCAATTGCCATCGGCTGCCCTCTCATATTTTCCTGAATCTCACTGATAGTTTGAAATCTCTGCCCTTTCAAAGGTGATTTTACTCTTGGGAAAAGCCAGAAGTTGCAGTGGGCCAAATATGGGCTGGGCTGGGGGCACAGCCTGAGCCACCTGGGTGATTTGATGTTTCACAAAAAAAATTCTGCACAAGACAAGATGCATGAGTGGGCACCTGAACAGTTTCCACAGAGGAATGTTCAAGCTTACTGCAAAATGTGATGCAGATTCGTTTCTCTACTTGCTCAGTTATTTCGAATGTAATGGCCACACGGTACACACGCTCATTCTATGGTGAATATCGCCTCCACCAACTAGTACAGTGAAGTGGTCATTGTTCACACATGCAAATTCCAGCCCACATTCCTTGGTGGCCAGGTTACAATGATGTTACATAAACCCTTTTCATTATATTAACAACGGTTGGACTTTTTCCAGACAGATCTCATATATATTCTTTTTAAGTGCACATGGGATATTTTCTAGGATAGATCTCATGTTATCACACAAAACAAGTCTCAATAAATGTGCAAAGACTTAAATCATATGAAGCACCTTCTCTGACCATAATACCATGAAACTGGAAATCAATCACAAAAAAACTGAAAAACACACAAAAATATCTAATGCGTCAACCATGAGATCAAAGAAGAAATCAAAAGATACCTTGAAACATGAAAATGAGAACACAGTAAAACCCCCAAATCTATGAGACACAGCAAAAGCAATCCTAAGAGTGAAATTCATAGCATTATAGGCCTAACTCAAGAAACAAGAAAATGCTCAAATAAACAATCTAACTCTACACTTAAAGGAATTGAAAAAGAACAAACAAGGTCCAAACTGAGTAGAATGAGGGAATAAAGATGAGAGCAGAAATAAATGAAACAGAGGCTAACAAACAAATTACAAAAGATTAATGAAACCAAGAGTGGGCTCGCTCTCCAAAAGATAAATAAGATTTACAATCCTTTAACCAGACTCATCAAGAAAAAAAGAGATGACCCAAGCAAATAAAATCAGCAATGAAAGAGGAGAAATAACTAACACCAAAGAAATAGAAAGGATGGTAAGAAAATATTATGGACAACTATATGCCAACAAACTGGATATTCTGGACTAACTGGTTAAATTTCCAGAAACTTACACTCTTCCTAAACTAAATCAGGAGGAATCAGAGATTCTAAATAAACAGATTACAACTAGTGAAACTGAAACAGTAATAATAAAAAAAAAAACCCCACAAACAAAAGGCGTGGACTGGATGGCTTCACAGGTGGATTTTACCAAACATTCAGAGAACAACACACACCTATCTTGCCCAAACTATTCCAAAATATTCAAGAACACGGAAGACTCCCAAGCTCATTTCATGAGGTCAGCATTATACTAATTCCAAAACCAGATAAAGATAGTAAAAGAAAAAAAATTATAGGCCAATATCCCTGATAAACATAGATGCCAAAATCCTCAACAACATATTAGGGAATCGGATCCAGCACTACATTAGAAAGATCATACACCATGGTCAATTGTGATTTATTCTGTAGATGAAAGATTGGTACAAAATCAATATACAAATCAATAAATGTGATACACCACATAAACAAAATGAAGGATAAAAACCACATGATCCTATCAATAGACAAAAAAAGCATTTGATAAAATCTAGCATTCATTTATGATGGAAACCTCTCAGCACACTGGGAATAGGGGGACATACCTCAATGTAATAAAGGCTACATATGACAAACCCACAGCCAACATCATACCCAATTTGCAAAATCTACAAGCATGGACATTCACTTTCACAACTCTTATTCAATATAGTAATGGAAGTCCTCACCACAACTATTAGACAAGAAGAAATAAAAGGCATCCAAATTGAAATGGAAGAAACTAAAACTGTCATTATTTGCAAGATGACATGAACATGCATACATAAAAGTCTTAAAAAGTTTCCACCAAAAACTACTAAAACTGATAAATGAATGTAGCTTGCCAGAGAGGCAGCCATGCAAGGCTAGAGAGAAGGCTTAAATTTTCTTTAGGTGTCTTGCCTGTGCAGCAGCTGGTTGAGACTTTGCCTTCTATAAGACAGTTTAACCCTACTCCAACTATTCTGAACCTCCATGCCTAGAAAAAAATTCATGTATGAACCAACACAACTTTTGTTTATATTAATGTCATTCCTCAATCTATCAATCGTATATGAGCTAATGGTGGTGAAAAGCAAATGTTGTGGTAACCAGAGTACAGATCTTGGGGAGGGGGGGAATAGATAAGGTGATGTGTCAACAACAGGCTTGCAGTCCCCTGTAGTTGAGTTACTCCCTCTAGATCTGCGCAATTCAAATGATAGCCACTAGGCATATACAGCTATTGAGCACTAGAAATGTGGCTACTCTAAATTGAGATTTGCTCTATTTGCAAAATACACACAGGTACAAAAAGAATTTGAACAAGCACATTAGTATTTTATACTGATTACAAAATGAATTATTTTTGACATACAGGTTAAGTAGTGTATATTATTAAAATTAATTCCAGATGTTGGCTACTAGAAAATTTAAAATGCATAACAGCTCACTGGACAGTACTGCTCTAGATGAAAGTGTCCACTGACAGTGAAAAGGGGCCAGGGATGCCTACTGTGCATAGGACACTTCTCAAAGAACTGTCCCATGTATGAAAAAACCAGCTTATAATTACCGAGCCTAGGACCTAATTCTGCTTAATACAATATGCTGAATTCTAGGAATTTAATCACTGTGCAAATTATCCTGTAGAGTACTTAGTATCTGTTTCTAACTTTTACCAATATGTTCAACACCTGAAACAATCTCATCACCAACAATGCCATACAATACATCTGCACTTGTATGTATTATAAACAAATGATACCAAGTTAAGTCCTTTGTTAACAGCTAGGACCAAAAATTTTCAAACTAACAGAGATAAAAAAAAGATGCAGCTCTCACTGGATTTCATGAATAAAGCTTGTTTTAAAAATAATATTGCTATTCTATGTTCACCCCAAATATATATGCTAAATATTTACAGCAACAAAAACTTCTTTGTAAATTGTACATTACTGTATCATTTCCTTTGGAGCCACCCATATCTTTCCTACTCTTACAGATGTAGGTAGCATCTATTAAGTTATATTTATCTACAGGCTAGAAGTAGAGATTTTACAAAATTCTTAAGGGAAGGTGCACATGCAAAAGAATGAAGTTGAGTTGGACCCCCTTTCCTCACACCATATACAAACACTAATTCAAAATGAACCACAAACCTAAATGTAAGAGCTAAAACTGTAAGAAAAAAAAAAAGTGTACGTCATCACCAAAAGTACAAGCAAAAAAATTTAAAACATTGATAAATTAAACTTCGTGAAAATTAGACTTTTGTAGTTCAAAGGACACCATAAAAAAAAAGACAATCCACACAATGGAAGGACATGTTTGCAAATCATATTCAAAGACCTTTTACCTAGTTCTACTAGCAAAAACTCTTGCAACTCAATAAAAGAAATAAACCAATTTTAAAATGAGCAAAAATATCTCTTGAACAAAAGATCTCAACATTTCTCCAAAGCCAGAAAAAGACATGAAAAGATGGTCAACACTAGCCATTACGGAAATGTAAATCAAACCTGCAATGAGATACCACTTCACACCTATTAGAATAGCTATAGTTTAAAAAAAAAAAAAAAGACTATAGGACTGCCAGCCAAGATGGAGGCGTAGGTGGATGCACTGTGCCCCCACGCACAACCAAGATAAGGACAACAACAATATGGAAGCAAAATAACAACCAGAACTGACAGAAAATTGGGGTGCATAGAAGTCCGACAACCAGGGAGTTGAAGGTGGACACAGACTGGGTCATCTGGTAGGAGGGGCGGAGTCGGGCTGGGTGAGGGACGGGGAGCAGAGACCTGAGCAACCGGGGCAGAGCGCAAGTCCGCAGCAAGCAGACCCTGGGCGGGCAAGTCCGCAGCAGGCAGACCATGGGCGCACAAGTGGCAGTGGCTGGCGAGCCAGGCTGGGGGTTGGTGACCGGCAGGCCCAGGGAGGCGGCCATTGTGAAGCAAGGCACTGCGCGTAGCTCAGGGTCCCAGCACCAGGAAGTGGAGCTTTGGGGGACTGACTGAAAAGGAAGGTCCCGCAAGGGACACAGGCCCACTCATACCAGAATTGGTGCCAGAGGGGCCCAGTTGGCTTGTGGAAGGCGGCAGAAGGGTCTGAGGTCTTACAGAGAGCAGAGCAAGCGCCATTGTTCCTTCTCGGACCCTGCCCCCACATTCAGCCTCACCACCCTGCGACTGGGGTGCCCCGTCCTGGTGAAAACCTTAGGCCCCGCCCCTCACTGCAGGAGCCGGTCCAGGCCAAAAAAAAAAAAAAAAAAAACCCCAGCAAAAAGATGGCTCAAACAGTTGAAGATTTGAAAGTCCCAGGTCCCATCCTTTTAAGCAACCAAGAGACAGCCAACCTATCAGATGCACAGTTCAAAGCACTAGTGATCAGGATACTCAAAGAATTGGTTGATTTTGGTCACAAATTAGATG
>CM052538.1:50295869-50351823 GCA_028533065.1 Trachops cirrhosus
GAGGGCAAGAACAGTAGGGGAAATGTAGAAGCTAAAGAACTTATGACACATGGACATGAGAACTAAAGGGGGGGAATGGAAGTGGGAGAGGGTGTTCAGGATGGAGGGGAATGAAGGGGGGTAATGGGACAACTGTAATAGCATTATCAATAAAATATATTTAAAAAAAAAGGACTATAACAACCTGCAAGGATTGAGAGAAACTAGAACCTTCATACACACTTGCTACTGTCAATGTAAAATACTCAGCTGTTGTGAAAAAGTTTAATAGTTCCTGAAAAGGTTAAACATAAAGTATCATGTGACTCAGCAATCTATTGAATACTTCTAGATATGTCTAAGAATAATGAAAACGTATGTCCACAAACGTTCAGAGTATCCTTAACCAAAAGATGAAAACGAAAACAATCCACAAGTTCATTAACTGATAAATGGATAAATATAACATCGTATATATCTATATAACGGAATATTATTCAGCAACAAAAAAAAATAAGTACTGCTACATGTTATACAGTATTTTGCCTCCATCTTAATAAAAATGAGGCCAACTGCCATGGTTGTTTTTATTTGTCAAATAAGGTACTGGCTGAGGTATGTAGAACTGCAAAGATCACGATTACATCTGAAATGCTACACTAGGAATATTATTAACCTCTTTTGACCTCTGCCACTGGACTCTTCACTAAGGGATTAGTGAGTATTTTACACTAAGACTTTTATCCTCCCTTCTATTTGAGCTCTTGGCCAGGCTTTATTAACAAAGTAACAATATAAGCCTAGTCTTCTAATTGCCCATACCCTCAGACTCAGTGTCTTCTATTTGCTTTGAAAAATTATCAACACATGGCTCTTGACTCTTTAAGTGATCCCAGGCACTTGATTCAGCATCACTCAGAGCAAACGGTTAGCATTACAGGACTACATGTAGAATGAATCCTCCAGAGTAAGGATCTCTACATTCTTACTCCAGTAAATTCACTGGGTTCACCCTGGTATTCTAACTGTTCTCCCACTCATTCTCATCTACATTTCAAAACACTCTACAGAATAGTCGAAGTAATCTTTTAAAATGTATTTCAGATCCCACTTGTCTTCTGAATTTTAATGAATACAGAGGGAAGCTATTCAAGCTCCTCTAGCCCCCTTTACCCTTTCCAGACAACCTGTAGCACTCATCACCTTGCTCACTGCACAAGTTAGCTAAACTGTTCTCTGAGTTCTTTGGGTACATGTGCAGTCTTTCCTACCCTAGATACTTCTATCTCCTCACTTCTATCTCCCACTCTTCACCTGCCCATTTTTTGGTCATCCTTCCAGGTTAAATGCCACTTCTCAGAAAAGCAAGGGCCCTCCGTGACCCCTACCAATCTAAAACAAGAACCTTATCATAGCCCACATCTCTTCTTACAGCTATTTTTAAGTAGTATAATCACAGTACATCTAACTTACTCCATGTTTTCTTGGGTTTTTTTTTCAGGTTGGCCAAACAATTCATTTAGTTTTAGTTTTTTCCATACGATGGCTCTAGTAGTGCTTGGTCATCTTTAACTTCATTCAAAATAATTTTGTTAGACTGTACTGTGGCAGTTTTCATATCAGCATGCATTTCTTTGAAAACTTACCAAAACCGGTGAATTTTTGTGTGGCCATATTAATACTGAAGATGGAAGAAGATATACAACATTTTTGGAGTATTATACTTTTTTATTTCAGGACAGGTAAAAATGCAATTCAAATGCAAAAAAAAAGCTGTGCAGTGTATGGAGAAGTCACTGTAACTGATCAAATGTGTCAAAAGTGTTTCTGCAAAGTTTCTTGGTACTATGGACATTCTGGTCAAGTAATTCTTTGCTGTAAGGCTGTCTTATGCATTGGAAGATGTTTAACAGCACCCCTGGCCTCCACCCACTAGAAGCCAATAGTGGGAGACAGCCAACATACTCAAAATATCCAAAATCAATAAAGTTATTGGTGAAAATGAAAAATGTCTTTTATTTTACAGAAAAAAGTAAACAGACTTTTTGACCAACCCAATAAATTAGTTAATGGCTATTCTAATGAAAGCATTTAAGAGAAAATGAATATAGGTTAGTGTGAAAAATAACAGAAGTTTTAGAAAAAGTTATCAAATTATCATATTTTCAAAGGGTGTGCAATACACAATGTAGCTGAAAAACCAAGTATTATTCTTTCCCACGCTAATGCCTTCAGAGACACAATATACAGAAAAGAGAGAGAGAGACAGGTCCTGGCATGCCTATAGGTCTCTCCAAGTAATTTTTACCTTCTGACTTTAATCAATGGAGCAAGAAGTAGTTGATTTCAATTTTGGAAGCCTCATAGCATTCCTCTACCTAAGAACAGGTGAAAAATGAAAGCGAAGGAATCTTCAAGTAAGTATGCACTATGCCTTCATGTTTCATACATCTAAACTCTCAACTACATTAAGATAGTAAGAGAAACTACAAAGATTATTTAACACAAGAAGAGATTTAACTGTGTACTTAAAAATAAACTTCAGTCAAGAGAAACTATGAGCAACAGCACGAAAGTCAGAAAGTAGAGGGCAATGAGTAAAACCAGTTTAACAGAAACATGAGATTCCTATACAAGATAAAAGGAATGTAAAGCTAAGTTAAACTGATGACTACTCAAGGGCCTTGGAAGGAAAAAAAATATTTTTAAAAATTCTGTACAAGCAACAGAAAATGAATCATTATGAAGCTACTTTTGCTTATGAGTATTCTTTGATGCATTTGAACACTACTGAGTGTACCTTGAAAAAGCAGGTTAAAAGTATGTGTCTTTAAGGATGGCACAAAAAGACTAAAAAGAGGATTCTTTCTAGAAAAATGGTTGTCTAGTATTTCCCCCCAACTTTAAGCCATAGAATTCTTTCCTTATTATGGTTGACCACTCATCCTTTAGGTGTCAATTCACAAGTTACACCCCGCAAAAGAGCCTTTCCCTGACCACTTCCTACTCCCTGCCTATCACTATCTTCTTTATAGCACATACCATAGTATGAAGTCATCTGTTTATCTACTTTATACTGTCTGTTTCTTCCTGTGGGATTAAGGATCAACTAGCCCAGTCATTATCTTGGAATCTCTTGGCTCCATATAGCATCATGTAAAAACAAATGATATAGATAACCTCTAAGATTACCATAATTATCAAAAGGCCAGCAGGAGTAAGAAACCCTGTATTATATGCAGGTATATAAAGTTCACCTGTTTAAATAACTAATATGACACAGCAAAAAAGTGTTAAAACATTCATTACCTCCAACATCCACTGAAAATGTATAATCCTTAATAAGAAAAACTGCTCTACCTTCCATTCTATAAGCTATATAACATAAATAAATCAAAAAAGTGCTTTCCCAAAATTATGAATTCAGGGAAAAAAGGCAGCATATTACAGCAGAGTTACTGTAAGGAAAACATTAAGTTTTCTCTTACATATAAGACATTTTTAATATTGCTCTTCAGTGTCTCTTAATAGACACACAAACAACATTTACTCGAAGTCCATCTATTTCTGCATCTTAGCCATCCTGCTTTTGTGTTGAGACAGTCAGGACTGCAGTTTTGGACACAGCTAATAGTAATCTAACAATGCACTGTGTGTCCACATGTCACATGTCACAGTGTGTCCACAACTGTGAAATGATTGTCTACTGAAGGGAAAAGTAAACATTGCCACATTGCCTAAACCAATTTTACAGACATTAAGTGGCAGATGCAAATGTTACTTACTGCAAGGTACAGTACCTTAAAAATAAAAACAGACGCTAAGAATGATTAGGGGAGAAGTACCAACAGATCATACTCACTAATGTTTTACCTACAGCTGCAAAATCCTGACAAAGATGACAAGAACCACAGAGCAATAACAGAATTAAGGGAATTCGCAATTATATACACACCTCAGTCCAGAAATGCACAATGGCTGAATATGCAAGACTTGCAGGAACATAAATCTTGAATTTAAAATAAAAAACTTTTTTTTATCCTCACCTGAGGACACTTTTCTCACTGCTTTTTTAGAGAGAGGAAGGGAGAAAGAGAGAAACATCGATGAGACAGAGAAGCATCAATTGGTTGTCTCCCATACATGTCCAGGAACTGGTGATCATATACTTCAGGATAGGGGACCCTTTGGTTACAAGACAACGCTCCAACCAAATGAGCTAAACCAGGGTTTGAGTTTTTTTAAAAATATGTAAACATATATTGAGAGAACATCTGATAAAATTCAGGTGTCTAACAAAGCATTAAACACTAAATGTAGGAAAAGATGGATGTTTCCTGATTATGAAAAAGATAAACTTCAAACAGGGATATCTTTACATAATGATCATTTATTGCCAAATAATACCTTTTAATACCAAGATTCCCAATTAAGGGCCTTCACCAATTTTTTGAAATTGCAATTAACTGTTACCTGATTTTCTAAAATAAAAGAGAGGTATTACTATTATATTCAGAAGCTGCAGAAGAACATTAGGAAAGATAACTCTATCCTCATTGGCTTTTTCCTACATGTATATGTATAATACCCCAAAATAGAATTATACTATTTTATATGTAGATTTTTCTATTTCATATCCAACAGCATCTTTACTCACCAACATACATGATTCTAATTTTTTGGACAAGTTCCCAGTAGTCCCTTTTTATTGCAAAGAAATATAGATGTCATTCTTTCCACATTGCTGGGAACTCTTGTTATTTGTTGAAACACTAAAACAATTGCTTTAAGTGTACACATTTATGAAATCAAATGCACTATACAGGGATGCTATCCTGTTGCTGTCCACAAATACAGATTTTTCTGAACACTGTTTTGTGAGGACACTCTTAAATGCATTTAGAGACAAATGCGTACATAGGCTAGCAATAGGCTTATATCCTGGCTAGTCCACTAAGTGGCTATAGAATCTCAAATCAGTTACTTAACCTCTTCAGGGTTCAGTCTCCTCATCAACATCATGAAGGCAACATTACAGGACCCTTAGGAGTCTAAACAATTTTTATATAAAAAGTACTTAGCAATAGTATATGTCTCCACAGCAGACAAAATGGTCAGATGATTCTGATAATCCAATTCATCAGATTTTCTAGAACCATACATATAGTTTTCTGTAAAAATGTTTACAATGTAATGTTATTCTGGATTTAGTCAACAGATATTTCTTGAGATGTAACTATGTGCCAAACCCCGTGCTAAGAATTGAGAAAAAAAAAAGGAATAAGATATGGTCTGTATGATCATAAAGATTACAATCAAGTGGGGGAGACTAGTACACACATACTGCAATGCAGAGTGGGGATTTTTTTGTACTTAGTAACATTCAAGAAAACTGTCAGAGTTGATTTTATTTTTGGTTGCAAAGAGGGAAATCTTGAATTGCTCACCTTTCTTTTTTAATTGTTATTCAAGTACAGTTGTCTCCATTCCCCCCGCAACAACTCCCCTCCCACCCCCCCCATCAATCCTACCCACCTCTGGCTTTGTCCATGTGTCCTCTATACCTGTTCCTTGACATACATACATGTTCCTTGTAATTTCCACTTTTAATGGCAATATTATACTCCACGTTTCATGCATACATCACAATACGTAATCAGAAGAACATTTATGTTCTCTATTTACCACTTATCTAGATTTTGGAATTCGCAACCTACATAACAATGACATTAGCAATATTTAACACTGAAAAGAACCATGCAAAAGTCATCTTAAGAGACTATTTTTGAATTGATTTTAAAAGCCACTGCATGATTGGAATGATACATGTATCTTTAACAAATAAATCAGAGCAAAAAAATTGATAATGAAAATTACATTAAAAGCAACTTTTTCCAAAAGATGATAGCATAACAATAGATTGTACAGAGGGCAAAAGAAGAAATATCAAAATTAAACAAAATTTAATAAAATCCAACAAGGGACGTCATGACAACCAAACAAATTGGCTCTAACAAATGGTTTCAAGGAACAACTAAATCTACACTCAAGTGCAGAATAATACTGAAGGCCAACATCCAATTCCCCTAAAGTCTGTTAGGATACATATTCTGAAAACTGTAGCAGGCAGAGAAGGTGGGGGAAAAGTGTCGAATGGCCCAGTAAGTTGACTTTTTGGGGCCCAATTAAGCAGAAAACTATCTGAATCAGGAGAGCCCTATGACTCTAAACCTCTCCCTGGACTCCCAGATGAGAACATTTATCAAATACAACAGTTCAGAGAAAAAAAAAATGAACTGCTACTTTTCCAAATTATCATTCTCCTCCAAACAGACAACTCACACACTTCTTTCCCTGATCTAGACTAAGATTATGAATAACTTCTAAAAATATAATTAAAATAGTGTAGAGAATAAGAAACAAAACAAAGGGAATCTAATCACAGGGGTGGGCAAAAATAGGTTTACAGTTGTACAATAATACAATTAACAAGTAGTAATACAAGAATGAACTTGGTGTTTTGCATACTTACAACCGTAAAACTACTTTGCCAACTACTGTATATATTTCAACAGAATAACTTCACTTAAACAGCACCCAGAAACTATTGCACAGTCTGTGCAGAGACCAAAGTGGGAGTATATGACAAACAGGTGGAGAAAATACTTTGAAAGAATTCTCAGAAAACTAGTAACTCTTCAGACAAATACTGTTTGTTCTATGTCAAAGAGTAGAGAAAAAGTAAATTCTATGAAACAGAACAAAAGGATGCAAGGTGGGAGGGAGCTAGGATAAACAGGAGGAGGAACCTAGAGAAAAAATGAAATCATTAAACACAAAAACCACATTTGAAGCAATAAAAGAATCAATAGTGCTGAAAGCAAGGTGTGCAACTATAAGGAACACAGGGATGAAAAATATCACAAAGCATACAGCACAAAAAAACAGAGGTGACAGCACCAGAGAAGGTGCCCGATATGAAAGATGAAGCCAACATACGTGACATTGGAGGTTCTGAAGAAGAGAACAGAACATAGGGAGGACACTCAGAAGTATAATAAAAGAAAGCTTTCTTGAAATAAAGGAAGATCTGAATCGGGAGACTGAAGGGGGCTCACCATGTATCAGAAAAAAGATAATTAATAAATCAATAACATCTGACACTTCTTTACATCCTAGTGAAGTTGCTGAATTTTACATACACATAAAGAATTCTAAAATCCAGGCAGCAGAAGCATGCCACTTATAAAGCAAAGAGATGGCTAGTCTCAGACTTCTCCATGGAAACACTAAATGTCAAAAGACAATATAGTAATGTCTTGTGCTAAGAGAAAAAAATGGATGTGACCCAAAGAATTAGTTTTCCAACAAGGATGTCATTCATGAGTAAAAACAGGACTTACACAATCACAAGAAAAATCAAAGTAAATTCACAAATGAAAAAGACTGGCAAACTGGCAGTGTTTTCAGACTGAATGCAGCTAAAAGCATCTGCTTAATATCTGAAATCAACAGGCACTTACAATTACCAAGTGTTTATTTTGAGAACTATTTTTTTTGTGCCAAGTGACTGATATTATACAGCAAATGTTAATGCTTTAAATATCAACTTTTCCTTCATTGTAATTTTATTTGATAAAAGAAGTCAATAACACTCCACCTGTACCCCCCACATAGTACTTATCATTAACAAATATTTAATTTACTAAACATTTACTGCATACCAAAGATGGTGCAAGACACTACGAGAATAAGATAAAAATCATTTTTTCCTGGAACTTAGTTTAGTTTCCCAAACTTGTGTCACGAGAAACTGAGATGCTTTATAAACAATTAAGATTCCTAGTGCCTTACTATCACTTTTAATTATTTGAGGATTTTCAAGTTTGTTTGAATTTCTCAGGTAATTCTGATAGGTTTAGAATTAGAGGTCTACCATAGCTACAATATATTGCAACCTGTTCATGTCACCTCAATCTGCAAAGGTAGATTAAATAACATCCAGTAATTTACCATTTGACTGTATTTTATTCTAATGTAAAGTTTTTGACAATGGCAGTATAGTACATATGCTACTTTGCTATAAAATGTTTCGATTCTAGATTGACACTGCTTTTTGAATGTTCAATAATTTTTAAATGTAAAAAAATAAGAGTAGCAGCAAAAAGTACCTCTATGAAAATATGTAACAGCTCAGGAGTTTGATAGGTTAAAAATAAACTGGTGTAATATACTGAACAAATTGTTTATTTGTTCTGGTTATCCAGAAGAGTTGTTTATATTATTTTCTGAGCAAACTGAAAAGCAAATCTGGTGTATTTACTATCATGCCATATTACATTCAAATATTAAAGTATGAAATTAGCATCTAGTGAAGCATCTTTCCTTTTAAAAAAATTCAGGTTATTTGTGTAATGACTTACAGAAGAATGTCATCAAAGAAATGACCATAGATGAAGATTAAATTCTGGCAACAGTAATGATTTATAATATAGTCTAATGATTGACAACAGTTAAGTGAAGATTTTCATGCTTGCAATTGTCATTAGAAAGTTAAACAGTTAACCTACTATGTAATACAGCAATATCTTATGCATTTGTAACAAAAATTAAGAAGTTATTTCACACAAAAATTTGTACATGAATATACAACTCCATTGGTAATAGCCAAAAACTGGAAACAACCCAAATGTCCCTCAACCATGAATAGTTAAACAAACTCAGGTATAACTGAGGTAGAAACCCATTATTGATACATGTTCCCTTGGTTTCTCGGGAAACTTTAAGTTAAAAAAAGTCAACCTTAAAAAGTTACACACTGTATGATAAAATTATAGAGAGTAAGAACCGAATAGTGGTGGCTAGGGGTTAGGAACGAATTGAAGGAGGAAGGTGGTTGTGGCTATCTACAAAAGAGAACACGAAGTCGTGAGGAACTGTTCTGTATCTTGACTGTGGCGATAATCACGTTTACCTAATGTGCTAAACTGCATGGAACTAAGTATGCACATGCGTGCGAGCATATACACACAGTGCATGTAAAATTGGTGAAATCTGAAAAGGGCTACTGGATTGTATCAATATTGATTTCCTGGTTACAATAATGTACTACAGTCATGCAAGATGATACCAATGCAGCAAACTGAATAAAGGGTATACTGGATCTCTACAGATTTTTTACAGTTGCATAAAAACCTGTAATTACCTCAAAAATGAAGAGGTTTTTAAAAATGTAAACCAGCTAAAAAAAACAGCTAGGGTTTAAACCGAAGTGTAACTGCTCCTTCGATTCTCCTGCCTATGAACAAGTATAGGTGGTATGGTTTTATTCTCACTGTCCTCAAGCACGAAGTCCTTTTTGCCTAAGGTGCTTTCATCATTCCTCCTCACTATCACCAAAGAACTTCCTATCTCCAATAATGTATGTTTAATCTCTCCCACACACCAGGTCTAACCTCCATGGCTTTTCTCTCATCATCAAAACTTTCTCCTAAGAAATAATTTTGCTTTCTACAAACAACACCAATATTAGCCAATCATGTCAATGAACTCTGAACTACACTTCCCCTTCCCATTTTTCTTGTTCCTTGATTTTTTTAAAAAACACTTTTGGATTTGATGCCATTTCAGAAAGAATATCTCTATTCAAATACTATTTTACTGTAACTGTCCTTAAAAACGCAGTAGTCTCTTGTACTGCTATCATTAAATTGCCATAAATTTGAAAAAGTTGAACGTAACCAGAGTTAAGATACTTCTTGTCATGACTCACTGTGAAATTCCCAAACCTAACTGATTAATGCTATAAAATATAGCATATTGAGTTAAATTTCAAGAAATATTTTCTATAAAAGAAAAAGAAGTGCCACATATAATCTTTCCCCTTGTGTCTTTAACTCCAAAATCGCACTTATTCTATCTCCTAGAACACAATCAGTAAGCTTAGCTGTGAGCCAAAATTAAGGAAAGACAGGTATTAGGTATTACTAAACATCTCTAGTTAGGAAAAGAATCAGATTACTTCAACAGAGTAATACTGAAAGAATAATATATTTCTTTGTGCCTAAATTCAAAAACTTTTTTATTCAAACAGCGTAAATGGAAAAAAAAACCCACTGAACACTTTTTGATTACCTTATAAATGCTAGAGACTGTTAACAAATTTCAGGTTCATTATTCCATTTAATCCTCAAGCAAATCTTTGAGGGAGTAGTAAGACATTTTACAATGAGTCAGTAAGTGGAAGACATATATGGGTTCTTGCCCTAATGCTAATTTTATTTTCACAGTACCACTATGCTGTTAATGTGTCACTATTTATATGATTGAAATCTACTACAGAATAGCCAACATTTAGTTTTAACCCTTCAAGAATAGAATAAAATACCTGTCGATTTTATTGTTACTCTTATCTCCTAAAAGTATATTCTTAAGTTATATTCAAATTCAGATTAACCATAACATTATCGCTCATTAAATCACCATATTATCGGCATCTACGATGTGCTAGACAACATGTACCAGACCATAAAGTATGCTGTAAATTATTAGATCACTATTTAAATCAGATTTTCAATTACTGTCATTGTGTTTAAGGCACTAGGTGAAAAAAAATTTAGAAAAACTATTAGAAAACAGAATTTATCTCAATGTCTGCAGCATATCGTATGTCACAATCAGTTCCTGGCTCTCTGCCTTCCCCCTACCCCAAAAAGATTGTAATTCAATGGTCTAGAAGCTGTATATTTCTCCAACCATCCCACCTAATTAAAAACTTAAAAAGGTCTATAATCTCCTCCCCCCACTTAGAGTCAAATCCCATTAAAACAACACCTATCCACACACCTTAATATAAATAGCTGTAAGCTATCCTTTTCTAAAGACACCATTTAAAAGTGAACTTTTTGTTTTTGGTTAAATTTTTGTCAAAAAAATAGATAGAAGTGCACTTACTATTAGGGCAATTCTGGGAAAAGGGAAGGTGTGGGGTGGCTGTACAGAGGATAATGTGACTGAGAAAAAGTAGTACACAAGGGGCATCCTTAACTGATGTTTTCTTTCTTAACTGAGTGGGGAGTACACAATTCTAGAGTGCTACAGCATTTTACCACCTTGCATTACCATTCTTTTAACTCTAACATCTATCATTTCATATTTATAGAATATGAATTAAAATATTTTGAAAAGTGGTTTTCAACAAAACCTTTGAAAAAGAAACTCCAAATGAAGTCTTGCCCAGAACAGACATACAGTATAAAACAGATTAAAAATGGACTTGGTCTCTCTTCTCTTGCTCCTAATAGTAAAGGCACTTTTGGAGAACATGCATGGCAGCAAAAGTGGTATTTTAAAAGCATTAAGGAGATCCATTTAACAACTTCAGAAGTCCTCAGTCAGCATCATAGGCAAGTTCTGAGACTAGTAAAACAGCAAATAACGAAACCAATTTTACGACCGGCTAACTGATACAAGTTCCTATAGCATCTCATCAACTTTATAATGAAACTACATGAAGCGAACATTTTGAGAACCTGCTATATAGTTTAAGTAAAACCTCCCATGTTTAATGTAAAAATTGATGCTACAGTGATCTCTACAGCAATAATTAACTAAATAGCAGATAATAATCACTGTATACACTACAATAGTAATAAGCTGCCTTTTTAGTATCAGTGAACAGTTAGCTCCAATCTAAGGCCAACCCTTTAATTTGCACACTAAATCTCAATGGTGTTCCAGAATTTACCCTTCTAGTTTTTCCCTCCACTGAATCAGTTCCATCACCATACCAATATGCTTCAGTGGCCCCCCACTGCCTAAAAAGAAAGAAAAACCTTTTCTTTAATCCACATCCTACTCCAGCCAGTTTTATTATTTCCCACTTTTATAGCAAAATTCCTCTAATAAAGAGTTTGTCAGTCACTGTCTTTATCTTTTCACCTCCTACTCTCAGAAATCCACCCCAATGAGGGCTTTACTGCCAAGTCCACTGAAATTGCTCTCAGCAAGGTCACTGTAGATACACTTCTTCACATGGCTCCCAGGAGAGATACTCACTCTAGGTTCTCTTTTAATCCACTGGTTGCTACCTCTCAATCTCCTTTGCTAGTCCCTTCTCAAGTTCCTGATTTCTAAACATCATAGCACCACAGGACCAAACCAAAGCCACCCCCTTCTGCCTGTAGCGGGGGGGCAAACTTCCTGCTGGTGAAATATGACCAAAACCATTCCTTTATATAATGCCCATTGCTGTGAAGATGAAAATATTTACTATCTAGCCCTGCGAAGAAAGTCTGCAGATCCTGGGTCTTGACTCATTTTCTATACTTAGAATGAAATCTAGTCTCATAATTTTAAACTCACTCTATGTACTGATGATTCCAGCCCAATCTCTTCCTAAAACTCCAGACTCATAGCCATCTACCTATTCCATATCCTTTGGGGCCATAAACAGGATTCTTACAGATCTAACATAAGCAAAATACGAAACTGCAGATTCTCACCACTGCTCAAACCTTCTGTTCTATGGTCATCTCAATACATAACAACTTCAGCTTCAACATTCTGAACTTCCAGTTTATCAGTTGATGCTTGCAATATACTTCCAGAATCACACCACTTCTATTGTATCATCCTAATCTCTCACTTCAACTAATGTGATATTGCCCTAAATGATCTATTTCTCTTATTCATGTAAATTAATTCACTCAGTATCCTCCAATGGCTTTTCATCTTGCTCAAAGCAAAAGCCTAAATCCTTTTCAAAGCCTACAAGGTTTTTCATGATCTGGCCCTTGCTACCTCTCTGAGATTATCTTTTATCACTTCTCCACTCTGAAAACACTGGTGCTACACTGGTGCTATCTTGCTCAAACACATTAAGCACACTCTTATCACAAGGCCTTGACATTTACTGTTTGCTGCCTGGAATATACTTCCCTCATCCCATATTCATGTCTGCCTTCCTCATTTTTATACAGCAACACCTACTTCTATACAGCAAACCACTGCTTGCCAGGATTATTCTTATTTGCTCTTATTTAGCTATATTTTTCCATAAAGCAGCATTCTTCTCCAACTTACATATTATTAGTTTTTTATTATCTACCTCCCCCTAAGAGAGTATCTGTTTGAGAGCCTGGCACACAGTAATGCTTAATATATTTGTGTATGCTATACCAATCTTTCACACCCCCCCGTAACGTTTTCTTACTTTACACATTCTGTCTGTTACAGCAACATAGTCATCTTGGTTGATTTGTACCAATGCACTACTATAGGATTTCTGATATTTTCTAACCTTTCACTTCTAATCTACCTTTGACATCTTAGGTGTCTGTCAGTTATATCAAATAAAAAATCTACAGCATGTAAAAATTAAGTTTTACTCACTACAAAATGTTTTCATTCCCCAAAACAGTCCCACCTTGGGATTCCTTGAACTTCTTGAATATACCACACTTTATTAATTCAGAAGAAAACTCAGTATTATTTTATGTACTGGCTTTAATATCAATTATTATAATCTTTGACACAATGAAGTACAATTAAGGACCAAGGAGAAAATGAAAAAAAGTGAACTCAACACAGGTTGGTTTACTTACATAAAACTAAAGAAAAATAATTACACAGAAGTAAATTTATCTCTAAGAAACAAGTTTCCAAAATACATGATTTATATAGGTAATAATACTTTATGACATTAATACAGCTTTATAATACTCTTGTTATATTGCCTCAATATGTAATTTTTACCAGCATTTCTCAATGCATTTAATACAGAGGAGTGCCATCAAAGGAATGACAGTGTAAGGGATCCCGTTGGTCTCTCACCTTGAAGTTTCAACAATTTGAATAGCTACAATTCAACAAAGAATTCCATGCTCAACATACAAACATGTTTGATATCCATGCACTGAAACATCTAAAGGTGGGCAAGTGGCAGCACAAGAGGGAGGTGAAAAGGGAGAAGAGCTCAAAGGAGCCATAGACTCAGTGGTGCAGCCCAGAGCTCCCTGTGGGGCTAAGAGGGGAGGAAGGAGGTTGTGGGTAACACTTTCTTCGGCTGGCAGAAGCAAAAAGAGTTAGTGAGTATTACTACAGGAGTGGGCAGTGCTAGCTGTGGCTTAGCCCAATGACCTGGGCAGGGACAAAGCACAGAGGTACGGCCACAGAAGTCTTGCAATCAGCATTCTAGACACAGCAACAAAACCTTGGGGCCTGGCCACCTTCCCCTAACCTCCCAGAGCTCACCTACCCTCACCCTCCATGTGGCATTGCAGAGCTCATTATCTGCAAGTTCAAAAACTGGTACTAGAGAAACACTTTTTGAGCAAAGGGAACCCACTGCGACTAATCCTAGGGTCAGGATTAGTTGAGTGGAAAAGGGGAGAGGGGGTAGTAACATGCAAAGGTCTGCTGGTCTCCACTGTTGGGAGGGCTAAGCAACAAAGCAGGTAGCCAGATTTCACCAGCTTACCCCATACCTACACATTGAGGCCACACTTCTGATGGCATCTGGCTGTGGAGGACAGTACTGGGATTTCACAGAATTGGAACCCCATCACACACAGTGTTCCCCTGCAGGGCTGGTCCCCTGGGACCCAAGCAACTAGATGACAAGGGAGTTCCCTTCCCAGGGAACACAGGCCATTTTCCAATACTCCCCGATCTAAAAAGCCAGAGAAGTGCAAGACAGCTAAAAAACTGTGATTCAGCACCACCTGATGGAAAACAATAGATTTTTTTCATCAATCTACTAGAGAAGTGCCACTCACACACAGATGATCACACAGAGAAGGAATCCATCAACTACTATGAATAACCAAGGTAACAAAGCATCTCACAAAGTAAATGAAAAATCTCCAGAAAAAAACTTAAAGACATGGAAATATGTGATTTTAATGATAGAATTCAAGATTGCAGTTCTGGAAAAAACAAAGAAAATGAAACTTTAAAAAAGAACCAAACAAATTCTGGAGATGAGACACTCAATACAGAGATCAAGAATGAACTGAGCACAGAAAATACAGTGAACCAGACAGAGGAAGATTTAGTGACATTGAAGATAGAAACTTAGAAATGATACAGAGGGAAGAGAGAGACTTGAGCATATAAAAAAAATGAAAGAACTCTATGTGTACTATCTGACTCCACCAGAAAGAACAATTTAAAAATAACAGGTATAATAGAAGAAGAAGAGAGGGAGAAAGGGACAGCCTACTCAAACAAATAGTTGATGAGAACTTCCCAAACCTATGCAAAGAACTAGATCCTTGAATCTAAGAAGCAAAAACAGAACACTTAATAACAATTTAAAATGCCTTCCCCAAAGCACACTGTAATGAAACTGTAAAAAACTAATGAAACAATTCTCAAGGCACTCAAGGAAAAGAAGTAACCTATGAAAGTTATCAGAAATTCTACAAGTGGAACCAAATAGTCAAACCACTGAAAGAGAGAAATTATCAGCCAAGAATAATATATCCAGCAATGCTACCCTTTAAATATGAAGGAGAAATGAAGACTTTTTCAGACATACAGAAACTGAGGGAATTTATCACCAGGAAAACTCTGTTGCAGAAAATACTCAAGGGAGTTATTCTGAAAATCAAAAAACAAAAGGTCACAAAACTACGAGAAAGATCACCAACAAACTTACAGCATAAACCTGGATAATTTGTGAAACATGATCTGAAATCATGTTTCATAATTTGTGAAACAAAAACATGAAAGAGGAGGGAAGGAAAGGTCTGAATTTGCAGAGATCAGACACATTCAAAAGAAAAAGGACTAATGTATAAATAAAACTTTCTTCTTCATAAATCTAATGGTAACCACACACAAAGAACCCAAAAGTGAGACATATAACTTAAAAAAAGGGGGGGAGGGAGGACAGAGAAAGGAGGTATGGAATACCACCAAACAAAAACAATGTTCAGAAAACAAAACAAAAAACAATGGAGCCACAAGCTACCAGAAAACAAAAGAAAAAGTGACCGTAGAAAACCCTCATACACCAATAACTACTCTAAATGTAAATGAACTGAATTCAGCAATAAAAAGGCACAGAGTAGCAGACCAGATCAAAAAAGAAAACCCAACCATATATTGTCTTCAGGATATAAATCTAAGCAACAAAGACAGACTCAAAGTGAAAGAGTGAAAAAATGATTCTCCAAGCAAAGAGTATCTACAGAAAAGCAGGTATAGCCATACTTATATCTGACAAAAATAGATTTCAGGCCCTGACTGGTGTGGCTCAGTTGGTTGGGTGTTGTTCCACAAACCAAAAGGTCACCAGTTTGATTCCAGGCCAGGGCACATGCCTGTGTTGTGGGCCAGGTCCCTAGTAGGAAGCATGCATGAGGCAACCACACATTGATGTTTCTCTCCCTCTTTCTCCCCTCTCTAAAAATAAATAAAATCTTTAAAAAATAAAATAAAGAAATATTAGAAATAAAAGGGGAAGTTACCAAAAACATCACAGAAATACTAAGGACCATAATACTTAATGAAATACTTTATGCCACCAAATTCAATAACCTTGAATAAATGGGTAAGTTCCTAGAAATATATAACCTTTCAATGCTGAATCATGAAAAATTAGAAAATATAAATAGACCAATCAACAGTGAGAAAATTGAAACAACCATCAAAAACCTCCCAAAAAGTAAGACCCAGGACCAGATGGCTTCACTAGTGAATTCTATCAAACACTCAAAAGATTTGATACCTATCTTTCTCAAACTCTTCCAAAAAACTGAAGCACTATCCTAACACATGTTATGAGGCCTACATAACCCTGGTGCCAAAACCTGGCAAAAATAATGCAAAAAAAGAAAAGTACAGACCAATATCACTGTGTGAATGTGATGATACAGATGTGAAATTCCTAAGCAAAATACTAGGAAAACAAATATGATACATTAAAAAAATAATGCATCACATTCAAGTGGGGTCCATTCCAAGGGCACAAGGATGGTTCAAAATATGCAAACTCATCAATATACCACATTAATAAAACAAACAGTATTTTCATAATGATCTTATCAGTAGATGCAGAAAAATAGCATTTGATTAAGACATAATATCCATTTATGATTAAAACACACTGAATAAAATAGGTATAGAAAGTACCTCAACATAATACAGGCCATATGTGAGAAACTCTTACGCTGATATACTCAATGATGAAAACTAAAAATTTTTTCTCTAAAATCAGGAACCGGACAGGAATGTCCACTTTTACAACTCTTAATCAACACAGTACTCAAAAGTCCCAGCCAGAGTGATCGGGCAAGAGAAAGAAAAGGCATCCAAATAGGGTAGGAAGAAGTGAAACTATCACTTTTTTGCAGATGACATGATTCTGTATATAGGAAACCCTAAAGACTCCACCAAAAACCTATTAGAAATAATAAATACATAAAGTTGCAGAATAAAAATTAAAGTACAGTAACTCCACTGCATTCCTATATACTCAGAAACTCCACTGCATTCCTATATACTAACAATAAAATTTCAGGAGAAGAAAACAAATTTCTTTTGTGATTCAACAAAAAGAATACCTAGGAATAAACTAAACAAAGGATGTGAAGGATCTCTATACTGAAAAACTCAAAAGCCTTATTAAAAGGCACTGAAAAAGCCATAATGAAATGGAAAGATATTCTGTGTTCAGACCGGAAAAATAAACACAGTTAAAATGTCCCTATTACTCAAAGCAATATCTACATTTAGTGCAATCCTCATTAAAATTCCATTGACATTTTCCAAAGAAATAAAAGGAAAAAAATCATCAGATTTGTATGGAATCACAAAAGATTCCAAATAACCACAGTAACCCTTAGAAAAAAAAGACAAAGCCAGAAATCTTATACTACCTGACTTAAAATTATACTACAAAACAATAATCAAAACAGCATGGTATTGGCAAAAAAAAAAAGACACTGAGAACCAATGGAACAAACCCGAAAACCCAGAAATAAAACCATGTGTATATGAAGAAATAATTTTTTACTAAGAAGCCAAACCATACAATCGAGAAAAGAAATCCTTTTCAATAAAGGATGCTGGGATAATTGGAAAGCCACACACAGAGAATGAAACTAGATTAGCTTGCCCCCATGTAAAAAAAATAATTAAAAATCTATCAAAGACCTAAATGTAAGGTCTGAAACAAATTGCATAGAAGAAAACATAGGCACTAAACTTGTGGACCTTGCTCATGGAGAACATTTTATGAATTTGACCCCAAAGGCAAGGGAAGTAAAGGCAAAAATAAATAAATGGATAAATGGGACTATATCTAACTAAAAAGCTTCTGCACAGCAAAATAAACCACCAAAAAAGGGCAGCCAACCAAACAGAAGATATTTGCAAACAGTTCCAACAAGGGATTACTATCCAAAATATACAAAAAAAACTCAACACCAAACAACACAATTAAAAAATGGGCAGCATTATTCATGGTAGCCAAGATATGGAAACAACCAAGTGTCCTTCAATAGATGATTGGATAAAGAAGATGTGGTCTGTACAGTCAATAGAATACTACTCAGCCATAACATAAAGTACTGCCATTTCGACCACATGAAGGGACGTTGAGAATACTATGCTAAGCAAATAAGTCAGTCAAAAAAAAGAACCATATGATTTTATTCATGTGTGGGATATAAAAGAGAAAATCATAGACACAGACAACAGTATGGCAGTTACCAGAAGAAAGGGTGATGGTGGAGGGGTAGTAAAGAGAAAAGGGGGCCAAATATATGGTGATGGAAGATGATTTGACTTTAGGTGGTGGGCACACAACATACATATCATGTATCATAGAAATTTATACTTGAAACCTACTGTATTTTGTGGTCTACAATGTGCGTTTTGCCCAAATTTTTGAGGGAAAAATAAGGATGCATATTATGCATGGGTAGTATTAATTCCATATCTATATAAATGTTTTAATATTTATGCTTATGCATTAGAAGTGTAGCTCTAGGAAGCAATAATGATGTCTGTATGCAAAATAATACCCTGGAATACAGTAATTGGTTTTATACAAATAACAAATTGAATTAAAAAATTAAAATGAAAGATATTTTCCTGAAAGTTTAGGCCAAAAATGTGGGTGCACACTATACACGGGAGCACAGAACACACAGCAAAACACGACATATACTTATTAACCAATGTCACCCCAATAAACTTAATAAAATTTAAAAAGCTGCATTAAAATTATGTCTGATGGCTTATTAGTCAATTATACAGGTACTCAGGTTAATTTCTAAACACTTCAGGGTGTAACACCCATTTTTATTGGAAAAACATTGTTCCACATTAAATAATCTTGACTTATATAACCTTTTCAGAAGCATAACCAAAGTATGCAACAACTACCGTTTGTTGAGATATATGTATAATGAGCAATTTTTTGCCCAAACTTTTGGGGAAAAATAAGGATACACATTATACATAAGTAGTACTAATTCTGTATCTATATAAATGTTTTTAATTCTTTTATTTATGCTTATGCATTAAAAGTGTAACTCTAGAAAGCAGTAACAATATCCATATGCAAAATACCCTGGAATACAATAATCAGTCTTGTTTCTAAATATAAATAAATAAAAATCTGAACTAAAAAATTAAAACAAATAGATTTTTTTCCTGAAACTTTGGGCCAAAAACACGGGTGCATATTACACACAGTAAAATATGGTAGTAGTCGAAAATATTTAGGACAATCTCATCTTAAAACTGTCACACATTAAATGGATTAAAGTGGCAAAGTTCTAACTAGTAGGAAGGAAAAACAGCCTTCCTCAACCCAAAATAATCCATTCACATCCAGGCTAAAAATTCACTGCTAATGTAAAACAGCACAATTATTGTTAACAAATACCTAATTTTTTTATGCAACCAAAGAACTAAGATAATAGACATTATCCTTAGAACGCAGGGGTTTGTAAAAATCTTTACAATATTGTATGCTTCTATGGTTTGAACCAAAGGATATTCCCAACATTGTCTAGTACTTATAATCCCCAAGTGATAAAATGTCACTAAGAATGAGAAGGTGCTTAAGTACTGACAACTCCAAATGGATCTTATTTAAACCCAAAACATGTCACATTTGCTTCCAGAAAAAAATAAAGGACACTGTGCAGATTTAAAGGGTCCGGGTTATCTTAGCATCAAAGGCTCTGATTCAGTTTCACTTAAATGGCACTGAGTGGCGCTTTTAAACACCCCAATGACTCTGGGACAAGTGGTCCATGAACCACAGTTTGAGGAATAATGGTACATATTTATGACCATGGGGAAAAAGCTAGAATGTTTCTCTGAAACATAAGAGTTCTCTGAAATATACTGACGTATATCCTGAAAAATACTGAAAAATTTACAACACTTAAAATTACTGGCAGTAACAAGACATAGAAACAACCCAAGTGCCCATGAATAGAAAGATGAGTTGATAAAAAGTTGTGGTACATATAGACACTACTACTCAGCCATAAAAAAAATAAATCTTAGCTTTTGTGAGAGTGTGGACATACCTAGAGGATATTATACTAAGTGAATTAAGTCAGACAGAACAAGACACATATCATATGATTTCACTTATGTGTGGAATCTAATGAACAAGATAAACAAAACAGAAACAGACTCATAGATACAGAGAACAGACTGACAGTTGTTAGAGGGGAAGGAAGTTGGGGGGCTGGGTGAAAAAGGTGAATAAATTAAGCAGTACAAATTGGTAGTTACAAAATATACAGAGATGTAGATTACAGCATAGGGAATATAGTCAATAATATCTTGATAAATATGTATGGAGTCAGGTGGGTACTTGAAGCAGCAGGGGAGCCACTATGTAAAGTACAAGATTTTCTAATCACTTTGCTGTACATGTGAAAGTAGTACAGAATAATAATCAATGTAAAATATAATAAAAATTAATAATAAATAATATTACTGGCAGTATATTTTCATTTTCTGTTTAAAAAAAAAAACAGTCCTCTATAGACCCTAAATAACTGCACTGGATTTAGTCTTGAAAATCAGATGTTTAGTCCTCTGGCAGAAGAAAAGATGTTTAGTCCTCTGGCAGAAGAAAAGACTTATGAGAAACCAAGCTTTTAAACAATCTGTTGCAGCCCTGCGTAAGAACCATATTGCCACAGATGCCACTGTAATCCCTTTGCTTATACCATTTCAATTCATTCAGTGTTATTACTCTCTAGTAATTATTCTTAATCACCCATTTTGTATGTCATTTGCAAACTACCTAAATGAAAGAAAATATCTGAGATATCTGAGATATCCAGTGAGAAGACCAAAGACAGACTGTGAGGCAAAAATGTGCCTGAAATGCTCTACAAAGAGGTATGTATGGCTCAAGCACAAGAATAGAATCTAGAGGCATAAAGTCAGAGAGATAATAATGGAAGGAGTAATAAACTGTATAGGACCTGTGGGCATTTGTAAGAACTATTCAGAGAATTTTGAGCACAGGAGTGACTTGATATGGTTGCTGCACTGAGAATAAACTGAAGAGTTAGAAAGTAAGAAAGCAGAAAGACCAGTTACAAAGACTCAAGATTACTGACCTAAGCAACTAGGAGGCTGTAGCTTCTATTTAACAAAATGAAGGAAAGTGTGGGGAAATGAGCTCAGTTTTCAGATCCTACAAGATAATCACCATTAAAAGGTTACAAGTAATTTCTAAATAGGAGCCGGAAAAATAGGAAGGCATTAACTAGGCAAAAGCAGCTGAAGCAGAAATAGTATATAGCAAGTATGGAAGTTCACACGTGACAAAACACTTATTATCTTCAAAGAACTGAAGCATACAGGAGGGCTAGAAAAATACAAGGAGATGCAGTAAGCTGTTCACTGAAACATTTGGACTTTATCTTAAGGGCAGTTGGAAAACAAAGATTTTTATGCCAAATATTAGCAAACGTGCTTTTCTTAAAAGGTAATTCTGATTCAGGGAATAAAACTAAAGGGAAGGAAGGGGTGCTATGTTAGGCTATTCCTTTAATTCAGGCAAAGAGGATAATGATCTCAGCTACAAAAAAAAAAAAAAATGAATAGACTGAAGAGCTAGCTATTGCAGAGGCAAAATCTAAGAGACAACAAGCATGTTTCACCCAAACCTCAGTGCTCATTCCATAGCTATAAAAACCTACATATGACAAATATTTGCCTCATGCTAGTTATCTGCATTTTGAAAATTCCATTTTTAACCAAAAATAATTTGCCAAATTTAGGTATTAATATTTACACTGTATTTTCCCAGGTGGGAACTCACCTAGGAAGGCCATGTTCAATTTCAGTGCCAAGATCATGAAGCCCAACAGCAAAAAGCCGGAGAAGTTTGAGTCCGGCATCTCCCAGGTTCTGCTGGAACTGGATACCAACTCGGACCTGAGACCCAGCTATGGGAGTCGAGTATCACAGCAACCAAGAAAAACAATTTGGTGGCAATTGGAAAGTTATTCTTCAACTGAAATCTTTCCAGAAAATCAAAGTCCAGCTGCAACAGGGGTTGGGAGAAAAAGTTCAGTGGGAAGCACATTGTCTTTATCACTCAGAGAATTCTGCCCAAGGCAATTTGAAAATGTTCAAAAAAAAAAAGTGTCCCAGGAGCTGAACTGAACTTGATAGCCATGCACAATGCAACTGGAAGGACTTGGTTTTCCCAAGTGAAATCATGGGCAAGAAAATTCACATAAAATTCAACAGTAGCCAGCTCATAAAAGTTCATTTGGAGAAAGGCCAGAACAACATAACAACATGGAACACAAAGTTGAAACCTTTTCTGGTGGTCTACGAGAAGCTCAAGGGGCAAGGATGTTAATTTTTACTTCCCCGAGTTTCAGTTGTAAACAAAAATGACTAAAATATCATTCAACATAAAAACATTTACAACCATACTTATATACTATATACTTAAAACCAGTTTAAATGACAATCTTAAATGGCACTATATAGATGCATTATACATTTGTTTTGTAATACCTTATATATTTCATCGATGAGTACAAAAACAGAAAAGGCCATACATTTAAAATACAAATACACAAAAATTTCTGAAATATAAAATATCTTTCATATTTTTAAAGTAAGCCAACCAAAACTGGTATTTCAGCACATTTGAGTTTAAAATATTTAATACTCAGTATTTTGAGTCAAAATGAGTATTTCCCAAATTGAAACAAAAAATACTGTATTTGGTGGGAAAAAAATTAGAAGATTTATTGACGTTACAAACTACACCACCTTTCTATATAAACAAAACTGATTTTTATAGTATATACAGTAAAAACTTTAGGACTCCTGCTTATAATAGTCTTGAAAATTTTCATCCTTATTTCTCAATTTAAATTAATAGATGGAAGAAACTATTATGCTGTGCAACTCTCCTCTATATAGATGGAAAAAATACTAAACGGAACACTGGTGGGGAATATTCCAGAAGTTCCCACATAAACACAAGAAGCCAAGTATACTCTATTACACTTTTGGCAGGAAGAGTTTAGTTACCATGAAATGGCAGGACACACAGCAAATATATGAAAGCACAAATTAAAGCACAAACATCAGGTTTTCCTGCACATCTCTCAAGCCATTTATTTGAAACTGGGAAATTATCAATTCAACCTTGTTGAAAAAATGGGAAAGATAACAAGTAAAAGCAGCAGCCAAGAAGTGGTATGACTTGCCAAGAGTCAAAAAAGCTAATAACCAGCAAAACAAAAACTACAACATTGAGATGCCAAGACTGGTGCTCTTATCACTTTACATTTTTTCATCTTAATTCCTATTATCAAGTTAACAATCTATCTCTAGCAGGATACTATATTGAAAGATACATATATCCAAATCCAAACAGAAACTTTCTTATAATCAGAATGCAGTCAATATACAAAGAGTTCTGGCTCTGTGACTCAACAATCTTTTTTCAGGTTTTAAATTTTAGGTGGTAGTAGTTCATTAATATGATCTCTGACACGTTTATTAAAAACCCAGAAAACAACCAGTAAGGGACTTCTAAAGTAACACCACATAAAACAAATGAGAAGCCTTCTACACACTTCTCTTTCTCCACTGGTACCAATCTAAATGACATTGAAAAGATTAGATACTGGAATGCTCCAAAGAATTTCACAAGGTTAGTCTGTTTTACAGACTGCAGTAAGTCTCTACATTAAATCAGGAAAAGTTATGAGCTTCTTTGAAAGAAATGGGTGCACTTGATGTGTAGCCTGTATTGTGGACAGGAAGTCACTGTCACAGAATATGGAGACAAAATGGTTTCCTACAAGCAAAGGTGCCAGGCAAGGGTATATTTTATCTTCCTACTTGTTTAATCTGTACACAGAACCTATTATAGGTAAAACGCAGAGGAAAGAAAGGTAAAAACTGGTGGACTAGCAATAATTTAAGATATGTGGTGATACCATCTTACTGGTGGAAAGTAACAATGATTTGAAATGACTTCTGATGAAACTGAAAAAAAAGGAAGCACCACAGCAGGACTGCATTTGAACATGAAGAAGACAAAAGTCATCACTACAAAAGGCATACAAAACTTTAACAAAGACAATGAAGACCTACAGAAGGCATACACAACTTTAACATAGACAATGAAGATATCAAAATTATTACAAAAAGATTTTGCTTACCTTGGTTCACTCATCAATTCCAATGGAGACTGCAGCCAAAAAATGAAAAGAAGGCTGAGACTCAAAAGGGCAGCAAAGGAAGAAATTAGGAAATATCATTAAGAGCAAAGACGTGTCATTAGAGACCAAGGATAAGGTCATCCACACCCTCATATTTCCAACTGCCCAAGTGAAGAAGGCTGATAGGAAAAAAATAGATTTCAAATATGGTGCTGAAGGAGAGCTCTACGAATACCCTGGAATGCCAGAAAGATGAACAAGTGGGGCCTGGAGCAATTTAAGCCTGAAATATCACTGTAAATAAGTATGACAAAACTGAAGTCGTCCTAACTATTTCAGGCACGCCATCAGCAAGCAGGGTTCTTTGGAAAAGACAACAATGCTGGAAAAAAACGGAAGGCAATAGAAAAGGAGGAAGACCAAATAATAGGATGGATTAACTCCATAAAAGAAGTCATCTGCGTTGAGTTCACAGGTGCTAAGTAGAGCTGATGAGGACAGGACATTGTGGATATCATTTACAGAGTCATCAAAAGTCAGGGCTGACTCAAGGCACATTAACACACATATAAAGAAGAGACAGGGCTAACAAACTAAAATTTTAAGTATCATTCTAACCAATAAACCTGAATTTCTCTACCTACTTAACCAACTCTGAACCTAGATAAAGGAAAACCAGTAACTTATCATTCTAACTTCTATAGAAATAATTTGGTCCTTTTTTAAAGCCAGAAGATAGCTTTTCAAAAACCACTCATGTCCTAAAGAATAAACACAGACAAAATTGCAAAGGTGACAATGTAATGATTTTTAAAAAATAAACATTAGAATATTCATATAAAAAGTCAGTAAGAAACTTCAAAGCATTCACCTTAAGCAGTCTCCAAAGATGTTAATCCTCAAAACATTTATTCTCTTTGAGAAACCATTCAGGCTATAATATACTTACTCAAATAGCTTAAGCTAATGTTTAAACTGAAGATGGGTTCAACTATTAAAAACAATGAATAATTCAATGAAAATACTGGTAAGTAAGGTAGAAGAAAAACTGGTTAACACTGTTTCAGAGCAAAAATAAAATGGGATTAAAGAGAAATTAAGAATGCTTGTTACACCCTGGCTGGGTGGTTTAGTTGGTTGGAGCATCACCCCATACACCAAAAAAGGTTGCAAGTCTGATCCTGGGTCAAGGAGCCCTGCACATACAAAAGGCAATCAATCAATGTTTCTTTGTCCCATTGATGTTTCCCTCTCCCCGACCCCTTTCTCTAGAGTCAATAAACATATTCTTGGGTGAGGATTTAAAAAAAAATGACGTTACTGTGGCTTTTGAATTTTCAACAAGATGTGAACTGAATCCCAAAGGCTTCGCTGTAAACCACTGCTGGATTGAAACAAGTCTATATTCTTTCAATGACTTTACTTTTAAAAGTCAGTTTTGGCTACACTCCCTGGAGAGTGGTCACCCCTATGTCTCACTGCTTCACTAATAAACTCTCATTTTAAACCCTAAAAAAAAAAAAAGTAACAGTTTTACTATCAAAATGCACACATTCAAGGGCTATAAAACATGTGGCATTATCACTGCATTCTTCTTTTTTCTTGGTAAGAAACAATCTTCAGTTAACATAACATTTCAGTCATTTTTTAAGGAGTAAAATCAATACAATGAATTGTTAACTAAAAATAATTATAGGAAAATTCTTAATTTCAATAAGCTTGAGAAACCAGATAGGATATTCAAATATAGAATTATATTTAGAAAACAGACTCTAAAAAAATTAAACCAAAAAATCCAATGAATTATTCTGCCTAATATTCTATAGAAAATAAAACTATAAATCTAACTAGTGAGACATGGATTTAAGAGAATTTGAGAAAAAATCATGTAGAAAAGGAGCAGTCAAAATTAGTAAAAAAGACTGTAGAGTTTAAAATGTTATCTTATTTTTCAAATTACACATTATACTTTATAGGATTATATAATAAAGTAACTAATACTAGTCTAACAGTCATGGCCACCTAAGGGATTTTTAATGTGTTGGAATTAACATACCAGTTAGGTACTTTTTTTTAAGTTTATAATTAAAGGTTTATATAGTTTCTTGAAAGTCTGAGTTATTTGCTTCCTTCATTAACAGCACAAAAGCAACCTCAGTGCAACCAATTTAGGAATTCTAGAATAGCAAATAATCAACTTTCAATTAAAGCCAATTAATTCTATGAAGGAGACCACTCACCTGTTTCTCACATGTAAGAGGTATGTCAAATGGCATGTAAGACATTAATTTAGCATTATGGAACACCTGCATTTATATGACAGGCCTTGATATAATAAAAACTAAAAGTCTATCTTCAAAGAGCTTCCAGTACAGCAGCCAAAACACTTAAGTAAAAAGTCACAATTCACTGTAAAAGAGGTGTGACAGAAATAGGTTCAAAGAAGTATTCACACAATAAAGAATTTAAAAGATTAAGAGGTTTGGCCACCCTCCCCCCAAAATGTAGGGCAGCAGTGGGGAAAGGACAGTTTTGGCTGTGAAAAAAACAAAGGGACAACAGAATTCGATGCTCTAAGACTGGCTAAGTGGTTTTACATGAATGCAGTATAGGAAGAGAAGAAAGTAGTTGAGGAAAGAGTTGGTGAGACTTTTTGGCAATGGTGACTCAGAGATTTTAAATTATTCAAAATTTCAAGCTATATTTACAAGCAGAAATCTATTCTGAGATGCTCACTTTCCAGCATGAGTATAATACTGTTGTCTTTTCATTTCAATGTCTTTATGTACATGAAATAGGAAAATTTCCCAGATTAAGTACACAAGGAAGTAGAGGAAAATTCATATAGTATCTGAACAATTACTTTGTCACTAGAACATAATGAACACCTATATAATTCAGGCTTTACGGGTTAATGAAGGAAATAATGTTTAAATTTGTAGCCTGAAATTCAGCAATGCATAAAGAATGAGACAATAGATCTATTAAAAGGATACTGCAATAGTTAAGAGCCATGAGGTCTAGAATTGCCCCTAAACACAGGAGAAAATAAACAACAGTTAAGGATAACTTCCCAAGTAGTACAAGGACAGGAAATACTCTGGCTAGAAATAGATTTTAGGAAGCTACCTATGGACCATCATATGAAATATGTCTAATAACAAAAAGAAAAAACAAAAAAACCCCACGTGAGATCAAAAATCAAAGGAGGATAGTCTGAAGAATGAAAAGCAACAAGGAGAGAACATAATTACACAAACATAAAATTAAGGTTAGTTACAGTTTTACAAAGTACTGTCTTGTGACTTAACCCTTAATATTCTTTATAAAGGCCCCACGATAAACAAGACATATATCTATGCATACAATATTAAATACAAATGCTTTAAAACCCTGATAAAGAGCCATTAAGGTAGCAGGAACAGAAACTTGACCAAATCATCACAGTAAAGGCTGCATGAAGTCAAGAAAACTGCTTCTAACAGCCCATCCTTCTGTGTTCCAACTTCCCTAGGTTTCCCCTATTACAATGAATCAACATACTTTTTCATGATCAATCAACATACTTTTATGAATTTGGGAGAGTCCACAAAATTTTCCATCACAATTCAAGTGTTAAATGCAAAATACTTTATTGTAATCCTCTCCTCATCAAAGCCAAAATATTCTAATAACCTATTTTACGAGCATTGCTTTTTGGCTAATAGAAAGGACTACTCTTGTGAGTACAGTACAGGTCAGAACTTGTCGGTAAATGCCAATATTTGACATGCTACTCTGATGTACTGTCACACAATTCAGAGGTAATCAAAGATTAAACCAAAAGATTAGTACTATCTAAATATATCAACCACACTAATCACAAATTTCTTATAAAATGCAATTGCTCCTAAGGCTCATTTCAAGAAAACTGCTAACACCTGATGTCAGTCTGAGTATAACAATTCAGGTAAAAGCTATTTCTCAAATGGACAAAAAAGCTAAATGAAGTTTACCACTTTAACTGTCTCAGGATAGCCTGATGGCACAGGGACTGGGGGTGCAGGGTGGGGGAGGGGAGAATATGGAGTGCCAAAGACTTTTATCAATAGCCATGGCTCAGATACTATCCCAACATATCTTATTGACCTGTCCAATTGCTAATATGCTTAGAACCTTCTCTACTGTCTGGCATTAGTTCTACTCTGGATGCCCATACCACAAGATACTCTAAATTAGCTATTTAATGCTTAATTTAACTTTCTTTCCTTAATGTCCATTTCAGGGTTCCTCCTCTTCCTGTGTGGATTCTTCATAGATCTGCAGTTTAGAAATATCTCAATTAAACTAGTGTTTATTTAAAAGTTCAGTTTTCTAGTCTCCATCCCCCACTGCTCTGATCCAAGGTAATAAGTTGGGCACTTGTAGCTTTAACAGCATCTCAGGTGATTCTAATAAGCTGCCAAATTCCAAGAAATGAAGCTAAATATGTATTTTGTTTTTTGAACCCTTACATCTATCCTAAAAATCTCTACACTGTCAAGTCCTGATAAGAGCAGGTACTAAGTTAGACTTGCCCTGCAGTCCCTTTCCTGTAGCTCTCACTTGCCCTACTACTGGTACTTTCCTTTCTAACTCTACAGAAAAAGGAAGCAGGGCCTTGAAACCTAGAACTGCTGATCTGACACTAGCTCTTCATTAATCACAGAAATAAGAGTAAACCTAATAATTTACTGTGTCACAGTCCAAGCACTTAGCTAAATGCTTTCTAAGTCTTTTACATACACCATTTCATTTAACCCCACAACAATCTTGGAGAAGTGGACACACTCAGATAAATGTCTGAGGTGACCTAGCCAGAAGTACCAGAGCCTGATTTTAAACACAAATCTAACTGAAAGAAGATTTCAGCAATCAGTTACGCCTAAGAGGTAAGGTAAGGTTTATTGGGTTGGCCAAAAAGTTCATTTTGTTTTTTCTGTATGATGGCTCTAGTAGTACTTAGCTGTAACTTCATTCAAATCAATTTTGTTAGACTGTATTGTGACAGCTGTCATATCAGCATGCATTTATAAAAAACTCACCAAAATTGGTGAATTTTGTACAGCCATTTTAATATTGAAGATAGAGGAAGATATGCAACATTTTTGGCGTACTACATTTCAAGAAAGGTAAAAACTCAACTGAAACGCAAAAAGATTTGTGCAGTGTATGGAGAAGTTGCTGTGACTGATCAAATGTGTCAAAAGTGGTTTGCAAAGTTTCTTCGTACTACGGACATTCCGGCCAAAAAATTCTTTGCTATGGGGCTGCCTTATGCATTGGAAGATGCTTAGCAGCACCCCTGTCTTCTACCCACTTCTTAGAAGCCAATAGCAGGAGATAGCCGACATACTCAAAATATCCAAATCAATAAAGTAAGTGGTGAAAATGAAAAATGTGTCTTTTATTTTAGGAAGAAACTAAATGGACTTTTTGGCTAACCCAATAATATTCTATTAAGTACCCATAGTTGACCCTTTCTTTCAAACTGATATTAACACCACGTGTCTGTTGAGTCCACTATGCAAATATTAAGTACAAGCCACAAAAAAAATAAAAAAGGAATGATACAATATGAAAGCATTTCTATAAGAATCCTAGGCAGGCTATTTATACAATTCTCCTGATATTTTATGGCATAAGAATGTGTTCTATGAAAACTACTGATTTAACTCCAAAAGCACAGTATTTGAGGGAGTATTGTTTTTCCCCCTCTCTGCCATTTCCTAATTTTTCTATAATAAATGTGTATTAACAGAAAAATTGTAGTACGAGAAGCACTATGTACAAGCATACCTCATTTTATTGTACTTTCCAGATGTTGCTTTAAAAAAAAAAAAAGGACAAATCAAACGCCAGGTCCTCCTCCAGCAAATGCCCGAAGTATGCCTACAGTTTAAGAGCCTATTAACTCCACCCCTGCCTTACATAAATGTTACATAAACATGGTATTTCAAAAATAAGGCATATAAAATTTTTTCTTTAGAGAAACAGGAATATGTGTAAAAGCTAGACATAAGAAGGTGATTATATTTTCCAGAATTTTGCTGTCCAATTCAGTAGCCACCGACTACACATGTGGCAAGTAGGCACATGAAATGTGGCCAGTAAGAACTAAAACGTGATTGAAGTGTTAAATACTGGATTTCAAAGACCCTGCAGAACAAAAAGGCCATAGACTTATTTTTTTAATATCAAGTACATGCTGAATATTTTAGATGTATTGTTACTTGAAATATACTCAAATGCACTTCACTTCACTTTTACTTCAATATTGCTACTAGAAAACCACATGTGATTATACTTCCACTGAACCTTGTTCACTCACATGCAGCCAGTAACATAGGCACCATTTGGGATCTTGTTTAAAAAAGAGCCCTGGGCCCAAACTCAGAACTGCTGAACTAGAATATGAATTTTAGCAAGATCTCCAGGTGATAGTATAAAAACGGTCAAATATGAGAACCAGTGTTCCAGGAAACTGCAATAATTTCCCCCAAATCATGACAACCCCAATATTCTTTTGTCTACCCACATACTGACTATTACAAGCTGTCAGATACTATTCTAGGCAATAGTGATACATGGGGATAAAATCATTAACAAAACAAACGCACACTCTGTTCTCATGGACTTTATATTCCAAAGACAAGCAAACACAAACAAAAATACAGGCAGTTCTGCTACCACGCTTGTTCTGAAAACACAGATTTGCTTGAGTGCCACTGATACACCAGAAAACTATCTGAGCACAACAAATTCTTCACTTACTTAAGAATGATTTCACCTGTGAGAAATACTACCTGTACCCAGCTGAACAACGCTACACAGATTCACAAAGAGTGTCACAAAGACACACACACCTCAAACATCTGCCAGCTACCTCAGTTCACTCTGTAAGTTGTCATACCCATCATAATTGGTGTTACAACTTTCAGAGGGTTATTTCGGATAACCCTCCATCACTCACAATAACTTACAAGCTTCAATCCTTCTACAAACCTATTTCAGGTTTTTGTCAAGGTACAGTGTTATATGTATTATATTGTTCATGTACTCATTAACCATTTAATGTTATACGATTTTGTTAGATTATTTTTTAGCATGTCACTGATGATTTTTATTATTGTTCCCCTGTTAAACACATTTCCCCCATAAATCCCAGACACCAGGCTACCCAGGATCTTTTATAAGTCTTGGTAAGTAACAATCACTGGAGGGTTGTGAATATGGGAGTAATGTGAGCTGACTGTCAGTTTAACTGGCTACTGCAGGGGAAAATAATTGTGTGAAACAAAAAGGATGCAGGGACACTGTTCAGGAGGCTCTTGCAGAGTCCTGGTAAAGAGAAGGTAGTAGCCAGGTCTACAGTGGTTGTATTTTAAGTAGTGAGAAGTAGTTATACTTCGGAGTATAATTTGAAGGTGGAGATAAGGTATTAAGTATAGCAAAGAAGCTCCCTTTCCAATTTCAACAATAGGCTGGATACTTTAAATTGGATTATACTTTCATCAGTGAAACAGGAATAATCTGATCAACCTATTTCAAAGGGTTGTATGGAATCAGATGAAAAACAAAGCTTTAAAAAATATGAAATATCACATAAATCATAAAAAGAAAGTCAATTCTTCATAGGATATATTTTCAAGCCCCCAATAATTGCTTTTTAGCTGACAAACAGTACCTCCAGTGCTTGGTATAAAGTCCCCAAAACAGAATCCAGTTACAGATATGGTCTCAGTTACAGAATCCCTATAAAGATGCCCCAGCTCATTGCTATCTTTGCTGTTTCCAGCATCCTAACAAAATGATACACTACATACCCCAAAAGCATTATGCACAACAGAGTAAAACAGATATTTAACTGAGACAATCTAGAATAAATTTTCTGAGTTACATGTAAAAAATCCTAAGTATATTACACCAAGAACTTTAGATATTAACATATCTTGCACAACTAAATAACAGTTCAATGAAAACTGCCTTAAAGATCAAAGTAAACCATTCCAAAATATTCTGATTGTGAAATAGAACTGTTTCTATTTCATTGCATCATAAACTATAATAGTATCTTTTAAAATAACAAAATGTTAAAAATGTGATAAGATAAATGACATACATTTTCAAATGCACACACAAATACCAAAGTATATTTCTTCTAAAATTAAGGAAGAGCAAATTATTAATACTGCTAATGTGCCAATCATTTTGTTTCTCTTGAAATGGAACACCTGTTTTCTGTGCTCTTTTTTCAACTAATCTATGGAAATCCGATGCAAACATATCTGCCTAGTTTACTATCTTCCTATAAATCATCAATCAATAAAAATAGGTAATATTTATCTCTGATCTTTAGAAAAATACTTCACATTTGGCAATGGTATTAAAACCCAAATTTTAGTAAATTTTAGAGTCTATAAAATTTTCAAGTTGCTTTGAAAACGTCTTGAAATGTGAGAGCTTAATGTCTTCTTTCTAGGAAAAATTTTGCCAAGTTGTCACATTAAAACTAAAAGTACAATCTTGACACATGATAACTTAAGCCTACAACTACACACATACAATGGATCAATCAATGCCAATGCCCTGGCTTCTATGTGTACTATAATTAGGTAAAATGTAACCACTGGAGGAAGTCGGGTGAAAGCATTAAATAGGATCGAAGCAAAATAACCTTTAAACTAATTGTGCTATAGTAAACACCCACCAAATAAGTTTTCAACATGCCTAATGTTTCACCTCTGACAGCACATACAATTTATCAGATGGAACTGACTCAACTGTCACTATTTGTTCGATTTTACATAAGTAAATTTTCTCTTATTTGTAAAACTATAAAGCAGGGATATTATGTGTTCTATCTACCTTCCAAGATCAAAATGAGGATCAAATGGCACTTTTATTTTTAGAGAAAGCAGGGAAGGGAGGGAGAAAGAAAGGGAGAGAAACACTGATGTGTTGACAGTTGCCTCTCACACACCCTCAACTGTGGACCTGGCCTGCAACCCAGGCATGTGCACACTCACTGGGAATCAAACCGGCAACCTCGCAATTCACACAGCAGGGCTCAGTCCACCGAGCTACACCAGTCAGGTGTAGTCAGGGTAAAACTTCATTTTCACGGCATGCTCTAACATTACAAATACAGAGTGTATTTCATTTTATTCAAAACCTAGTTATTAGAATAACCAACCATAGACCACATTGTACAAGTACCACAGCCTATTATCCAAAGTGAAAAGATTCAAACATTACTAAATTATATTTTAAAAGCTATAAGAACACCAATTATCCCCAATAGTCCCACTGAACAAGATACTTACAGTAATTAATCTTTGTTTGAAAATATATTTCCAAATTTCTCCAGATATGGCTGACAAAATGAGATAAAAACTTCACTGTGTATCTAAAAACTTTAAAATCTTTAGAAATGTTTACCAAACCACCAAATGCAATTTTCCTTCAACTCAAAAGATATCTGAATGCTAACTAAAAGCAACGCAAATTCACTAACATCCCAAAAAAGAGTATTTTTCAACTAACCGACTGAGCTAAACTATCTCTCCTACAAAGATGTTTCCAAAAAGTATTCAAATATGTATTTTAAGTTTATTACTGTTAATGCTGAGAAGGAAAATGAGAAAAATGAAACGAGGCTCAAGAAGCTGATGTTTTGTGGAATAGCTTTATAGTCTTGCTGTAAAGATAACCCTTCATTCCCAAAAGGGTTATAAACTCATTTATACTATCATCATTCTTTTTTCTTTTTCTGTATTTTTTCTTTTTTTGGTCCATCATCATTCTTAAAGTTACTTGATAAAAAGAGCTAGTACTTGAAAACAAACATATTTAATCAAGTGGAAAAAGTGTTATAATTCAATAAAAGTACAAATTCCACCTGTATTGTATGTTCACTCTTGAGGTTTGGATGGCAGCTGTACCTTTAAAAACCTGTCTCAGCTATAAGAAAACAAATCTAATAATTGTGCCTTATGAGTCTTGGTTTTGGTTATCTTTAAACAAAAGATTGTATGATTTGCAGATAGATCACAAAATACATAAAAACTTATTTCCCCTTAAGTTACAACAGATAATCTAATACATTCCCTTTAACAAATCCTAAGGGATAAAAATCTCTAAATCTTTTAACTGCATACTATGTTGCACTAACTCTTTAAAGATTTCCAGTAGTGACAATCCTCAATCTCTGCTTTCTTTTTACTGTATACTACCTTAATGTCCTTTTCGTGCATTACTTCTAAATTATCACAGTTCAAGGAAATTTAAGGTGCCATGAAAGAAATCTAGAAATTACTGAAAAACAACACATCTTACAAGTTCTACATTTGTTTAACTTACTTTGTAAAATTCAAGTTACAAATCATAGCACATAGGTTCTTACATTATCAAATATTTACTAACACCATCAGATTTTTTAAAGCTCCTAAAATTAATAAAACAACAAATTTGAAATTAGTTCAAAAAACAAAATAATAACCTGTTCTTACATTGTTACTTACACACGCTGAAGCACAGATAATCCAACTCACCTGCACTGGACTTTGGATAATGTCTTTGACTTTATATATATGAGTATTTATATATATTTGAATCCATATTTAAAGATAAAAACCTAACAAAATACAAATACCTATAATAAAAATTATGCACTTGCACTTTTAAAACTTTGATTCAAACACATTGGCATTTAAAAAAATCTGAAGTCAAAGTACAATGACTAAATTATCTCAGTGTTAAATGAGGGAAGAGTCACCACTTTACATCTTTAAAAGACAGAATTTATACCAAAGATGCACTCTGAACTCCAGAATGGAGACCTCGTATTTTATGGTAGTCATTATTCCTACAAAGTATAAAGGAATTTGGCAAACAGGACTAGTAGGCATTGTACTAACAGGAGTAGAGTTACAGTATTAATTAACAGGCTCCACAGTAAGACAGACAAGTGGCTAAAAAGCAAGTTAGAAGGTGAGGCCTAACTCTCCCAATGACTAGATCAGAAAAATAAGAAGTTTCTTACAAATGGAGCTAAGGAAACATCAACAAGCAAATGCAAATAAAAAGGAAACTAAAACCCAACAAGAACTACCTGGAGTTCACACAGAAGTAAAATTAAAAGTCAAAATGAAGAAAATAGGAGTCAAGAAAAAGTAAGTTATCTACACCAGTAACTCTTGCAAGTCAAAGCCTTTAATAGCTTCAAGGGTAGGATCACATCTTATCTTTACTTCCAGGAATACCACCCCATTGTTGGCACACAGTGGATGCCCCATGGTTACTGAATAAATAAGCAACAGAATGTTCTTGGGATTATTTCACCTGTAAAAGAATTTACCAGGCACAATTCATCATAAATGTACATCAAGTTCCCTAGAGCACCCAAACTGATTTCTTCTGAATTTGAGAATAGATGATACATTAACCAAGTCATAATCACTAAGAGAACCTAAGATATTTATCTGTAAGGAGATGAGGTATCACATATTTTGTCACAATTAGCAAATTTTAAACATAAAGCACAGTACAGTACCAACAGCACATGCCAAGAACTAAAATTTAAAATGAAAACCGCTATAGAAGAGTGACTGATAATAGTACCATCTCAGACTATACAAAACACTATGGAAAATTTACCCACAAAACTGAAAATACTAATAGTTTAGGTAATTTTACTATGAAGAACTTTTAATACTTTAATAACCAAACCTACCTTCTGTTACGTGCAAAGAAAAACATGGTTTATCTGCATAAGTAGTACAAAGCTATAGCTATAGTCAACGGAGAACTATACTTTCTATTCCATCTCAATGAAATCTCCTATTAATTTCCTCAACCCAGTAATTATGTACAGAGAAAGACCACTGTTTCTCAGTATTTGATCACACTGAGTAAAACTGATTTCTATTTTAGGAGGCAAAAAAAAAAAGAGAGAAGAGAATCAGAAGATAGAGAATATTTTTTAAACGTGAATAAAGTTTTGAGAAGATATCTGATGATCAGAGGCAGAAAGCCACATGGTACACTCATGAGTTTCTTTAGAAGCTTATAAAAGCACAATCAATATTGTAATATTGTATAGTTATCTCAACCATATTTTCTATTAAGTGATATAAGATCTTACAGTGGGGAAAAATATAGATGCCTTAATCTTAGTGAAATTGGTTTGTTCCTCAATGCATGCTTTAGACACAGTATCTGATATTTGGTATATTTGGGAAAATTAAGTCTGAAAATAGTTTCTGAGTTTATTTTTTTCTCAATATCCTACCTCAGAGAGCTGGAGGCAAAGTAATAACTGAAAGGTACCAGCATTATACAACAGAAATGAGGCTAATTTTTAAGAAGTTGAATGTCTGAATAAACACAATATAGAAGATACATTAGGAAGACCTAGGAAAATATGGAAAACAATATTTTAAATATTTACAACAAAAAGCTAAAAGAAATTTTCAGAATCACAAATTATTTAACCAGTGAACTGTCTCCAAACACGTAATGTTTTAAATTTATAATTTATCATTAGAAAACACATTTGAGGCCCTTAAAAAATAAATTGAAGCAGCAGTAAGCACCTCAAAATTAACTAAGACAAATAATATAAAATCTTTACTTGGAAAGGTGAAAATTCCTTTCTTGGGAAAATGTCCTGCAATTCTCTCACCAAAGCATTTGGCAGACTATATTCAACATGTATTCTCTTACGGGACACCCTGTTGGGAGTCCATTTTTAGGTGCTTGAGTCAGCAACTTATTTCTACAGTAACTTTTCCAAGAATCAAATACATTGATAGAAATTAAAAATTTTCATAATATAACACTGCCATATGGTTGTTATTGCCACCTATTACTTTACATAGAGTAATTGTTAAAAAATAAATACACATGAAAGTTGCAACAAAAAGCTACTCACCACCATCCCTCTCTCTAACTCTGTGAATATGCACATTTTTGGCCTTACTGTGACCTGTGCTGTCACTGTATTTGTTCTCAGGACTATCAGATCTCCGCAACATTTTATTTGGTGGTGAAGGATCTGCGGCGTCTCGCATTTTTTCATGTCTGTGATCACCACTACTGGGGTGACTCTTCGATGAATACTTAAGTGCCTGTAAAACATCACCCCCCCAAAAAAAAGAGAGAGAAAATTTAAACTTTAAACGTAACTTCCTACATTCATTTTATCATAAAATTTGGTGTTTTAGCATCATTAAGTTTTATGAATTTATATCAGTAAAATTAAAATTTCCATTTCAATTATGACTTAAGTTATTCAGACAAGACCTAAATAAAAGCCTAATTTATCATAAGGCTCCTCATACAAATTATACCGTTATGTTAAAAAAAAAAACTCCAGTTCATAAAGTATCTTGTACATATGTGAAATCAAACACCTCGGTACATTTATTCCTCTATAAATTTTTCTGGGAATTAAAAAGCTTAATCTAAAGAAAAGCAGGAACTGAGTTCTATTGTAATCTATTTCTGCTCTACAGCTGAAGCAAAGACTCAAGTAAATTGAGCTTAAGCCTGTTTCTGAAAACCTACAAAAAAAAAAGCATGTTTCTCCCTTTCTGACTCAAAAAAAGCATTTCAAACCTACCTTACCTACTCTGACAGGTGTGGGAAATCAAGGTGTAAGAAAACATAATGAAATTTAATGGAGAATCTTCACAACAGTGCTTAAATTTTGTCCTAACACACATTTAAAACAACCATGATACAATGTAATTATGTTTTAGAGGAGCAGATTCATTTGGGTTTAATCTTTGATATCCAAATGTAATGAACAATGGTTTACACATCAGGGGACATAGGGTTTTTAAGTTGAGCTTTAACTCATGCCAACCAGTTACAAAACTATCAGCTTAGAAACCTACTCTTATGATTGCAATGATTAGATGTAAAAATATTTCTAGCGTCATCTGATATAGTTAACAACCTTAAGAGATTCCCCCCCAAACAGGCGCCACATGTATAATTTTTTAAAACTTTACATGCAGCAACTGCAAAAACAAAAAGGGACCTACATAACTAGAATCATCAACATTAGAATGAGTTATACAAATATCCAAAGACCTTAATTCCTACAGAGTCAAAAGCACCATCTCTCACTAGTAAGGCAATTGTTTGCCCAAAAAACAACTAAATTGAGACGGGATAGTGGTTTGCAACACAGTTAAGAGTTGCATTATCAATTAGTTGTTTCTTTCCATACCTTACATCTAATTTTCATATCTTAACGTTAACTTTTACTTCCCAATAAAATACAATATAGAAACCTATCACCCCATCGATTCTTTCACGCCCAAATAATCGAGTCAAGTCCTTTCTGGCTGAGAATGACTTTTTCCTTAAAAAAAAAAAACTGAACTTCCTCCACACTGCTGTTAAAGTAAGTCACTAAACCTTTTTGGGGAGTGCTAATGGACTCAAACAGAGCATTTTAAGGGGACCAGCAATGCTACTTAAGGATTCGTTGCACCGAAAGGCCTGTAGCGACATCTGAAGCCTGCGCTCGAGTACTAGGTCCTTCCTCCCTTCCCCCTCCGTCCCCGCATCCACCCCTCCACCCCGGCATCGCCTGGTACCTGGTAAGGCTGCGAGTCCCCCCTCCGGTCGTGACAGCTGAAAAACAGGAAGAGAGACGGCGACTTGAAACATCTCGAGGGAAAGGAAGAAAACGCCCCCCCCAGCGCCCCTCCCCGCGGGAGACCTACCAAACGAGCCGACAGAGAGCCCGCACCCGCACACTCGCCGCTTTTAAAGGCGGTTTGACAAGGGCGAAACACCGCGAAATGGCCCTGCGCTCCTTCCACACTCACTCTGGCCTCGCCTGCTCGCGCCACCGCTCCTCCTCCCAGCCCGATCCGGACCAGGGTTAACAACAAAAATGGCGGCTCCGCCAGCAGCCGATAAGGAGGAACAGCCCCCCCCACCCGCCGCCGCCGCCGCCGCCGCCACCCCCGCCCGCGCCGCGGCCCAGCCCGAAACGAAAAGCCAATTTACCCATCACTGAGTCTCTGCTGTTTCCTCGCATACATTACCATCAATGCACGACCTGTGAGTGTGTGTCGGGGGAGGGGGGAGAGCAGCCGCGAGGGGCGGGCGAGCGGGCGGGCGGCAGCACCGGCACCAGGGTCCGGCGCGCCCTCGGCGACTCTCAGCACCTCCCCGTTACTGGCGCCGGCGCTCCCGGGCCATCTCCCTCCGTCCACACCACGCTCACTCTCAGCCCGGGGAGAGGCGCCACCTACACGGCGGAAGCGGCCAACGGGGGAGAGGGGGGGCAATAAGATGCGTCCTGCTCAACCCGGCTGAGAGCAACTGCGTTCTCCGCCTTTTCCTGCTTCGCCGCCTCCTGCCCTCCTCTGCCCCAGCCGCCACTTGGCCCTTCTCCTCTGCCAGCCGCCGCCGCCGGTGCCGCCGCTGCCGCTCCACCAACTACATCCGGGCAACTCCGAGGCTGCGGCCTTCGGCAAACCTCGGCAGTTTCCGCCGCGCCCCTCCTCTGCCACTCTCGGCCCTCCTCCCCTTCCGCGCGCAACTCCGGCACGCCGTCTTCGGCAGACCTCGGCTCGCTCCTCTTTTCCTCTTCCTCTTCCTCTTCCTCTTCCTCTGAGGCCTGGCTCAACGCCTCGACACCCGTCAGTTCTTTCCGGTTGCCGCTGCTTTTCCTCACGCTCACGCCGGCCACTACCGTTCCAGTTTAAGGAGACTCCTGCCTGGGGACCAGCTCGAAGCTGGTCCCAGGGGCCCTGGGGTGCGCCGGGAAGGAGCCGCCTTCGAGAGGAGGACGGTGCGGCGCCGGAGAAGCCATCTCGGACTAAATAAGGGAGGCTGGGGCTACTGCGCGTGCGCCGAGGTGGGGGCACGAGAAGGGTGGGGGTTGTGCTAGGAGAGCGCTCGGGCTGTAGGGCGCCCGCCCCTCCGGGCTGCGGCAGGGTGGTCGCAAATCTTTCGGTAGGCGACGGGCGAACGGTTATCCTGGAGCTTCCTCCGCGAGCAGCGACCGAAGCTGCTGTCAGCGAGGTGGGGAGCGCGCGACTACTCTCTCGGGCCCTTTCCGTGGATCGAAACGGGGCCTGGGCACCAGCCTCACACCGGACGCTTAACGCGCCGCAGTCCTGGGACTGGCAGGGCAGCTTCGAGCTGGCGCGCGGCCGGTTAGAAGTAAGTCACATTCCCAGAAGCGAGCTTTCCCAACGAGGAATATGAAGGAATTAGGCTGTGTGCCTGCGCGGCTGTGGGGTGGACTTGCCAAGCCTGAGCCGGAAGCGCTGCTCGGGCTTTGAATTAAAAAGTCGATGGGCTTGAGCTTTAGTGGAATGGGAGACGGGAAAAGTGTTGAAAAGCCTCATCCTTGCTTAAGCTTTTCCACCCCCAGCCGGTCCCAGTCCACTTTCTCCTTCATTTGGAGGTTCGAGATGTGAATGAAAGCGTAGGTTGGGTTAAAGGAAACTGCTACAAATTTAATTTTACAGACTACAGGCACAATGGCTATATTGGCTCATAAGGAGAAGGAAAGTCAGTTATACCAAAATATTAAGTTTTATTTGAGGGTGGTGGTGTTCAGGTGATTTTTTTCCTGCTGTTAAACTCCTGCAACAATACTAAAAAGGATTGTAATGCACATGAGGTAAACATACAACTATTTCCATAGAATAAAAAGGCAAAAAAGTAATCAAATCAGAAGAAACAAGACCCCTCCAGAAATCTTATCAAAAACTTATTTATTTGGTAGCCCACAAGTTACATTGTTGCAGGACCTAATGAACACATGGAATGATGGGGCTCTAAAATCACGATTGAAAGAAAATGAAAAAGTAACTACATTACTCTGTCACACCCACCAGTCAAATGTTAAGACGATTGCTGTTTAGACGAGTACTAGTAAATCCTGTTTAATACCCACTTAAGCCGTCAGCAACTAAAGAAATAACTGCTAATGACTGATATGGGGAAAAAAAACTGGAGTTTTATGTGTAATTTCTAACACTTTTCAAACAAATACATTGAAGATAGGAGACATCAAATTACAGGGACACAAAAAGTAGTACATAAATCTTATGCAGAAACTGGATATTGGCAGCAAAATGTGTGTTTGATAATCTTCCGAAATTGATATATACCATTTGATCAAAAGCAGAAAAGCTGGGCTGAGCTGTGGAGGAAATTGTTGCAGGCAATGTACAGTCAGTCCTCATTATTCACAGATTCTCTGTTTCCAAGTTTGACTACTCACTAAAATGTATTTGTAAAATCTATAGGGCAGGCAGCATTGATGGACATGTGATGCAGAGTGGCAAAAAATTAACTTGCCTGACACACATTCAGATGAGGTTAAACAAGGATACACTCAGCCTTATTTATTGTTTCACCTCTTTTACTGAAAACATCTGTGCTTTTCACAATATATATAGTACCATGTTTCCACATTTTTTATGCTTTTTATTGGTGGTTTTGCCCCCAGCATAGTGCTAAAGCACCATTTTAAATGCTGCCCCCAGCATAGTGCTAAAGCTGTCTGGTATTTCTAAGCACAGGAAGGCTGTGTGTGCTGTGTCTTGTGGAGAAAACGTGTCCTAGGGAAACTCCCTTCTTGGCCATGAGTTCAATGATAATAAATCAACAGCATATATTAAATAGGTGTCTAAACAGAAATACATAAAACAAGATTATGTATTGATTGGTTGACAAAAATATGACCAGAGTCAGATACCTTACCCTATATTTCCCCTAGGAGCAGCTCAGTATTTGTTGTGACTTTATAGAACATTACCTCAAATAATGAGAATTATCTGTTTACTAAAGGACACATTTAAATGTTACGCCCATTTTTTAAAAGTTATCTCATTGCCTACCTTAGATTCCATCCATCATCTATTGCTTTAAATCCTTTTGCAAATGCCTCGATTCTTTCCTTCTCTCTTCTTCCATTTTCCCTGTCTCACCACAACCCTGCTCATTTCACTGTGTGCTTGCTTCACAGCAATCGAAGTTAGCTGGAGAAAAGCACGGTCATGCTAACTCTGAACTGAGCTTCTTATGTTTTCACACCCTCCCCTCCCGCCAGACTAATTTCCCTTATCCATTTACCTGTCCTGTGCTCTTTGACAGCTGTTTAGCCTCTTTCTTCCTCACTATACATGCCCTCTCCTCACTCAGAAGTCATTACCTTGCTTATCTCTCTAGAAAATAGAAGAAATCAGTAACAGTGCCTGCCTCCTCCCACCATTGCACCTACCAACCTTCCTACATCTGAATACACTGCTACACTCCAGTAACTCAAATTTCCTGAGACCAAACTTGCCACTTTTGCCCTGAGTTCCATTTTACTCTTGGAATTGTCTGTTCTTATAAAAAAAAATTTTTGCACTCAACTGGATCACCTCTGTCAACTTATAAAGATATTTTAACAATTACCATCCTTAAAAAAAACAAATCTTGACTTCTGTCTCCCTCCAGATGTTACCCTATTGCTATGATCTGCTCTCCTCTACAGAAAAACTTCATTTCCACTGAACCTGCACAAGATCAGCAGTAGCCTCCATGTTCTCAAATCCAATTTTTCTTACTCGGTCTTCATCTCACTTCACCTGTCAGCAGCATTTGAAACAGTTGACAACATACTCTCTTTCCTTTGAAGTGCCTTATCTTGCCTGCCTTGATTCCACTGTACTTCCTTCTTGCTTCTCTTCTTAAATGGCTATGCTGTAGTCTCCTTGCTGATTCCTCCTATTTTCCAGTCTCTGAATGCTGCAGTGCCCCACAATTGAAATCTCACAATTTGTACTGATTCTCCTCTCTCCGTTCTCTTTCCCTAGGCAATCCCATCCAGATCTTGAGCTAAACGAAATCCATATTTGAATCCCCAGCCTACACCTTTATCCTGAACACTGGACTCACAGTTAACTGCCTACTCTACAACACTGTTTAAATGTCTGACAGGCATCACACACTTACTATATACAAAACCAAACTTAATCTTCCCCCACCCCCAACCCAGTCCTGATCAGATCTTACCTATTTCATGAAATAGCAGCTCCATTCTTCCAGGTAAGGCTAAAAATACCTCACACTCACTTCATCAGCAAATCCCGTGAATATTATTTCCAAAATATACCCAAAATCTGATCTCTGTTCACCACCTTTATCACATTTACTCCGGTCTAAGCTACTGTCTTCCTATGCATGGGCCATAGCAAAGGCCTCCTAACTGATCTCCCACTTTTACACTTGCTTCCACATGGCTCACTCACACAACAGTCAGAGTGATCCTTTAAAAGTCAGTATTCCTATCTTAAAGGTCACCAATGGCTTCCTATCTCACTCAGAATAAAAGCCAAAGCTCTTACATGGTCTACAAGACCCTGTGGAAGCTGCCCCCACCCATGTTACCTCTAGCTTTGTGTCGTTGCTCATTCATTTCCTAGCATTCTATCCTCCCCTTCTCAATGGTACACTGATAATGTTTCTGTCTCAGGATGTTTGTACTGCTATCCTGCCTGGAATGCTCTTCTTGGTACTTACTTGCCTCACATTATCACTTCTTTAGGTCTGTGCTCAAATCTCACTTTATCACAAAGGTCTTTCCTCTAAGAACTCTATATAAATGGAATATGACCACTCTCTCCTCCCTGCTCTATTTTTCTTATACGGTTTGCTACATAATTTTGTTATGTATTTTGTTTATTGGTTATCTCCCTCTAGAATGAAAGTTGTATGTGACATATTAGTTAAATATTTGTTGAAAGAAAGGATATTTGCCTACAAAAATATATACAAAGAAAAGTATTGTACAAAAGAAAGAATTGTAATTCTAATGAGAAAAAGGTATATGGTTCTATTCTTTCTGAAAGAGTGGAATTGTAAATCCAGTCCTGCTGTCACAAATAGAGTGAGGGAAAGCTGGATTATTCCCAATACAGATAAAATATTTTAACGTAACATTTTTAAAAGTACATAAAATTTGCACATAAAATATAACATTTTTAAGGAGACCTTTTTTAATTTCTTTCTAAGAAGCAAACTCAAGTTTGTAAATGTGCAAAAGACCTATATTTCAACCAATAGATTAATACATACCAACCAATAGAGGGGGAGAACTTTTAGCCCATAGTCTATAGGTGACTGATTTTTTTTTTCCTGGTGGTAGGCATTTAAGGTAATCTCTGTTGAATCACTAACTGACCACTAAGCCAACAAAACAAACTTAAGTGGCCACACACAGAAATACAGAGTTTACAAAGTTAGCTTAGAAAAGTGATTAAACAGACCACAACAATAACAAGCAGCAACAGCAAACTCTAGGGAGTGGGAAAATCTTATTTGTGGACATGCCATGATATAATAATTAAAAGGTCCAGTTTCCAACAAAGAAAATTACAAGGTAGGCATAAATATAAGAAATCATGGCCCATAACAGGAAAAAAAATTAAAGAAACTCTCCCGAAGAACAGAGATAGTGGACTTATTAAAGACTTCCCATGAACCCTTTTAAAAATATTGCACGAGCTAAAGGAAATCATGGACAGAAAACTAAAGGATATCAGGAAAACAATGTCTCACCAAATAAGAATATCAATCAATAGAGATTGAAACGATCAAAAGGAACCAAATAGGAATTCTGGAGTTAAAAGTACAATAACTGAAACTAAGAATTCACTGGAGGATTCCAGCAACAGATATGAGTAGTGAGAAGAAAGAATCAGCAGATTTTAAGATAAGTCAGTAAAGATTACCCAATCTGAAGAACAGAAAGGAAGAAATTAAAAATGAATAGCTTAAGAGACCTTTGGGACATCAAGAATACCAATTTTTGCATAATGGGTATCCAAGAGGGGAAAAAAGACTATTTGAAGAAATAATTGTCAAATAACTTCCCAAATTTGATAAAAGACATGTAGTTGTTTAAGAAGATCAATGAACTCAAGTATGGTAAATTCAAAGAAACCCACACGAAGACATGTAATCAAGCTGTTGAAAGTCACTGACAAAGAATCCTGAAAGCAGCAAGAGAGAAGCAAGTCCTTACATACAAGAGAGCCTTAATAAGGTTAACAGCTTTTTTTTCCACCTGAAAACATGGAAGCTGGGAGGCAGTCAGATGACATATTCAAATGCTGAAAGAAAATAAACTGTCAACTTCCCGTCAAGATTGTGGCATAGGTAAATGTGCAAGTCACCTCCCACAACCACATCAAAATTACAACTAAGCTATAGAACAGCCATCATTCAGAATCAATTGAAATCTGGCTGAATGGTAGTTCTACAACTTGGGAATTAAAGAAGAAGCCACATTGAAACTGGTCGGAGTGGCAGACACATGGAACAGGCTGGTCTCACACCCATGTGTTGCAGATAAGAATGGAACTCAATAATTAAAGATTTCAGTATTAGTTGATAGGCTTAAGTGATTAATGCATGTGGAAAGCTGTTATTCTAGGAACTAGAATGCATGACCTATTTGACTCCAGAAGGCCAACAAGCAATTCAACTTTTGTACCCCAGAAGGTCTGCAAGTGATGGAGATGGTATCTGAGTTGTTGATCCGATTTAAAAAGTACTTGGAAAATCATCCCTAGATTTGGACCCCAGCTTGTGGGGTCCGAGACATTGTGGAAGGGGGAGACACATTCACACGGACTACTGAGTCCTGTGGAGGAAAAGGGCTGGCGGCTTTGCTCTCGAGGGGAGCAAAAAGCCACGGCCTCCACCATGACAGGCCTTTATTTCTATTCTCGGCACATAACGGTGGTCTTCATTTACAATGCACAGGTTCGCTTTAAGTGGTTACCTTTTACAGAAAATGAGCCAATGCCGCTAATCACTTCACAGAAGAGGGATATTTGCAAATGAAAAGGGAAAAGTAGTTGAGTTGGTTACATTCATCCTTGGAAGGTTTAGCATGGATATTAGGAAGTTGCTTTGCAGTAAATATTTGCTGCAATTCAGGGTGAGGGAGTTTTTTTAGCAAGAGCAAGACTCAAAGTGGCCTAGGTACATTACAGGCCTGATTCCCCATGGGAGAATCTATCCGTGGGCATGGGTGCTATGCATCTCTGAGTGGGAGCTGGGCCCACACCACGCAGAACGGTCTCCTGCAATCCCTGGCTGCAACTCTTATCCAATTAAACTTTTTTTCCAAACCCCTTACCTACCCTTTCTTCTTATAAAAAGGTTGACTTGAGATGAGATGTTAAGATGGTTTTTGAGGGTACATAAGCCGCTATCTTCTCAGATTGTCAGCATCTGAATAAAGTGCTCATAAAGATTCAGTCCTTGTGTCTACTTAATGGTTTTGGTGGTGACAGGCAGTGTGAACACCTATTTTTTTCAGTTTCATTTTCTGGCAACTTTGGTGGGACACCTTCCCAACTCTTCAGTAAGTCTAGGTATTTGGCAGGGAGTCCCATTAGCTATCTGGACCTAGGTGCCCCAGGGTACAGATTTGGATACTCCCTAGCAGCTGCCAAGTGATTTTACTTGGGGACTCCAATTCTCAGCACTCTCTGTTGCCTTCACTTTTGAATGAATCGCTGCACTTTCTGGTTCAGAACTGCAGTCCTGGATTACAACGTAGAACTGGTCATTAGGAATTAGGGTTTGTGTGATATTACAGAGCTCTGTCTGGTTGAATTGTAGTCCCAGCTTACAACTTAGAACAGTTGTCAGGAATTAATGTGCCTTCTGGTTTGTGTGATATTACAGAGCTTTGTCTGGTAGACAAATGGGGTGGTGAGCTTCCATTCCGTGAGCTTTTACAAGAAGATGAAGAGTTTTCCTTGGGACAGCCTACCACCATTTATGCAACCCACCAAGTGTTGAGCCTGCTTGAGCAAAAATGAAATTTTTGGCTCACTGCTAGAAGAATGGGAAGGTACCAAGCAATTTAAAACTGAGTAAGGCCCTGGCTGGTGTGGCTTAGTAAATTGAGTGCTGGCCTGCAAACCAAAAGGTCACCGGTTCAATTCCTAGTCAGTCCACATGCCTGGGTTGCAGGCCAGGTATGTCCCATTGGGGGCATGCAAGAGGCAACCAGTTGATGTATCTCTCACATGTGAATGTTTCTCTCCCTCTTTTTTCCCTCCCTTTCTGTCTTCTAAAATAATCTTTAAAAAAAAACAAAACATGAACTGTAAGTTAATCCTGCCTCTCTTATTCCAGAGCCTGACTCAGCCATATTAATACATGACTGTGCTGAAATATACACTTGATTTAAGAGAGAATGTGTATCTGGAAGGAAAGAGGACTATTAACCTCCAATAAAAAGGAAAGCTTGCAACAGAAATTTGAAATTATTAGAGGCTGTTCAGGTAGGTACCTTTATAGGTGATAGTTATGCACTACCCTGGGCATCAGAAAGAGGACACTGAAGTGGCTAAAGGAAACAATCTGGCCAATTGAGCAGTGAAAGAAGCTGCTTAAGAAACATAATGCCTTTAGTACCTGTTCTAGACTTGTCACAATTTGACCCTGAATATTCAACTGCAGACTTAGAAAAAGGTAAGAGCTGGGATTTTGAACCACCTTTATTAAACCATGGCTCACAGGTCCTGGAATTTCTGAAGCCATGTGTGCCAGAACAATCCTAAGACAGATCCCTATCAGAAGAAAGAAAGGAGATAATAGCCAGGGCAGTACCTGTTTGAAGACTGGCAAACTTTACCCAGACACTGAGCATCCTAGGATGGAAATATTTGTTAGTCTTTGTTAATACCTTTTCTGGATGGGTAGAGGCCTAGCCTACTAGAACTGAGAAATCCTTGGAGGTAATGAAAGCCCTAATGAAGGAAATAATTCTTTGCTTTGGCCTATCTGGCAGTATCCAGAGCAATAATGGACCTGCTTTTGTTTCAGACATTACACAGAAGGTTAGTAAATTTTTAGGAATCAAGTGGAGACTCCACACAGCATGGAGATATTAGGCTTCTGGGAAGGTAAAGATAAATCACAACTTGAAGAAAAATGTAGCCAAATTGTGTCAAGAAATTCATCTCCACTGGGATCAAGTTTTACCTTTTGCTCTGATCAGGATAAGGGTGGCTCCTCGAAGTGTCAATTGAGTCCTTATGAAATGGCGTACAGGCAACCGTTCCAGGCAACAATTAGGATGGGAGAGATGTATGTAGATCAAGAAGTGAAGGTAAAGAACCACGTACAATGTCGAAGTCAGACCTTAGCTGTAATTCATGACTTCACTTGTATTAGAGATCTCTCCCCCACAGGTTCGGTACATTCCTTTGATCCCGGAGATAAGATGCTAGTCAAGACTTGGAAAACAGGATCCCCAGAAAGCCAACTAGAAGAAAAGTGGACTGGAACCTACATCAAACAAACTTTCATGTTTTGTAGGCATTTGTACTACCCTGGAAAGATAATTGGGGACTTATGATAACCCTAAAGGACAGGGAAATGTTTTCCTTAAAAAAATGCTAATGTCCTGACTGGTATGGTTCCATGGGTTGGGCATTGTTCTGCAAACCGAAATGGTCACTGACTTAATTCCCAGTCAGGGCACATGCCTGGGTGCCAGGACAGGTCCCCAGCTGGGGTTGTGCAAGAGGAACCCATCAATGTTTCACCCACACATTGATGTTTCCCACTTTCTCCCTCCCTTCCCCTCTCTCTAAAATATAAATTTTTTTTTAAAGGTAATGTAGCCCCAGCTGGAAAATGCAACATTTGTCAACTGTACTAAAAACTGTTATAAATGAAGTGCAACACCAACACTAACCTACCTTATCACGCCTTTAGTCACATCAAATTGCCTGCAGAATGGTTTCTAATAAGTGGAAGGACAGTTGTATTCAACAGCAAAATGATTACTTCCATATGAAACAAATCTGATAGAAATAAGATAATTACTAACAGGAGAATGGTAGAGTAATTCACGAGTTAAAAGATTTTAGCCTTAGATGATAGGCTTAAGTGATTAACGCATGTGGAAAGTTGTTATTGCAGGCACAGGAATGCATGACCTAAGTGACTCCAGGAAGTCGACAAGTAATTCAACCTTTGTGCCCCAAGGAGTCTGCAAGCCATGGAAATGGTATCTGAGTTGTTGACCAACAGATTAAAGAAGTACTAGGAAAATTGCCCCACACTGCAACTCTTATCTAATTAACCCTTTTCCAAACCCCTTACCTACCCTTTTCCTAATAAAAAGGTCAGCTTGAGATGAGATATTAAGAGAGTTTTGAGGGTACATAACCTGCTGTCTTCTCAGATCACTGGCATTTTAATAAAGCACACATACAGATTCAATCCTTGTCCTATTGGTTCTGGTAGGAACAGGCAGCACAAATACCAACTTTACTGGTTTCATTGAGAAGGATATCCTGGCTACAGAGGTCCCCACCTGAGAAGCGAGGGTTCTCAGTCCCATACCAGGTCCCACAGCCCAGGGTTTTGGTGCCAGGAAGAGAAATCCCTATAACTTCTGGCTGTAAAAACCAGTGGGGATTGAGGCTGAGGCAGAAAGAGGGCTTCTGAGCCTTCATCCCATTTTTCCATTTCCCTCATGTATACAGAACATATCCTGGAGGAATCTATGGCTCTTTCTCTCAAGAACTGTTCTCTAGGCTAGAGCAGTGTTTCCCAAAGTGTAGTATGGAAAGCCAATTGAGATGGTACTTTGATACCATCAGCCTATTTCTACTCCCTGGGCACAAACCTGTGCATATGTATGAACAGCACACTCTGTCCAATAAATAGCCCCATCTAAAAGCATGCTGGCATATGTAGTTGGGCACATTGTTTAGAGAGGGTGTGGTTATCTAGGGCCACCAGCAAGGGTTGTCCTAGATAACAAAGGAGTAATTGATCTTTGTAATCTGCTGCAGCTGGAAGGACACCTGATTTTGGCTTTCCATCTACTACAATAATATGTTCATTTTAAAGTTTCATTTTAGGATAAATTTAATTTTAAAGCTGAGTTGACTTAAAAGTATTTGTAAAATATTACATGTTATATGAAAAATTACGTGAATGAAGTTTGAGAAACTGCTTTAAAGGAAATTATTGATCTGTCTGTGGTGGTCTTTGATACAGTTGTTAATGTCTGAAAAAATGGGGAAAAACTCGAGTTAATTCCATTTCCCCACATTAAAGTGCATAAAAGCAAAACAAAACTGTGCCTAAGAGTGATAGATCAAACCCCTTTACTTTAGCATTTGTGGGGAATTGCTAGCCTTTAGCTATTCCTCCTTCCAATGAACTATGTTTACCAGTATATTTCATTCACTTATACAAATCTTGTGTCCATCCCCTTAAGTCTTCTGCTACTCAACCATCACTGAGGATTTAATTACTCCTTAAAACATGTGAGATCACATATCTGATAAGATATTGATATCCAGAATATATAAAGAATGCCCTACAACTCAACAAGAACAAAAAAAATTGAAAAATAGGCAAAGATTTGAAGAGTCATTTCTCCAAAATTATATACAAATGGCCAATAAACACATGAAAAGGTGCTGGACACCACTAATTAAGGAAATGCAAATAAAAACCGCAATGAGATATTCACACTCACTAGGATGGCTATTACCATAAAAAAAGAAAAAGCAAATGATGAGAATATAAAGAAACTGGAATCCTTGTGCATTACTACTGGGAATGTAAAATGGTACAGTTACTATGGAGAGAACAGTATGGAGATTCTTCAAAAACTTAAAAATGGAATTATCATATGATTCAGCAGCTTCACTTCTGGATATATATCCCAAAGAAAGCAGGGACTCAGATAGTTGTACTCCAAAAATCATAGAAGCATTCACAGTAGCCAAAAGGTGGAAGCAACCGAAGTACCCATTGACAGATTAAGTGGATAACCAAAATATAGTATATGAGGTCTGTCCAGAAAAAATTCAGCCATTGTTAATATAATGAACAGTTTGCATAGCACAGATGTAACCTGGCAGCCAAGGAGTGTGACTAGAGTGTGTATGCATGAACAATGATGACTCCATGTACTACTCAGTAAGGGCAGTAGATGCTGTTGAGTGAGCATGTGTACTGTGTGGCCACCACATTCAAAATGGCTGAGTAGAGCAATGAATCTGCATCAGATTTTGCATTAAGCTTGAACATTCTTCCACGGAAACTATCCAGATGATTTAGAAGGCTGCAGTTATGAACAACTGGTGATTGGCAGTTTCATCGCGACAGCAATGCACCTGCTCATGCATCATGTCTTGTGCAGTTTTTCGGCCAACCATCAAATCACCCGGGTGGCTCAGCCCCCTTACAGCCCAGATTTGGTGCCCTGCAACTTCTGGCTTTTCCTAAAACTAAAAACACCTTTGAAAGGCTGTAAGGGGACAGATCTCAAACCATCAATGAGATTCAGGAAAAAAATGACAGGGTAGCTGATGGCGATTGGAACAACTGTGTGAGGTCCCAAGGCACCTACTTTGAAGGAGACTGAGGCATGATTACCTTATCTACAATGTTTCTTGTATCTTTTTCAATAAATGTCTGTTTTTCATATCACATGGCTGGATAGCTTCTGGACAGACCTTGTGTACATACAATGAAATATTAAGCTCTGCTACAACGTGTATGAACCTTGAAGACTTTATGCTAAGTGAAATAATCCAGGACAAATACTGTATAATTCCACTTAGATGAATTACCTATATAGTCAAATCCATAGAGAAAAAATAGAATATAGGTTACTAGAGTCTGAGGAGAGTGGGTAATGAAGAGTTGTTTAATTAATACAATGTTTAGTATAGGAGAATAAAAACCAAGGTGGATGGTGGTGATGGTTGTACAACAATGTGAATGTACTTAGTACCATAAAACTGTACACTTAAAATAGTTTGAATTGTAAGATTTGTTTATATTTTACCACAATTTGTAAAATCCACTATGTGAGAAATTATCCAAGTAACTTAAAGTACAATCTGAACCATATACTATATGTCTCATGTGAAATGGACAATCAGATGAGCTCCAAATACTGATTCCTGCCAACAAAACTGAAATACTCAATGTAATTTGCATGGCATTGTGTACTTGTGTCTATGCTCCTTTACTCACAGATTAAAATATTAGACTGATGCAATAGTGTTTCTAGGTCCCCATTTTAGGCTTTTCTTTTGCAACCTTGGCAATATTACAGTAGAACAGGTTGGATTCAAAAGGAAACCCTTTGGTTTGCCAGGAAGGTACCCTAAAACAGAAGGGCCAGTTATTCAACATTATACATGAGGCAACTCCACGTGGCCAGGAGTTAAAGTGCTACAAAAACAGTTATTCAGGCTTTACCTATTTAGATCGCTGGTTTATGTAGACCATTTTCAATGCATACTTTTGCTGCAAACTTATTTTTTGCAAAACATTACAAAAACCTTAAAATGACAAGCAACTTCTAAAAATATGAAAGCCAATTTGTGTTTTGGAAAATGTCCATAATTTTATCTACTTTTAACCAAGCTACTACAACTACTCTTTTTTGTAAATAAATGTTTTTATGTATTTTACAATATTAGAATACAATATTTCACAATATTAAAATACAAATGTATTTTTATGTATTTTACAATATACATAAACTGGGAGCATTTCTCAAAAAAAAAAGAGAGAGAGAGCTATCACTGCCTCAAGGGCTTCCATATTCTTCAATATTATTATCAATGTTAATATAGTATTATCTGTGTTTGAATTAAAGCAGAGGAAAATCCTATAAGTGGTTTGGGGGGGCACTTTTATTCTCCTAAATTTTAGAAATATTATACCCATTTTAGGGTCTTCGCTAAAATGAAATTTGCTTATAAGTAGAGTGTGATGCAGAACCCTGGAGGTTTCTAATATTTTCTGCAATTATATCTTGTCAAGGTAGCATTTCTCTGGGTCCTGCAGCTAGCAGTCATCCCGGGCAACACTTTCTTGACAGGTTGTAATGCTCCATCAGTACATCATAGGATCCAATTCTGTAAAGCCTTCCAAACATGCATATTCACATACTTTGTTCATAGTTTAAACTCCTAGAAGATAGTTCAAGGGAGGTCTGTAGTTTGACCCAATTTAGAATAGAATTACCAGGTACCCAGTTGTTTGTGCATTTCTTGAAGAAAATTTATGATAATTTCACTCATGTAAAGGTCCAATATTTCTTAATTAATCAAGCTTCACTATCATTTTGGAATAACAGAACTTCTATACAAATATCTTTTAAGCTCACCATTGGGTTATATTAAGTGCTTTTGTGCCACTGCATTAAGTAGATTGCAGCAGGGAGCATCCTTGGCACATACAGGCAGGTGCATGTTTTTGCAGCCCAGCCCAGTAGGGACATATGACTCCATTGGCAGGGCTCCAAACGTGTTTCAGAGTTGTCTCCTTGCCAGGTGGTGTGCAACTATGTGGTAGTTTTGAATTCTTTCCTTTTAAAAATGTTTTCTATTTCTCTTGTATTCTTTCTTGCATCACAAAGTATACTTCTAGAAAAAGGAATATTCATCTGCTGTATGAAATAAGATAGACCATCTTAAATCAGCATTTAGAAAAATTAATTTTTTTAAGATTTTATTTATTTTTAGAGAGGAGAAGAGAGAAAGGGAGAGAAACATCCATGTGTGAGATTTTCAGTGAGAGGTGAATGGAGGGAGAAAGAGAGAAAAACATCAATATGTGAGAGATACATGGATTAGTTGTCTCTAGCATGCTCCCAACCAAGGGACCTGGCCCACACAACCCAGGCATGTGCCTCTATGTCAATTCCCTACCAGGAATTGAATTGGTGAGCTTCTGGTTTTCAGGCCAGCTAGCAACCCACTCATCCACACCAGCCAGGGTAGAAAAATTAAATTTAGTTTGCAAAATTCTAAAATAGATTTTTGGTGTTTTCCTATGTGAACCTTACTTTTCTCTATTGCCCTATTTATATAGTGAATAAATTTACCTGTGGAACACTGCAAAAAAAAACCACCAGAAAAAGACCTCTGCAGCAAAAGGGGTTTCTTCCAATATCTTTTCCCCTTTTCTTTCTTAGTAGAATCCTTGGTTTTCAAGGGGGTCCATCTCTGCCCAAAAGAAGACTGTATTTCCCCACTTCTCTGTAGCATTATGTGACCATGTGATAAAGTTCTGTCTATTAGGATATAAAAATAAGTAATCCATGGAACTTCCAGGAAATATCATTAAAGGGAAAGGACTATTCTACTTTTCTTCTTCCTCTAGCTACAATGTCAGTGTGATAGTTGGAGTTTGAATAGCTAGCTGTCTTGGACTATGAAGTGGAAGCCGAAAATAAGAGCCTGGTGTTCTACCGCAATGGAATGGCATATCAGCCCTGGAGAGACTACCTCCAGATATTTTTTTTTTATGAGAGAGAAAATCATTATTTTGTTAACCACTGTAATTCTGGATTTTTTTTTTTATTTGTAGGTAAGCCTAATTCAATTCAAATGTGGAAAGAAATTATCTTCTTTTGAGAATTCACCATATTATGCTGTAAGTTCTTTAGCTTTGGCTAATCATGGCATCTCTATTTAATAAGGTTATTCAAATATGAAGGATGTGCCCATAGTAATACAGCTAACTCGTTTCTCTTTCTGAGGACATTAGTATCTTCAACATGATGTTCACTTCTTTTGAAAGAATAGCATATCTTAACAAGTAGAAATAGGTTATCTAAAACAAATAACTTGCTACTTTACATTTGCTAATAATAAATTCAGTATTCATTTTCAAGTCTTGTGTCTAATGCAATTGTGGGAAAAAAAACAGTATCACTGATAATTTGTGTTCTGTTGAATTAAAATATTGAGGATTGAATTAATAATATTAAATACATTTTGCATTGGAGAGGATTACTTCTAGAGTGCTGACAAGTTTATTTCTTAACCTAGATGGTGGTTTCATATATATATATGTGCTTTATAACTATCCATTTAGCTGTATATAAGTTTATATACCTGTCTATATTATACATGTCATTATAATGAAGGATTTAAAAAGTGAATTTTGTGGTTTATTTTTTTATTTTTTATTTTTTAGAGAAAAGGGAAAGGAGGGAGAAAGAGAGGAAGAGAAATGTCAATGTGAGAGAAAAACATTGACCAGTTGCCTCTCACATTCACTCTGACCACAGACCAAACCCACAACCTAGGCATGTGCTCTGACCTGAAATCAAACTGGTAACCTTTCAGTTTGTGGAACAATGCCCAACTAACTGAGCCACACTGGTGAAGGCTTGTGGTTTCTTTTAAAAATATACACTTTTG
>CM052538.1:50352323-50378946 GCA_028533065.1 Trachops cirrhosus
ATCCAGCAAAGCTTTCATTTAGAATGGAAGAGCAGATCAAGTGCTTCTCAGATAAGGTCAAGTTCAAGGAGTTCATCATCACCAAGCCCTTATTGTATGAAATGTTAAAGGGACTTATCTAAGAAAAAGAAGATAAAAAACATGTACAGTAAAATGACAGCAAACTCACAATTATTAACCACCACACCTGAAACAAAAACAAGAAGAAATTAAGCAAACAACTAGAACAGGAACAGAACCACAGAAATGGAGATCACATGGAGGGTTAGCAACAGGGGAGTGGGAGGAGGAGAGAGGGGGTAAAGGTACAAAGAATAAGTAGCATGGAGGGTAGGTAGAAAATAGACAGGGGGAGGGCAAGAATAGTAAGGGAAATGTAGAAGCTAAAGAACTTATGACACATGGACATGAACTAAAGGGGGGGAATGTGGGTGGGAGAGGGTGTTCAAGGTGGAGGGGAATGAAGGGATGATAATAGGACAAGTGTAATAGCATAATCAATAAAATATATTTTAAAAAAAAATTCTGATTTAAGGCAACAGATAAAGGGAGAAAAACTATGAGATTGGCTGCTATTTTTACACTTAATATTGCCTGTAGTTTATTGCCTAATTAATACAGATGACACACGGGTAGCATAGGTTCCACACACAATGGGTGGCTTGGTCATTATCTAAGCATGTATCATATCTTTAATCTTCACATTGACCATGAAGGCAGGTATTCCTTTTTGTTGTTGTTGTTGTTTCGTTTATTTACAGAGAGAGGAGAAGGGAGGGAGAAAGAGAAGGAAAGAAACTTCGATGTGAGGGAAAAATATCAGTTGATTGGTAGCCTCTTGCACATGCCCCACTGAACCTACAACCTAGGCATGTGCCCTCACTGGGAATTGAACTGGCCACCTTTTGGTTTGAGAATGATACTCACCTAATTGAGCCACACCAGTCAAGGAAAGGCAGATATTCTTATCACCTTTGTACAAATAGAAGCATAAAGATTATGTAATATGACTCAGATCACACAGCTAGTAAAAGTGAGGACCTAGAATTTAAATCCAGAAATATCGAATTTCAAAGTCTTCACATCACATTGGGCAATTGAGATGTTTATCATACACTACAAATGAGATATAAAAGACAATATGGCCCTGGCTGGCGTAGCTCAGTGGATTGAGTGCGGGCTGCGAACCAAAGCATCGCAGGTTCGATTCCCAGTCAGGGCACATGCCTGGGTTGCAGGCCAGGTCCCCAGTGGGACCACATGAGGCAACCACACATTGATGTTTCTCCCCCTCTCCTTCTCCCTCTCTTCCCCTTTCTAAAAATAAATAAATAAATAAATCTTAAAAAAAAAAAAGACAATATGGCCTGAACATGTTCAAGACTTTATTTTCCTGCAAAGTGAACCAAAAAATATGTAGATATACCAGGCTTTAGTGGGTAATATAGAAATATTTGTGGCAGACTACAACATTAATGATGATCCATTTTATACAGAAGGGGCTATAAATAGAAAAAGACCAATGCAAAGAAGAAAACTGAGCCCTGGCTGGTGTGGCTCAGTGGACCGAGTGCCTGCCTGTGAATAGAAAGGTTGCTGGTTTGATTCCTGGTCAGGGCACATGCTTGGGTTGTGGGCCAGGTCCCCAGTTGGAAGCATGAGAGAGGTAATGAATTGTTTCTCTCACACATGGATGTCTGTCTCCCTCACTTTCTCTTTCGCAGACCCTCTGTGAGGGAATACAAAAATAAAATCTTTAAAAAAAATAAAACTGAGGAAACTTCTGCCTGAGTCATGTTTAAATTGGAAGATGGACAAATAAATAGAAATATTTATTTAATGTTTTCGTGATGTTGAGACAACATTCTCGTGATTGTGAGAAACTTTGATAACAATTTTCACAGTAGTTGCATTTAGCTAATAAGAGAACATTTTTGTTTTTAGTCTTTCCAATTTTCTGAATTTTCTATCATTTTACTTGAAATATAAAACTTTATTTAGAAAATATTAAATGTTTTGCTAAACTATCTAGAGTGATTAATGATACACTCAGTTACTTCAGAGAGAGCATTATGGGGTGTGTATCCTAGAGCATTTTTGAAAATATGACCTGACTTTTGGGGGGCGGGGGGCAGAGGAATGAAAGCAGAAGTAGCAGTTTGTTTTTCAGCTGAGATTTTTTGTTGTTGCAAAAACCAAAAGCCAATGCTGGCTACGTTAAGCAAAATGGAATTTATTGGAAGAGCTTAATGAATTCCTGGAAAACTGGGGGATCCAGCTTGGACAAAGAACAGGAACCAAGTTGCTCTCAAGGGTCAGGGAGCAAGTGATATGCAGCAGTGTCAACCTTTTGTCAACTTGTAACTGTTTTTGTAACAGTGCCTCACTGATTCAAAATTTGATGTCCCAAAGAGTATCTGGTTGTCCAGTCCTCAATCATAGGCTCAACATCCCCCTCCCTGCTACTTCCCCACCCCTGAAGACCTTTGTCCCCATTTAAAAAAAGCAGCCATTTAGAAATTACACACTATAAAGAGTTCTCAAAAAAACAGGTTGGGTTGCCATTAGGACAGCCAAACAACAGTAACTACCCACTGTAATCAGCATTTCTACATCTCACTGACAACACAAGGCTCTTTGTGTGTAAGCTTTTAGAAAAGAAAATTGAAAGGCCAAATGTCTGGGTCAAATTTCTTAATTTAGTTATGTATGCTAAATTAAGATGCAAATTAAATATATAAAATAATATTAATTTAGAAATATCACTTATCTCTTAATTACTGCTTCTACTCCAATACTAATCAGAGAAACAAAAACTGAGTATACATAGGTCTTTAAAAAATATGATTGATTATACTAAAGGAAGTACAATAAGGAAAAGGATAAGAAATTGTGGGCAATAACAAAATTAAGAGGTAGATAGAAAAAAGAAATAAGGGGTGAAAAGAGGAAAAGAAATGGAGAATATAGTAAGAAACGTGTGTACAAGCCTTTGGCAGCTTCCTCCTGCAGCCTCGCTCTCTTTGCTAACACATATACCTCATTAGTCTTCCGTTCTCTTCTTTTCCCCATTACTTGGATCGGTCCCAGTGAGTTCTCTGTACTAGGAAAAAACACTATAGACAAGCCCCCTCCAGGGGTTCTGGGCTTATTCAGATCCCAGAAAGTCAGGAGAATGAATTCCTGTCAAGTACAGTTTCCCTGCATTGTCAAATGAGCTCCAGAGAGCAGTGGGATAACAGCAGCAGCCCTGGTCGGCTTGGGCAGAAGCCTGATGAATGAACAAGACAACTGCGGCCAGGAACCTATTCTACCCTTTTCTTCTTCAGTAACCAAAGCTGTTCCAAAAGAAAAGGGAGCCAATTTTAGGGGAAGCTCAGTAAGCAAATTAAAGGTCACCCACCCCACTGCCTGCCTGGCACCCACTAGGAAATTTGCCAAAGCACATCTGCTGGGAAGCACTTGTGACTACCCATCACATTTTCTCTCAACTAAAATAGAATCTAATGGTTCTTTGTTTAGTTTTCAATTTTTTCTTCAATAAGCTTGAGCTAGCGATTTTCAACCTGTATGTTGCAAGAATTTTTAAAATGTGCAATATCCAACTATTTAGTCAGGAGTATTCACTGACATCTTTTCCCTTAGATTGTCAAATAAAAAATGATAACAGCCAACACAACAGTAGCTGTCCAACGTGAATGAATTAAAATTACACTTTTTTTTTTGGTCAGATAGCAAAAAAAAAAAAAAAAAAAATATTGGTGTTTCCCAGAATTTACTAGTTTGTGTGCCATGAGATGAAAAATGTTGCAAGTTGCTGGCTTAAGTAAAAGGGATGCTCTTTTTTTCTTTTTTTAAGTATTTTTTATTGATTATGCTATTGTAGTCTTCTCAACTTTTCCCCCTTTACCGCTCTTCCACCCTGTCCCCCTACCCTTCCAGCATTCCCCTTAGTTCATGTCCATGGGTTGCACATGTAAGTTCTTTGAGTCCTCTGTTTCCCATACCATTTTTTATCTCTCCCCATCTATTTTATGCCTACTAATTATGCTTTCTCTTTCCTGTACCTTTCCCTCCCTATTCCTCCCTTCCCCCTCCCCACTAAAATCCCTCTGTGTGATGTCCATGTCTCAGATTCTGTTCCTGTTCTGGTTGTTTGCTTAGTTTTTGTTTTCATTGTTTTTCTTTTAGGTTTATTTGTTGATAGTTGTGAGTTTCTTATCATTTTATTGTTCATATTTTTTACGTTCTTTTTCTTAGATAAGTCCCTTTAACATTTCATATAATAAGGGCTTGGTGATGATGAACTCTTTTAACTTGACCTTATCTGGGAAGCACTTTATCTGCCCTTCCCTTCTAAATGAAAGCCTTGTTGGATAGAGTAACCTTGGATGTAGTTCCTTGCCTTTCATGACTTCAAATACTTCTTTCCAGCCCCTTCTTGCCTGTAAGGTTTCTTTTGAGAAATCCCCTGATAGCCTTATAGGAACTCCTCTCTAGGTAACTCTCTCCTTTCCTCTTGCTGCTTTTAGGATTTTCTCTTTGTCTTTAATCTTGGGTAATTTAATGATGTTGTGCCTTGGCGTGTTCCTCTTTGGGTCCAACTTCTTTGGGACTCTCTGGGCTTCCTGGACTTCCTGGAAGTCTATTTCCTTTGCCAGATTGGGGAAGTTTTCCTTCATTATTTGTTCAAATAAGTTTTCAATTTCTTGCTGTTGTTCTTCTCCTTCTGGCACCCAAAAGGGAAGCTCTTGACCAACGATTTGCAGCAACATAATCACTGGTTACTGAAGTCCTGAAAACTCCACAGGGCCCCTAAATTATAGTCTACTTTGAAAATGAATAGCTGTATTAGACAAACAAATATGCAAAGTCTAGGAGTAGTAGTGTGCCCCTTCTCAAGATTGTGATAAAGTCAAAAGCAGGAAAAAGCAGATTAAAAAAATGTTATACAATCTTCCTGCTCTGTGTTTTTCTCAAAAGAGCATATTTCGTGTTCCTTTCTTGAGTAGTCACCCCATTAACTCCTTTTCCATATTAACAGTATGTCTCAACTGCAGCCAAGTTTTGCTCTATTTTGTAAATGAAAATTTTTTTCCATCAGAAATAGCAACCATAGGAACTTTTAAAAAAGCAATGATTATCAGGAGTAAGACTTGAAGAGTAAAAATAGATCCATATAGGCTTCATTTTATCATATGTATTTTTTTAAAAATACGTAGTATGTAGTTTTGCTACATAACAGCACACGTGTAAAGGATAATTTGGAGAATTTTTTGATAAAATTTTGGTATTTACTAGGAATAACAAAATTTAAAATAAGAGCTTTAGACTTTGAAAGTTTTATTTGAAAATTAATATCAATATGGGAATATGAGGCCTGTCTGGAAAAACTCCAACCATTGTTAATATAACAAGAATGGTTTGTGCCACATCAATGTAACCTGGCAGTCAAGGAGAGTGGACTGGGATGCTCAGATGTGAACTATGATGATTTCACTGTACTAGTCAGTGGAGGTGGTAGATGACTTTGAGTGAGCATGTGTACTGTGTGGCCGTTGCATTCAAAATGACTGAGTGAGTAAAGCAACAAATCTGCATTAAATTTTACATTAAGCTTGAACATTCCTTCATGGAAACTCTTCAGATGATTCAGAAGGCTGCAGCTATGGACAACTAGTGATTGGCAACATCATCACAACAACACACCTGCTCATGCATCATGTCTCATGCAGAGTTTTTTGGCAAACCATTTAATCACCCAGGTGACTCAGCCCCCCTACAGCCCAGATTTGGCCCCCTGCAACTTCTGGCTTTTCCCAAAACTAAAATCACCTTTGAAAGGGAAGAGACTTCAGACTATCAGTGAGATTCAGAAAAATACAATGGGGCAGCATATGGCAATTGAGGGAACTGCATGAGGTCCCAAGGTGCCTACTTTGAAGGGGACTGAGGATCATTGTCCTATGTACAATGTTCCTTGTATCTTCTTCAATAAATATTGCTATATTTTAATAGTAAATGGCTGGATACTTTCTGGACAGACCTCATATATCCTGGTAATTGGGTAGAAGGCATATGATAATTGATGTTTAATACAGAAAACAGTGGTTTCTAAGAAAATCAGAATATGTGCCCCTGAGATGGGCTTCTGAAAGTTGAGAAGAATCAAAATATATTAAGCCTTTAGAAAACTCATGTTTTCTGCATGGATGGGAGAGCTTTAAAGCAGGAACAACTTAGGAGAAATAAGCCTGGCTCTGTATTTCCAGAAAAAGGGAACTAGAGATAGGCACATTTTGTAAGATTCAGTGTTAAACTGGGTAGGGGTTTATTTGGCTATCAAGAGTGCATTTTTTACTTAGACTGAGAGGCCAGACTTAGGGCTCAGAGGGAAAGGAATGTACATCCCTAGTTCCCAAGGGAACTAAAAAAAGAAATTTAGCAGCTGCTTTAAATCTTAGTAGCAGTGAGGGTGTATATCTAAACTAACTAAATGACCCCAGTTTTGGCCTTGCAGTAGGAATAAGTGGACCACAATAGAAACTGAGAACAATTTAAAAGACAACTCTGTGTGGGAACATGAATTAAATGTCTAGGCAACACACCTGTTTATTTACCTCCTTTGTACATACTTTGTACCTAAGGATTTGCCTGAAGTACAGTAAATGGCTGACAATGAAATGGGTCTGGACTTAGCAAGCACACATGACATGATCCCAAGGACATCCCAAGAGCCTAGAATGAGCTCTACAGGCTGACTATCTGAGTCCTCAGTCAAGGTTGAGCAATGAATGAACCCCACTCAGCTCTGGAACCTACTGTAGGACTTGTCCCTGCTCAGCTTCCTCTGTCTCTCAGTTTGGTAGTTACTCCACTATATTGTTGATAGCAAAAATGGTTATCAGTTCTTTCTATTGCATGCATGCCTGTTTGCAAAATGAGCTTGCAGATCTTCCCATCAGGAAGCAGAGTCAATTGTCTCACTTCTTAAATCTTGACTATGTGACTTGCTTTGGCCAATGGAACATTAGCAACTACAGTGCAAACAAAGACTTGAAAAGCATCTGTGCACTAGGGTTTGTGCTCTCGCTGCTGGGGCATCTGTCCACTCCTACTCAGAAAAACTGTAGGTTAGCCTGCGAGAGGATGAAAGAGTATGAGGAGAGAGAACCCAGTCAATCCAGCCTCTCAGTTGAGACTCAGATGAGATGAGTCCAGCTAACACATTGTGGAGCAAAGACAGACCCAAATTGCTAACCCACAAAACTGTGAGTCAATAATAGAATTCTTTAAGTTACTACACTTTGGTTTTGACTTGTAATACAGCAAAAACTAGCACCATTACTGAAGAGTAGATACCTAAAAAACAATCTAAAAAACAAACTAATCAAACAAGAAGAACAGAGACGGAATCATGGATACAGAGAGCATTTTGATGGTTGCCAGATGAGAAGGGATTTGGGGGAATGAGTGAAGAAGTGAGGGGATTAAGAAGTACAAATAGGTAGTTACAGAATAGCCATGGGTATGCAAAGTACAGTATAGGAAATAGAGTAGCCAAAGAACCTACACATGACCCATGGACATGAACGATGGTGTGGGGATTGCGTGAGGGAATGAGGGTGCTGGGCGGAGGGGGCAAAGAAGGAAAAATTGAGACAACTGTAATAGCATGATCAATAAAATATAATTTAAAAAATATATGTTAAAATAAACTAAATGTAGTATATCTTTATTTTTATAGTAATTTATTATACATTTTTACAAATACAATTTAAGCAAAATTTAAGAAGTACACCTAGCTACAATTAAGTAATTCACTGGAATTCAGACATCCTCAATACAGGCATACCTTGTTTTGTTGTGCTTTGTTTTATTGAGCTTCACAAATGTAGTTTTTTTTACAAATTGAAAGCAAGGCCTTCCACCTGCAAAAAGATTATACTCACTTTATTGTGTTACTGGCTTTGTTACAGTAGTCTGAAACTGAACTTGCAGTTTCTCCTAAGGTATGCCTGTATTTTAATCCATGGTAGAGCAAACTACAGCCATAGGGTCAAATCCTGACCTGTTTTTGTAAATAAAGTTTAATTAATTTACATGTTGTCCATAGCTCCTTTAATACTACAGCAGAGTTGAGAAGACAAGACAAAGAGCATCTGGTTTACAATGTCTAAAATACTATTCGGTCTTTTGCAGAAGTTGAAAATGCTTGCTGACTCCTGTTCTAGTGCTTACTGCTGTAATTAATCATCATCATTATCATACATTGTTATCATCCCTATGATTGTATCCCATGGGATGCAAGTGGAAAGAATATTCCCTTGATGAAAAAGCGGATACCTATATCTCTAAAATTACTATTCCTAATCTTTACATGAACACTGTAGTCAACAGATGAAAAGAAACTCTTCTCTTCATCTTAGTAAGTGCAAACGAAGGAACTCGCCTTGTATTAAAATGCATTTGTTTGCCATCTAAGCCTATATATATAATTTTTACATAACTGGGATAATATGATACATTTAAAAATATTTTTAGATAACCATTAACCAAAATCAGCTTAAAATAAAATATGGACTATAAAGCATATACTAGACTACATTTACTTAGTGAAACTAATTATTAATGGTGTTTAGGGACTATACTAGCTGTTAACAAAAATCTTACTTACTCATGGATCAGTATAGTATCCTGGGGTCCTCAGAAAAGAAGGGCAATCCAGGAGAGTCTGAGTGTTCCTTCTTTCATTGGATTTCTTCTTGAAACTGATATTTGAGTCTTTTTTTACCACTGGAAAATTCTTAGCCACTATATCTTTAAGTGTTTTCTTGCTCCATTCCTTCTTACTCTATTCTATGTCTCTTAATCTCACTTTCACATTTACTATTCCATTATCTCTCTTTAACTGTGTCTTTTGAATAGCCAATCCATTGTATCTCTAATTTTATTTTTAAAAATTTTCATTTTTAGGAGTTTTGTATAATACTTTTTAAAAATGCCTGGTTATTTTTTGTGGTCTCCTGTTTCTTAGTCATATGTCTCATACTGTCTTTTATTTATTTTAGCAAATTAAGTTTACTTATTTTATATTCCAAATCTGAAACCTTTAGTCTTTTCTCCCTGTTTAAATTTTCTTGTCCTTTTTGTTTTTGTTTTCTTTTTTTAAATTGTATTTTATTTTATTTCTCTTTCTCTTCTTTGAACACCTTTAGTCTTTTCAAGTGTGATTCTATTATTTATTCCTTCTCTTAAGTCTCACCCATGGTGGTGTGTTTCCTCATGTGTTTTGTGTTTTCTGATTGTAAATTAATGTTTGTGTAAATTCATCACTTGTTATTCTTTGAAGTCTGTGTTTAAGTTGGGTTCCTCAAGAATGGATTTACACTTGTTTCTTCCAGGTACCTAGGGGCATATAGGTTGTATAAATTCATGCCTTAAAATGTAAGAGGACACCCTTGTCTTTGGGAATTCTTAGGGAAACTTTTCCTATTCTCCTCCCTCCAGCCAGAGCCAAAGCTAAAATTTATATCACTATCTTACTCAAGAGGTAGGACTGTCAGATTAAACAAATAAAAATACGTAATACCAAGGATCCAAAATGGTGGTGGATTAGGTGGAAGATGCATTAACCTCTTCCCAGGACCAAATTAGAACTACAACTAAATTATAGAAAAATCATCCTGAATAACCAACTGAGGACTAGCTGGAAAGAAGTCTTATAACCAAGTACTTACAGAAGAAGCCACATTGAGACTGGTAGGAAGTGTGGAGACACAAGACTGCTGGCTAGGATAGGTCAGCTTTTGGGGGAGGATTCCCCCTGAGAAATGTTGGATGTAAACACCAAGCTGGCTACCCAGCCTAGATCCCCAGAACCTGGAAAGACACCCACATAACATTCAGCTGTGAAAAGCAGTGGAGTTTCTGTCTACCGGGAACAGACAGCGAGAGACACAGCCACTCTCTAAAAGGGCCAACACTCAAAATACTGCTCACCAGCCACTTACCCTGGGCTCCAAAAGAGGGAGAACAAAGTAGATTAGAGCCATGTGAGGAGAGTCTGGGTTTGTGGCGCTGAGGAGAGATCTGAAAGGTCAGTTTCCAGTGCCCTTGTGCTCATTCATCTTCCCACACTGTAGATGCCATCTCTCTCAGGCAGAGCACTCTCTGCCATGTGGCCATAGCCTTGGGGGAAAGCAATAGCCCCACCCACTGGGATCTCTCTTGCCAAGTCCTGTGTAGTTTACACCCTTCTGAAGAGTATATCCAGAGGATCTTTCAGCAGCTAAGCCTAATGGGCAGCCTATAGGCAGAGGCAGATCTTGGGGAGTTTTGAGGCTTTTGCTGATCTGTCCCCAATTCTGGTGCTGGTAAAAGCTGGCCTTGGTGTGCATCTTGGTCCTTTCACACACACCCAGGCCCAGCAGAGGAAGCCACAAGCAGTGGATTGCTGATAGCTACAAACAGGTTGCCTAGTGGCAGTCACAGGCAGTGTCTGACATAAGACTGAACCAGAGTCCCTCTGAATAGGCCCAGAACCACCACACCCAGTGTCCAGTTCAGAAAACAACAGAGCAGGATCCAATAAGCTTCACAAGCAGCATATCCACAGGGAGATCTCAGAAGACACCAAACCCTGCTAAGACAAATTCTGCTTCATGAAATCAGCACCTGCACTGCAGCTTGCACACTGTGTTAGGAGGTGAGCCTCACAGTCAGCCACTCTGAGGGTTAATCTCACATATGAATAGGCCAATAGCAATCAAGACTCAATTACAATAGGATGACCTACGTAATTCACAAAAGGACATTCCCAGAGCATCCTTATTAGGTGATCAATGTGTCTGTACCACTGGACCCCATAGGATACCTATTATATAAGGCCATTCTACCAAGACCTGGAGTCACAGCAGATCTACCTAATGCACAGGAACAAACACTAAGGAGAAGGCCTCAAATGAAAGCACAGGTGAATTTTGCAAAAGAGCTCAATGTAATGGAGGCAAGGAATTTATCAGATACAGAGTTGAAAGTAATGATTATAAGGATAATCAACAGCATGAAGAAGGACATAGAAAACATTAAATAGGACAAGTTAGAAATGAAGAATGCCATATCTGAAATAAAAAATACACTGGAAGGAATAAACAGTAGGTTAAATGAAACAGAGGATTGAATCAGCAATTTGGAAGACAAGGTAGAAAAAAACAATCAGCGCCACAAAAAGAAAAAAAATTTTAAATGAGGATAGTTTAAGGGACTTTTGGGACAACATGAAGATAACATTTGCATCAGGGGTACTATTAGAGGAAGAGAAAGAGAGCAAGGGATTGAGAACCTATTTGAATAATGAATAAAGACTTCCTTAACCTGGTGAAGGAAAAAGACACACAAGTTCAGGAAGCGCAGAGAGCCGCAAACAAGATGCATTCAAAGAGGTGCGCACCAAGACACATCATAATTAAAATGGCAACAGTTAAAACAAAGAGAGAATCTTAAAAGCAGCAAGAAAAAAGCAGTTACTTTTCTACAAGGGAGCTCCCATAAGACTCATCTGATTTCTCAACAGCCCTAATTGCTGGTATATTAACAAGGAGGCCATGATTCTGACAGGCTGCTCCCAGCCAATGACTGAGCATGACAGGGATACCAAGGAGGCGCATTCCCAGAAACCCTTCAGATCAGAAGGGATTAGCATGATATATTCAAAGTGATAAAAAAGCAAACACCTACAATAAACAACTTTACCCAGCATGGCTATTGTCTAAAAATAGAAGGGGAATAAAGAGCTTTCCAGACAAGAAAAAGCTAAAGGACTTCGTTATCACCAAGGCAGTATTACAAGAAATGTTAAAGGGCTTGCTTAGAGAAGGAGAAAGAGTAACAAACAGCGGAACATAGTTTAAAATATAAAGTGAAAATAAATATGTACCTATCAATAATCATTTTAAATGTAAATGTTGTACTATTATAGAAATTATGATATTATAGTTTGAACACATAGATTTATACTTCTAGCTTCTTGAAGTTATGGTGTCCCTAACTCTGGACCCTAATGACTTGCACCTATAGCTGCATAGTCCCTATGTGTAAAGTAGGAATTCTAGCTCAGACTCTGTAGTAATTCAGATCCTCTATATGTGGTGGATGAAGAACCCAATGACAGCAAATCATCAGCCAACACTAGATTAGGCTCTAATGATAGGATCTTATCCTTGAACCCCAGTATCTCCAGAAAATGGATTCCTCATTTTTACTTCTGTGCCCAAGTCCTTGTCTTCTACTTTAGTAGGTCAGAAACTTGATTGCAACTTTTCTCCCTATGTGGCTCTGCCCGCAGGGCCCACCCCTCCCCACTCCCGGCTGCCATGGATGAGAATAAGTCTACCAAGACAAGATCTGCTTGAGGAGGAAAGGTGGCCAATCTCTCAAAGGAGAAGGGCCAGGAGCCCATTCCTCAATGGGCTTTTATTGGGTTCATTTGCACAGGATTACAGATAAAGCTCATTAATCATTGTTAGGCAGTAAGGATCAAACAATAGATAACAAGGAACTCTGAGGGCCTATTTTGAGTCAGGGCCAGATAGCTAAAGAGCTGTAAAACTTTGAGGAACAAACTCACTTCTTGCTTGGACCCTTAACATTTAATTGAGAGCATTCTAAACTAAGCAGTTTTCACAGGATTTTACATATTCCTTCTTAAGCCTGATTGCCCTGGGAACCCACCCTTTCCAGCACAGGGCTGTACCACCCTGTCATTGTTTCAGGATTAGGTGGAGCAAGGGAAGTAAGGCAGTCATTGTTTCAGGCTTAGGTGGAGCAAGGGAAGTGAGGCAGGCAAGAGATTAGGAGACTTCTCCCAGACAGAATGAGGACTCAGTCTTTGTCAAAGCCGAGGGGCAAGGGTCCATCACTTCCTTTTGCTGTACCTCCCAAAGTCCTTCCTTGGGGGCCTCCCAAGTGATTGTGCCTATCTTAGATTGTTCCCCCTTGGGGAATCTTACCTGTCATTGGCTAACCGACCAAGCATTGGGGGCCAGTTATGGATGAAGGAGCAGAAGCAGCGCTCCTGCCAAGGAGATAAGCTTTTGTCTCCTTGGTGGCTTACGTTCCAAGGTCACTCCCTCAGCCTTAGCCTTGGAGGGGGTTACAGCTGCTGAAACCAGGCATGGCTTCACTGCTCCCACCCACTGAACTGGATTCTTCTCCATTACCCAATTCCATCAAGCCTAATGAATGAATTGCTCCTCTAAATGTTCTGTGACTAAGTATCCAATAACTACTCTTAGACCTCCCTTTCCTTCTGGAGCTTTTCCAGCGGTTTGGGATCTGGACATCTACCAGTCACCCACTTTTGCTGACAGCCATGTGGTAGAGCTAGTATTCATAACCTCCAAACCCTATGCTTGTCTATACTAGATCCCACAACTATCTATCCTGACATTTTCACAAGGTTCCCAAAATGAGAGATTTGGCAGAGGGGCATCTGAAAAGAAGCCCTCTTGAGAAGACTGGCTTCCTAAATAGTCATCTTACAGGGGCAAAAGCCAACTCTTTGTCTAGTGGATGTCAGTATTACTGAAGGCCTCATTGTTCCTGACAGGAGATATTGCAGCAAACCTAGGGAATAGAAGAAAAATGGCCGACCATAGGAGACCTTCTAATTTCATGGCAAAAGCAAATTTGAAACTTTCTTGGTTGATAAATCAGTTTATAAAAATATGTAAGGCTTTGCAAAAGCAGCCACTAGATTTAGGGAGTCAAATAGGCGTCCCATATCCTGAATCAGTATCTTTCTGAGGTAGAAGGAAAGTAATGCATGTACTATATTTTGAAATAAAAGCAGAATTATAGCTTAACATTTTCAATGACCTGGATCCCTTTATTTAAAATGTTCTGACTCCAATTCCCTGTTCAAAGTACAACTGAGAAGGGGGTCCAGATGCATGATTAAGGCCTAAACCCCAAAACTGCCTTGGATCATACAACTATTTCAGTTAAAATCAGGGGTAGTTAAGCCTAAATTATGCAATTGTCTGTGGCAGCCAATGGTATATGCCTCTCAGATCTACTATTGCTGGAAGCAAAATTCATCTCCAGCCCTAATGGCTGGTATATTAACAAGGAGGCCACAATTCTGACAGGCTGCTCCCAGCCAATGATTGAGCATGACAGGGATACCAAGGAGGCCCATTCCTAGGAGAACTCAGGGGTTCCTCTGATGGGTGACTTTAGCTCAGGGACTCTCTTTTGACCTTGCTGAAATGTTCTTAGAACTACATGACAGTCTATGGCTATCCTCCATTCCTTTTGTCCTCCTTTCCTCCCTGTGGAGAACAGGACCAATAAAATGGAATTGGTCCAATCAAGATAGCATAAAGTATATAAAACAAAATGGAGTCACTCGTGTCAATCATGAGTCAACCATGGCACTTTGTTTCAAGAAAGAGACAATCTAAGTCATGCTAGACACATCTGGCAAGGAGACACACCTAAGATATCTGCACACGTGACCAGAACAGCTGTGTCTGTGAAGCAGGACCACCCCTAGATAGGCTCCCAGGGAAATTCCCTACTGCCATCAGGTGTGCCAAGACACTTATCAAGAGACCCAGAAGGGTGGAGTACATGACTCGCAAGGGTATAACTGAGGCAGGCTCCAGACCACTGCTGAGACAGCCGAGCTCCACACAACAGAGGGCTGCTCCACACCACACTGATCTCCCTTGGCATCAGCTACCGGAGGCTCTGCCCTGCTGGACTAAGGACTTTATCTGCCCTGCTCCCCATCTGGCTCCAAAAAATTCTTCCTTGCAAGGTGCTGACACCCCCTGCCCACTGTGTTTTCTGCTAGACATCCTGACTGAGACTCTGGTACTCAGGTTTATTATTACCTCTTGATTGCTGTGTATGTGTGTTATATTTCTCTTAGATTGTTAGAGTATAAGTAGAATATTAATGTATGTTGATGCTCTACTTTAAGTGAACCTGCATTCAATAAAATCTAAATGAATAGCATAGTTTCCTTATGTGACTCTTGTCTGTTCCTTGGTGTCAGGTCGCTCAATAGGCTGCTAGCTGAGCAGTTGCCCAACTAACTGATAGGAAAGACTGCATTGCAGGTATATGCTCACGACACTCCCTCCCTCCCTCCATCCTTTCATCTCTCTTTCCTTCCCTCCTTCCCTCTCTTCTTCACAGATCATACCTGCTTCACAATCTGATGGCTCTCCCTGCCTCCTCCTGCTCCCTCCCCATTATCCCTCACAGGTGTTTTCCTCATACTCTCCTATACATCTAATCATTTCTTAGCATCTGCTTCTCAGAGACTCTGGACTAAATCATTATTTAACTATTTTGTTTTACATGTGAAATTTAGGACCGAACATAATTTCTGAAGTTAGGACCAAATATCATTCACTAGAAGAGGGAAGACCTAATAATGAAAAATAAATATGTGAATTATATTGATTAATTAACTGTTGACCTAAACCTATAGAAAAGTATCCTAGTTCTGGGTAACTTAAAATTTCTAGAGCAAGGCCTTGTAGATTAGAAGAGCTACTGTAAGATCCAAAAGGAAGGAAGTAGGCAAGCCAGTTCTCATTCTAGATTCCCTAGAATAAACTTAGAGAGGAGGCTGTGCATCTAGAAACCATAGCACGGCCTCAAAGCTTAGCTAGGGGTAGGCAAAGCCCTGAGGTCCATGTTATCCCTTCATTATCTATCCACTCGTGCACACAGTGAAGTCCACTGAGCACCCACTATACAACGTGTAGTGCATCGGGCCCTGAAATAAGAGAGGTCAGACAAAAGCCTTGCCCTCAAACAGCTCAAATCAATGGGAGAGATAAGCTTGGAAACAGATCAATGACTCGATAGAAGCCCTAAAATTGAGATATGAATTGACTTGGGAAGCCAGATAAGGGCACATCCAGTTCTGCCAGGCAGGCACACAGGCAGGCAGGCAGATATTTAAAGTGGAAATTGAAGGATGAAGCATTTGGTCAGACAGTGAAGAGAAGTGAAATGAAGGAATTCCATTTAGAGCAAAATGAAGATAATACCCACAAGGTCTCTGAGGCCTTGCAACACTGGTTTCTGCCAATCTCCCAGCATCACACTCCCCGCATGTCGCCTTGCTTCCCAAGCTGCAGGCACTGAGCCTTCTCTTCCCCCTCTGGTGTGCCAAGTTCTTTCCTACTCATGCTTCCTACTCATCCAGTGACTGACTACCCATCTAGCACTTACTGTGGACCAGGCGCTGGGAGTAAAGTGAATATGACAGAAAAGGTCTCTGCTCCTCCTGATCTAACAGTCTGGTGGAAGAGACCAGATAAGCAAATAAAAGATATGTAAAAGAATAAAAGAAAATTTCTGACAATGTTTGTGGTAAAGAAAATAAAACAATAATATAAGGATGAAGGCAACTACTTGAGAGTGGGTGCTCACCATCCTTCCTGTAAACAATTAAGCCGTGAATTACCATATAATCCAGCAATTTCGCTCATAGGTATACTCATATATGGCAAATAAATTGACAGTAGGGAGTTATATAGCCATGTTCATAGCAGCCCAAAAGTGAAAGCAGCCCAAGTGTCCATCAGTGGATGAACAGATGAACAAGAGTATATACATGCAATGGAATATTATTTAGCCTTAAAAAGGAAAAAATTCTAACACATGCTACAACATGGATGAACCTTGAGATTAACATCTCGCCACTCGAAATAAACGAGTTATAAAATGACAAATACTGTATCATTCTACTTAGATACTTCAAGTAATCAGAGTCATAGAGAAAGGAAGTTGAACGGAGGCTGCTGGAGGCTGGGAGCAGGGTACAATTTTAGTTGCACCGTGACATGAATATCAGTGAACAGAACTGCTCAGTGAAAAATGACACGTTTCTAAGAGGAATCCAAAATCTGGAAACAGTTTAGCTGGGAAATTTTAGGCTGGGTCTCTCATAAGGCTAAACTATACTCTGAACTGTACATACACTGAAAAATGGTTGAAATGGTCAAAGTTAAGTATATTTCACCACAATTAAAAAAAATAAGAATGGCATTATTTGTGACAAATTCTATTGACTGGAAGTGAGTGACTTGAAGAACTAGCCCACACTCAAGGAGAGATGAATTAAATTCCACTTCTTGAGAAGAGGAACAAAGAGTTCGTGGATACATTTTGAAAACTACCATACCCTTTAAAAACTTCCATTCCAAAATAGACATAATTGGTATAAAGAGAGAAAAATACACAAACTCCTTTCACAAAGTACTCACAAACTACTTCAGTGCATGGACTTCATGCAAAGGCTGACCTTGGAAGGCAAAGACAAGAATGTATGCTCATGTTGCCACTTAGTGCTTGGCTTTTATTTATGTATACATGTAGGACTTGATCAAAATCTTAATTGTTTTCCTACAGAGAATAAAACACTGATAAAGAGGTCAGCGTACATATAAAATATTTAATCTAACCTCAATGAGATATTATTCTTTTAGAAAGAAAACTTGATGTTTAATACTTTCAAGCCAAATATAAATACCTATGAGATAAGGTGTGTGGCAAAATGGCTGTAACTGATAAAGGCTACAAGGACTATCAAGGACTATAAACCCCCAACAGAGTTATGGCTTAGAACCAGCAAAAGACCAGTTCAATTCAACGTGGCAACTAATTTTACCTTGATATAACTCCGAGCCTCGTTATACATCCATTGTAATACATTAGCATACACAGTGACACACCCACGTCACCATGATTGGAAATGGAAAGCCCACATAAAGACACAGTGTGGCTAAGAACCCTGGTGGGTCACAGACCTTCAGATCCCCGGCCCCCAGAATACCTGCATCATCTCAAGGACTGCATTTAAAGTTGTAGCCACACAATGTTTGTAATCGGCATTTTTGTTGAATTGCTCGGGTATTTAGAGTACATATTCAAGAAGAGGCTTCTTAGTGGATTCCCCTGTGATCTCTGTGCATTCACACCTGGGCCTTTCACTCACAGAATGGAATGGGGTTGGTCGCAGGCTTAGGAGGCCCTAGGAAAGCTGTGGCTGATGATCAGCACTGTCAGTAGACTCAACCGCCAACTGTCTTACTAACACCCTTAAAATTTTGTGCCAGATCATAATCAAATAGAAAGCACTTAAAAGACAGCATCTCCACTTCTCTTCACAGTCATGTGCTAACATACTGTGTGCTTTTCTGGTTTTTTATTTTTTGTTTTTTTTCTTATTTAACATGCATGCTTAGAACAAGTTCTTTTAAGTAGCTTAATTTGGTCTGTGTATAATGAGTATTTTATTTTTCTCTCTGATTATTCATTTATGTCTTCTTACACCCCTTCTGATGAGAATCGAACCCATTTCTAATTTAACCTACCACAATGCATAGGCTTTTTTGGTAATATACACATTTTCCTTCCTCTTCTTTTTCTTTCCCCAGAGAATATTACAGAAGAGTTGTAGTTATTTCTCAATTTTAGACATTTGTTTTCCAGGGAAACAAATCAGCAAGAGAATAAACTTAAAAAAAAAAAAAAAAGGATCAGCACCTTCTCTCTCTCCTTTTACTTTTTTTTTAATTTGTTACTTGACATGCTTGTGGTTAAACTTCCTTCAGGAGTCAACAGAACTTTATCAAAGGAATTACATGTAAATTACAGCCAATTTTTACTGACTGAGCTTTCCATGTATCAGGGGCTTTCTGCTATTGCATACTTTCCCCAGCTCATTTCTCACTCAAAATTCCGCCCTCCCCCTCCGCCCTCCCCTCCCCCTCCCCCTCTCCCTCCCCCTCCCCCAACTGCTCCCCCACTCCCTTGCTTTCTCTAATGGGCTAAAGGAGTTAATCTTTCTACAAGTGTTTCCATTTGGGGCGGGTACCAACAGTTTTACCCACAAAGGTTACCTCTACTGCTCAGTAATTGCCACAGTTTCTCTGCCTTCCTTCCATTCCTGTAGAAGCACAGGTGCCTGTAGTTTGGGAGATTTATTTCTTTTGTTTTTGTTGGGGGTCTGGGGACAGCTGGGAGATGTCGTTTTATCTGAGGGAAATTTTCTTATGGGCATTTTTCACTTTCCTGCCAGTGGAGGAAAAAAACAAGAGTTAGACTAAGTAAAAAACAAAAAATTTAAAAAGTACTGGCAAAGAATTGGGGCTCAAATGACCAGGGTTGTTCCCTGACATCCCATATTGCTCAGTACATGCGAGATTTGTACTATGTAAGTGACCTAACCCCTCGGCCGCCAGGTTCGCTTTCCTGTATCGCTAAGCCTTCATTTCTTAAAAGTCATCATTTTCAAAAAAAATAATCACCCATTTAATTTCTTGTTTTATTACATTAGTTCAATAATAACAACCAACAATCAGAAGGCTCTCAAAAATGGTACCATATCTAAGAGTTTTCTATTAAAGTCTGTGTGCGATTGCTTTCAGTATAGTGAATAAATAATGTTTAGATTTGTGTTTCTCCCAGAAAGCTGACTCTGAAATGGGGACGAGTGTACAGGACATTTATGGAGTGCTCCTCCATAACTTATGGAGTGTCTCACCCGAGGAAGGGCAGGAAGGGCAGGAACCGGGTCTGGGCAGATGTGAAGATGGCTAGGATGAAGTCTTCATGAAAGCTCCAGTCGCCCCACAGAGAACTCTGCACCTGGATGGTCCCATCTGAGTGAGTCGCTGGCGTGGGCCACACGGAAAAGGGCGCCCAGCCTTGGGTGCCGCACATCTTTTCAGACGAGGTGATTCACAAGGAGCCAGCAGCTGAGAGCTGGCTGCCGGCAGCCCTCTCGCAGCTGGGGGACTAAGGTCTTCATTCCTGAAGGGGGTCCAGGTGGTACACTACACAGTGCATGACAGTCGGATGTCCTTTCGCAGGAACACACCACGGTGTGAGTCTGAAAATGGAGAGTTCACAGAAACCTGTGACACGTCTCCATTAGCCAGAAGCCCCTTGCCTCGGAGCTGGTCCATGGCTACCAAGCAAGCTCTGACCTTAACCAGCAGAGAAAAAAAGAGTAGAGGAGAAAGTTTATGTTCACTCCACCCCCCAAATCCCCTGCATTATTCTGTCTTGGGAGGATGGCAACTCAGGTGACAACCCCACCTAAACCCCCCAGGGCAGGAGAAGAGTTGGGTTTTCAGCTGGGTCTCTGACAGACCTGCAGTTATACCTCCTCTGGTCTATTTCTGCTCTCCAGTTTCAACCCAACAAATCGCTTTTCCCACACTGACATCCTGCTTCCTGTGTATTTGTGATAATACACAAATGTGACCACGGTGAGGAAGGGGTGACTTTTCTGGAACGGTAACTTCCCCACTCCACGTTTCCCCTCCCCCTTCCAGGTAACTCTGAGCCCAGCACCCTTTCCATGTGGGACCACCCTGAGCTCCCCCAACACGTTCCGCAGAACCCCTGCACGAAACCTTCTAAAGCCGTTTTGGAGAAGAGGATGTTACCACTGGCTGATATTCTGAAATGATTTGGATTAAACTCACAAAAATAACTAATAGAATAAGACAATTTTTCTTAACCATGACAAATCACTCTTTTTTGTTGGGAAGAGAGAATGTGTTCATATTTCCCTTCAAAGTTTTCCTTCGGAGTTGAGCTTTGTAAAGAGGCATATTAGAGCAGATTATTGGTTCTGTGACTTGTTTATACTCACAGAAGAAATTTTTACATTATATCTATTTGAAATTTTTGGCTTGAATACTGAATAATAATATATCACAGCCATTTCAGCCCGACTAGAATAAAATAGAGTTTTACGTGTATACAATGCAAAAATAGCAGACATGGGTGTGTAAGAAGGAGGTGGCATGAGTTCAGATTCTTTTGTATGTTCTTGGATAAGTAGGAAATTTAGAGGACCTGATAGACTTTTGATGAAATAAAACACATAATGTTGAAATCAAGACTTTCTTCTATTTCAAAAAGAATTTTAAAGTAATGAGAAAGAAAAATCTTGAAGCCAGGCGGTGAAAGACAAATACCATATGATCTCACCTTTAACAGGAATCTAATCAACAAAACAAACAAACAAGCAAAATATAACTGGAGACATTGAAACTGAGGACAGGCTGACAGTGACCAGAGGGGAGGGAATTTCAGGGGCAGGGGAGAGGGTTTGCAGGAACTAGTATAAAGGACACAGGGACAATAACATGGGGAGGTGGAGAAGGGAAGGAGGTGGGGAGGCCTGGGAGTAAAGGGCAGAAAACTGTACTTGAACAACAATTAAAATAAAGAAATTATAATTAAATAAAGAAAGAAAAATCTTGGAGAGCAGGTACTGCATGATACATGAAGAAGAAATAAAACAAAGCAAATCAGTAAGCTATGCAAAGGGGTCTCCTAAAAAAAAGAATGAAAAGAAGAAATCCGCTGGAGGCATCAGATTAATCTCTTACCTCTAATTCACAAAGTGTGTGACTTGAATTTCTGGCTGCTTATGAGAGGATACATCACTCTGTTGACGTTGTCGTCCAGGGGGCTCACACTCATTTTCACACCGGGGACCGTGAGTGGGCCTGCGCGCGAGTTCTAAAGAGAGCGCTAGACACATCCACCGGCCAAAAGCAGTTTTGAAAATCCTTACTCCATCTTTGTATTTGTCTGTGAAAACGAAGCAGTGGAGAGTTGAGATGACGGACCCTCCATATGTTTTCCATTGTCACATAGATAATAAGAAAAAAGCCACTATTTAACCCAGGCATGGGTTATGCTAAAGTGCATGCTCTTCCCACCACCCCACCCTGATTCCTGGAAAAGGTTTGTGAGCAAACCAAGAACCTATTACTGCGAAAGTAGAACTGAAAAATTTTAAGAAAATGCCAGGACCAGATTCTTATGCTACAAATGGATTTCTGTGGAATAATACTTTGGGAGAGACTAGAGACTTTTAGTTGAGCACAGAATATCTGAATCTTATGGGGTTATTTATTTATTTGTAGTTGTAAATATAGTATCTCTGCAATTTTCCCAGGAGAGAGCCATAGATTGCACCAGATTCCAAAAGATTTATATGACACAAAAAACATTTAAATAATTTGTATGTTAAGTGATCAGATGTGTAAGGCGAAGACAGTCAGAAGTAGAAACCAGAGATTATGCTAACAGAAAAGAAGGCAGGCAAAGAGAAAAAAAGGAAAAAAAGGAGCAGAGAAGATTAAAGCAGTTCTTGCCACATTTCTCCAATTTTCCCTCACTTTTCTTTGTCCAGTACTTTTGTTAGCTGCAGAGAAATGAATGCTGGCCTTGAGATGCATTTACCTAATACCAAGAGTTGCAAAAAAAAAGACAAGGTCCTTCTTTCCTCTATCTTACAGACCTGGGGATAGGGCTGGGAGGTTATAAAGGGCACCTCTACCCTTGGAGACAACAAGTTGGCATCATTTTTATGACCGGCCTTGAGTTAAAATATCAGCAGATATGGCTGAATGAAGCCACAACCAGAGTTGAGTAAGGTGATCAGAAATCAAAAAGGGATTCTGACTCAACGATAAATGACGTAGCAAGCTAAATATACTATAGTATATATAGTTATATAGTAATTACAGTACATACGCATTTTGAATTTAAGGGGAAATGTGAGGTTTCCTGTCATGGTTAATGGTAAGGATATGAATAAGCAAAAAGTAAACTATCAATCTAGGTAGCAGAGCGAGTTCTGTGTTCTTGCTCCAGGTCGACCACTGACTGTGTCATTTCACTTCATTTACTTTTCCCACGTCATTAAGTGGGCTAAATTCCTTCTTTTACCCACAGAAGATTTTTTTCTCTCATTTGCACAAATTTAAATGTGGTAAAATTAGTAACCGAGATAGAATTTGACTTTTGGAGGTCAGTATTCTAGAAAGCTCAGATCTATAGAACTGAAGACTGCTCACTGTAACAATTTTAAGTGAACCCCAGGCATTCAGATTCACTTAGGCATGAACAAGAAATAAAGGGTTTAGTAGTATTAGTTTGAATGAGACTAGTTTATGTAGTTCATGTCACACATCCATGGAAGGCTGACAGCAGCTTTGCTCTGGAGACCACCAGAAACTCAAGCTGACATTAGCTCCCCTATTTTGTGACACTGTTGTGTCAGCACTGGTTCCAAGGGCACAGTGTGAATGACCCAACTAAATCCTATTCACAGCCCGGTGGCCAGAATTAGTCACATCGTTCTAAGTTAACAGTAAAAACCTGTGAGAAAGAAGAGCAGCAGGTATGGTGATTCTTTTCATCTCTACCGTAGTATGTGTTTGGATTTTCGTGGATTGTGTCATGCTACCATCAATTTAGAAACACAGTTAAAGGACTTTTATTTAAAAATCCTGATAGGAAGGGAGGTGCAGTGTCATCTTATGCAGTGTCGAGCTTTGATGTAAGAATTCTCATACGTTAAAGAAGTTTTCACATTCTAATGAGTACCAGAGCACTAGAGAGTTCAACAAAACTCAGTTTCCTGGTGTCTGTACCCTAGAGATTTTAATCCAATAAACTCTAGGTGCAGGAATTTGACTTTTAAGAAGCATTTTTGAAGATTTACGTATAGGTGATCTTCAGGGTTGGATAAACACAAGATTGTTTCTGGCCATATACATCAGGGTTTCAGCATGTGTGAGAGACTGTGTGTGAGGTCTCGCTTTGAGGAAGGAATAGGGTGCTAAGAAGCAGATGGCTGGTACTTCTCTCTCATTGATCCTCACAGACAAAAGCCTTGGTAGCTATGGATCCCCAAACTTCAGAGGTGTGTGGAGAAAAACAACTGAAAATGAAAGAGAGAAAGAAGGATTCCACTGTGAGAAGCTTGAAAAAATGCAGAAGAGTGGGAATAGGGATAATGAACACCCCTAGGAAACCAATCCTGTTACTGGATAGAGGGATGCATTTATCTGGGTCAGCATATGGTCTGGTGGAGGGAGAAGGTGCTGGAAGTGCTGCACGACACGGCAGACAGTCTGGAATGAGACAACATCTGAAATGTTCCACTGGGGCCCTTTTTTTCTCACCGTGAGACCAAGCATCACTTGTAGGACGTACCGAAGGGAGAGTCCAGCAGCAACGGTCTCTGAGGAGCCAGTCCCTGCGCACAGGGCAAGCTAGGTGGAGGACAGTGCCCTTGGTGATTCCAGGCAAGGCATTCAGGTTGCCTGGCTGGGTTCCAACCCCAGTTTTGATCAGCCAGAGAAGGGAGACAAACTGAAATCTCCAAACACACCACCATCCACAGGACAGCGCAGGTTCTCTGTCCATTGGACTGGGCCTCTATCAAGGGTTTCCATAAAGTCAAAATTGAGTATGAAAATAGTTCCAGCTATGGTAGAACCACTCCCTTCCCCACTCTGCAGGTGGCTTTGGGATCAACACATATAAATGATGCTGATCCAAAGTCCCAGCTCACTCACTTTCATAGGGAAGATGCAAATCGTGCTCAGGTGAACAGGGAGATTAGCAAAAAGACCACGTGGATATCATTTAGGGGTAATAGCAGGTCTGTGTAGAACTGCCACCTATTTCAAAATAACTGAGCAAGAAGGAACCCAGCCTGGGGTCTGTGCAAAATTCTGCCCCCTAAAATAAAAGAAAGATGAGGAAGCTCAAAGGGCATAAGAAAAAGAGCTCACTTTGGGAAAAAAAATAATCAGAAAATGGTGTCTAATCTTAAGTAAATTATAAAGAAATGTGATCATAATAACAGATTGGTGATGACTACAAACCTCCCAGAGACCCAGGACTTAATGTACACAGTAATTGGAAGACTTCTCATTGCCTCCCTTTAGGAAGGGGCTAAGTACATTTCACAGAGCTGTAAATATTGTTTAAAAAGATACAGTGGAAAGGGGACAGGCACGTTGGATAGGCAGAGAGGTTGCTCATCTAACCGCACACCCTCCTTCCCCCTTTCCTGACAGAATCCTACGGGGTCCAGGAGCCCCTCTCTGCACACATCCGTGCCCTTGAGAACAGCCGGCTCATCTCCGGGCTCTGTATGCTGACCAGTCCCAGTTTGGCAGTGAAAAGGACTGTCCTGGTGACTGTTCTTGGTCATGGAGGGCACTTGACACAGTTGATGGAACAAGGCTGAAAGACACAGGGGAACATATGTAGTCTAGCCTTGGTTGCCACTGGAAGTCATCTTGTGACCACAAGGAGAAGGAGCTTGTTGATGGGCCACCAAAGATAGCAGAGGACAGAGACAGAAGAAACCTGGCACCTGATGACACTGTCCAGCCCATCTGACCTCTGAACTTTCTGTTGTTTGGTTGTTCATGCCAAGTGAAGTCATGATTTCCTAACTTAAACACAGCGGCTTTTCTTTCTTTTTTGTACACTTCCATTTTGCTGGCCTTTCTTTTACATTTAGTGGTTATGCTTATTGTAATGAGAAAAAAAGCTATTTTTATTTTGACCAGTTAATACAGAAGGATACTTAGAGATACGAAGAGGGACCCAAAAACAGAATTTATTTATAAAAAATTGTGTATTTATTCTTGCATGTTTAAGCTTCAGTCACCTTCAAACTACTCTCCATTTGATGCAGTACACTTATCATGGTGTTTTTCCCACTGCTCAGTACAGTTTTTGAACTCATCAATTTTGATGCTTTTTAGTGCTTTTGCTGTTTTTTTGTTTCATCTCTTCCACATCAGAAAAACATTTCCTTTGAGGACTTTTTGCATCCGGGGAAACAAAAAAAAAAATCACTCAGGGCAAGATTAGTTGAATAGGAGGGTGGGCCGGGGGGTCATGCTGTTTTGGGTCAAAAACTGTTGAACACTGAGCGCGGTGTGGGCAGGTGTGCTCATAAGTCCCCCATCATGAAATGGAAGGACATATTGACAGAGTCTTAAAAAAAATTCACTGAATCTGAATGCAGCCTCTCACAACAATACCAGCTAGTACAGTGATACAGGTGGGTTCCTAGAACACTCACCTAGTGGGAGAAGCCTGTACTACAGGAGGCCCACTCTCCAGAAGATAATTCTGGGTTTTGGGGGGCCCCTCTCATATCAAAAACTATTTAAGACATATTATTATATTTAAAAGTAGGTTACAAAGTTTTTTAATGAGATGATTCCAATTTCATTTTAAAATAGATACATAATGCTATGTATGCATTGTGAAAAAATCTGAAGGGATACCTACTAAAATAATTGCAATTATTTTTTAATTGTGGTCATATTTATTATGTCATATTTTTGACCCCCATGATGAATATGGAATAACTCACATATAGCTTTTAAAATAAATAAAAATTTAAATAAAATAACTCTCTTTACTATTAAATATGGTATCTGACTCCCATCTGCCTTACCTTCTGTCACATATCTCAATTTGTGCATAATTCAGGTCCATAATTCAGGGTGGGGTGACATTTGTTTCAACATCTCAACATTTAATGAGTTGTCTATCTTTTTATTTATCAGTTAAGCTAGCTCTTTGTGCTCTAGGTTTAATCACTAACATTCTACTGTATGTGCCTTAGATTATATTGGCTGATGACTTTGTCAATGGTTTTTCTCCCTGTATGTGTGTCTGATTTTCATGTATTTAACATGTGAGTCTTTTCTTTTTGGCATCTCCCACTCAGAAGTTATAC
>CM052538.1:50379446-50394544 GCA_028533065.1 Trachops cirrhosus
TCGGTTGTTTCTCCTCTGCCACGCCCTTCTCTTCACACCCTGAATGCTTAAGAGACACAGAACTCAAATCCTTTATACTGATTTGGCCTTTATGAAGATTAAATTTGAAACTTTAAATTTTAAACACTTTCCAAATTATCTTTTAATTCCGTCAGTTTGATGTACATTAATTTCTGACCTATAAATCAAAGGATCTCATTAAGCAACCTCATTTTTCCTCTTCCAACATTCCATTATAAATCTAGAATGTATTTTTATTTAAAGACTAAACTGAAATATGGCCTAAATCAGTCTTTTATCTTTGCAGCAGTATATAGCATTCCAAAATCATTCAAGAGCTTTCCATGTATTGAAACAGTTCTGGCCTTTCTTGGTTATCCACTCTCTCACAGTTTCGGATTACTCACAACTCAGCAATTAGTGAAAGTGATAAAGGGAAGAAGCCAGCAGTCTGAGTAGCAGGAAACTTTGGACATTGTTATATAAATATCTAGCGGGCAACTCCAAATTGTACTTGCCCAGCCTAGACTAGTGCTCTCCACCTAACTGCCTAAACTCTGAACTTCCTGCATTCCCTCTCCGTTCAATACCACCACCGGCATCCCTGTCACAACCTGCATCATTTAACTTTTCTCTCCTTCATCTGTGTATCCCATCTTCTTAACAAGACTTGTCAATTCTGTCATAGTCTTATTACTCCTTCCGTTTCATTCCCAAGTCTGCCCAAGTACAGCTCTTCATTTTGTCTTCTTCCTCCTTTAATTCATTTCCTTCCTTCCTTCCTTCCTTCCTTCCTTCCTTCCTTCCTTCCTTATTAAAAGCACAGTTTGGTTTCTTAATAAATTAAAGATTGAGTAATCATCACCACAGTCCAATTTTAGAATATTTTTCTCACCCCCAAAAGATCTCCTTCCCATCTACAGTGCCTCCCCCCTTTTATACCCTTAGCCCCAGGTAACCACCAATGTATTTTCTATCTCTATATGTTTGCCTTTTCTAGATACTGCATATACATAGAATCATACAATGTATAGCTTTTGGTCTTTGTTCACTTAACATGATGTTTTTGAGGTTCAACAGGCCTTAATATTCATACCTAGTCAATCGAAATAGCCCCCTAACTGGAATCAGTATTCATTTTTACATCCATTCCTTAGGCTATGACATACAAGCTAAAGTCCAAACTCCTTAGAAAGGAAGAAAGGAAACATTCATGCTTCATTCTGACTCTAAACTCCCACTGTATCTTCCATATATCTTGTGTTCTAGCCACTCCAGACAATTGACTAGTCTCTGAATTCTGCATATGGTCCTTCTGAGCTTATGTTTATGCTCCTTAAGTGCTTTTCTTCTACCCTTCTCTGCTCTTCTCCAGCTGTGTTATTTATCCTAGCTCACCTTCAAACCTACCCTGACACCCATTCAAATGAACTCTTCCTTGCTTCATATGTTCCCAAGATGTTTTGCTTTTCCTTCTACTATGCTTACACAGTCATTATCTGTTGTTGAAATGAAAACACCAATTCATTTTTTAGTATTTATTGAGCATGTCCTTCCTTTCTCAGATCTGGGCTATCGTGAACAAAACAAACCTGCCTTCACAGAGTTGTCAATCTAATGGAATGATAGATAAAATCGTGTTATAAACTGGCTTTGTCAATTGCTCTCAGTTTCCTTATGGAAAGGATATAAGGCTGGACTGTACAATGTATTCATGATTTTATTAAATGTTCTAATGAATCTTTAGGAGAAATAGGCCTTTTTTTTTCTTGAGATAGTCCTGAGGCTTGATCTCAGTGTTATTGACTATTCAGTTAGGGCTCCACCTTTAATGGTTTTGCCTGTGTACTAATTACATTGAAAAGAGTAATCAGTTATTTTCTGTACCATAGCATCTGACACTGTTTCACTAGTTCTAACCATTCTTAAAATTTTATTTTCTAGACAAACTTTCTACATTCTTCCTCTTTCTGATTCTATTTCCATCCATCAAAGAATCAGAATTTATATATATATATATATGCACACACACATATACATATATACATGTACATATATATATATTTCTCTGTGTCTAGGTTCCTGGTTATCTGCGAGCTATTAGGAATGTTACTATCTTTTCACTTTGTTATAAGAAGAGCAGAACAGAATCTTTTTTTCCTACTAATATACAGGTTCAGGGAGCATTTATTTTGCTTCTTTTTCCTTTTCAAAAGGGACATTTGATATCAAGATAAGCAATTCTCTGTTGAAAAAGTTCTGTTTTTGTTTTTCCATGTTAGTTGTTTTTCTGGCAGTTTCCTGATGGCAATATGAGGTCCAAATGACATTTATGTGTTTTCTTTCTCTGGTTGTTTCATGATGGTAATTTCAACCCTGAGAATAATTTGTAATAAAAAAGTAAACTGAATGTCTATTGTCATGTTGCCTACTATAGGTTGTCAAAAAAGCCGACATGATCAACAAAAATATGACTCATCAGGTACAAGCTGAGAGGGATGCACTGGCTCTAAGCAAAAGTCCTTTCATTGTCCATTTGTACTATTCACTGCAGTCAGCAAACAATATCTACTTGGTGAGTAAACAGTCTTCCTTTTTTGTCTTCAATCAGCAGTCACTGAAGTCAGTGACTTAAGATTCCAGTCTCTGGACTCAGAATACCTGGGTTTAAATTCCAGCTCTTGAACTTGCTTTAGGATCTTGGCTAAGTTACCTTACATGTTCTGTTCGTCAAGTCTTCTCCAAAGAAAAAGAACTAACAGTGCGTGCGTGCGTGTGTGTGTGTAGCAGGGGATTTATTTTAAGGAATTGCCCTTGGTGATTGTGCAGGCTGGCAGTCTGAAATCTGCAGGGTAGGCTGGCAGGCTGTAAATCCAGGAAAAAGTTGACATTGTAGCACCAATCTCAAAGCAGTGCAGAGGCAGAATTTCCTCTTCTTTCGGAGGCGGGGTTGGGGTGGCAGCTACAAGTAAGAGACAACACTGCAGTCTCTTTTTTTTTCTTAAGGCCTTTAGCTGGTAGGATGAGGCCCAACCACATTATGGAAGACAATCACCTTTTAGTCAAAAATACCTTCACAGCAACATTTAGATTGGTATTTCACCAAATAATCTCAGTACCATGGTTTAGCCAAGTTCACATAAAATTAATTATGGTCATGTGTCACTCATTTTGATCAAGAGCAGACCATATATAGCACAGTGGTCCCATAAAATTTTAATAGAGCCTAGAAATTACTGTGTTTTAGTGACATCTCTACATCATAATGCAATGCGTTCCTCACATGTTTGTGGTGATTCTGGTGTAAACAAACCTACGACACTGCCAGCCACATAAAAGTATAGCCCAAATAATGTACAGTACCTAATACTTGATAATGATAATGAATGACTATCTTACTGGTTTATGTACTTACAATACTACACGTTTTATCATTATTTCATTACTTTACAATGTACTGTTTCTACTTACCAAAAAAAAAGCTTGTTGTAAAACAATATGCCATGATATTCCAGAAGTGCTCTCATGCATCTTGAGTTTAATGCCTCTCTTGATCATGTCATTTTCTCATCTGTATTTAATCTCATGTGGTTTTGTCCAGGCTTGTAGCAATAGGCCATACAACATAGCCTGGGTGTGTAGTGGGCTGTACTGCTGGGTATGCGTAAGTGTAATCTACAATGTTTGCACAATGACAAACATGCCTAAAGACACATTTCTTAGAATATATTCCCTTCATCAAATGACGCATGTCTACAAAGTGAGATGATAATAGTATCTACCTCAAAGGTTGTTATGAAATTTTGGTAGGTTAATGTAAAGCATGAAGAACAGTGGGGTACATAGTGCTAAAATATTTGGTAAGAAAAGGACATAAAATGGAAATATTATGTAAAGTTTGGTATATAATAAGAAAGCTATTTGGAAGAAGTGGATTTTGGGTGAGTTTGAGAGGTAGAGTTTGAAAGGTGCTTGTTTTGCATTTAAAGCAGAAGCTTACACTCTATTAATGCTAATAAGGAATTGGAGGAGGGCAGTTAGGAAGAGGTGAGGATAGCAGGTACTTTGACTACACATGCTAGAGGGTCTCCTGACTTCAGAGATCGTCTGTGGATTAAATGTTTGGTAACTCCGATAGCTTCTGCTTAGTATATAAAAGTGCTTTTCTGGGAATGAATTGGACTTTAGGATGTTAGATTTTAAGCCTGGGGTTTATGTTTATCAACAGAAGGCTCATTTTTTTTCATGATTTGATTATCCTTAAGAGTACAAACCCTTTATCCTTCATGTGCTAAAAGCTTTCTTGCAAGTCAGTGGAACATATTTGTGCCACACTTCAACTCTTGCTATGCCAAAACTTGAGATTTAACAGAACTCTATTAAAGAACATGATATACAGCTTCGAGCTATAGGCCTGAACATTTAGGATAAGTTATAAAAGAGTCTATTCTAAAACTCCTTTGGTACCTAAGGGTTAAATACATTTCTAATCTTTTAGTAAATCTGTGAGTATACTTAGACTGATGTTAAATGTTACAAATCACAGTTGTTTAATGAATGCATAAGATATGATCATATTGTAAATACTGTTCTTCTACCTGTTTTTTCCACTTAGTGGTGACCTCATCCTTTTTAATGACTGCATAACATTACACATTTATTTATGAATTCTGTAATTTCTTTTTAACTAAATGGTTGGGTTTTGTTTTTGTTTTTGTTTTTGTTCTTACTATTCCAAACAACACTCCAATGAATACTTTAGTATGAATTGCAATGCCTGGTTGTAGTGACCCAGCTATGGAAGATAAGACTGGGTAATGTTTGAGGGAAACATAATAGAGTAAAGATACAACTTTGTATTGAAATTCACCCTCAGAGGAAGACCCCCTAGGTTCTGAAAAGGCATGAGATGGGGCTCTACTTTTTAGGAATATTCACTTTTTGAGTGGGTTGAAAAAAATACATGGTAGCAGTAGGGAGGTGAAAACCACAGAAGAAGAATAATGGACTTTCCATTTTTTAAGCCAGTGGTTGGCAAACTATGGGCCAAATCTGACCTGCTGTTTTTTTACAGCCTGTGAGCCAAGAATACCCTTTCCATTTTTAAAATGTTGGGGAAAAATCAAAAGAGAATAATATTTTGTGATACATGAAATTTATATAAAATTTGGATTTCAGTGAATAAGTAAAGTTTTATTGAAACACAAACAACCCCTTCCTTTTGTTTACCAATTGTTTATTCTCATGTACCAACAGACCTTATAGCCACCATAGCCTAAAAATGTATACTATCTGGCTCTTTACAGAATAAGAAGGGAACATTGTATGTTATTTACAAAGAAGATAGGAAGCTGCTTGATTCTTTAATTCTTAGGGGGGCTCTCTTAATACCTTTACCATGGACTGTGTCCTACACAGTGTGTGTGCCTTCCCCAGTGCCATGACTGGCTGGGGCATCAGTCATGACGTAGCCCTGCGGCAGCCAGGGGTTTCCATGACCCTAGTCCAACAGTGGTGGTTGAAGGGCAGGTCAACCTGCTCAACTGGTGTTTTTTTTTTTTCAATGCTATTCCCCAAAAATTGGTAGAATAAGTAAACAGCTATAATATATTTTTTTATTTCCTATTCCTGATATTGGATAGAAGTCCATAGCTTGTCTACTAACTTTATCACGGGTTTAGATGGCTGATACTCAAAGTGTGGTCCACAAATAAACAATGTCAGCATCATCTGGGCACTTAATAGAAATGCAGAATCTCAAGTTTCACTCCAAATCTGTTGAATCAGAATCTGAATTTTAACAAGATCCCAGAAACATTGAAGTGTGAGAAGCACTGGTTTAGAGAAAAACAAGATTTTCTAGAAATGGGAAGCTACTTTGAGGAAAAAAGATAAGGTATGACTGAACTTAGCCACAAAAATAAAAATAATTGACTACTACATGCCAGGTACTATGCTAGGAGCAAGAACATGAAGATGAAAACATTTTTTTTTAAGATTTACTGATTTATTTTAGATAGAGGGGAAGGGAGGGAGAAAGAGAGGGAGAGAAAGAACATCAATGTGTGCTTGCCTCTTGCATGCCCCCTACTGGGGACCTGGCCCACAACCCAGGCATGTGCCCTGACTGGGAATCAAACTAGCGACCCTTTGGTTTGCAGTCCAGCACTCAATCCACTGAGCCACCCCAGCCAGGGCAAGATGAAAACATTTATTATGGAAACATTTAAACATACATAGAAGTCAAAAGATTAACATAATTAATTAGATCAACCTTTCACATAATAGTTTTGATTCCTTTAAGTCATTGCTTGGATTCATTAGTTTATTAAAGCTTGAAAATGATGGTTTTTACACTTTTATTATTGCTTTAGCTCTTATTAGCTGGAGTTCTTTTATGACACTGATGCACTTTCTACTGCGTCAACGCAGCACCTTAGCTGGAATTATTTTATGAAGAACTTTCCTTTATCATTCAATTCATTACTCTGAAATTCAGCTTTTATGAGAAAGCAGGAAAAATGCTTGATTGTTTTCCTTTCATCACCAATTTTCAGAAGAGCTACTTCCAATTGTTTATACTGTTACTTTTAGTTTTTGTTAAGTGTCTTTATGAATTAATGGAATTTTATAGATTTATAACACATAGGTTTTATGTGTTTTTAATCCACTGTGGTCATGTTCATATTGTCCCATCTTTAGTTAGTGGGAACCCCTTTGGTTAATCTGTCTTTTTATACTGTCCTAGTATTCTAATAGCTTTCTTTCTTTGTGGCATGACGAGATACGTAAGGGTCATTTTGTAAATGTCCTGTACTAGACCTAGGCAAGGAAGTCTAGCTACTTTTATTGTGAAATAGTGTTGAGAGACCACAATCTAGGGTGATCAGTCCCTTTAGGCCTTTTCAGTGAACAGACAAGAAAACATATTTTTATAAAAAGGGAAAAATATTTTATGAATGCATACTGATATTTTCAATTCAATGGAAGATTATAGAATTTTTGTATAACATCTTGAAAAATATATAAATTATAAAAATGTTTGGAAAAAATATTTTTTTACACTGAGAATCTGAGATCCTAATAAAATTAACATAATTACTTATTTGCCTTAACATACAGTATATGAAAATAACAATACCAATATGGTTTTACTAACACTAAAACAACTGGATTCAATTTAGGATTTCTTTGCAGTTTTTTTTGTCCTTGGGATATACTTTCAAATTTTGTTTTCTGAAGTCACTTGAAATAATTCTCTGTGTGGGTATGAAACTTGATGTAGAGGTAGGTTCATTTGTTCCCCTTTCATTTCAGAGCTTTCTACTTAAAAGGAGGAATCCATAAAAGTACTAGAAGAAAACTGATGTATTTTTATAATCATAGAATGGTAAAAGACACTACGTACAACATAAAACTTACCATATTTTGCTGTATATAATGTACTCCCATGTATAATATGCACCCACGTTTTTGGCCCAAACTTTCAGGAAAAAATCTTTCGTTTTAATTTTCTATTTATATATATACCAATTATCATATTCCAGGGTGTTATTTTGCATATGGATATCGTTATTGCTTTCTAGAGTTACACTCTTAACACATAGCATAAGTAAAAGAAAAAGATTTATATAGATATGGGATTAGTACTACCCATGTGTAATTGCACATCCTTATTTTTCCCTCAACTATTTGGGCAATAAACTGCAGATTATACATGGCAAAACACAGTACTTAATTTTTAAAACGTGACAAAATACCATACACATAGTCAAATGATGTGTTTGGAGAAAATATTTATTATCCAGAAGACAGACAAGAAGCTAATTTTATTACTATGTAAACATATTTTACAAATCAATAAAAAAGAATAAATACTGCAGTAGAAAGTGAGCAAAGAATAGAAGTAGTTCACAGGAAAAATACGATATAACAGCCAAAAACAGTGTGAAAAGATGCTACATCTCCCTGAAAATAAATAAACATTTAAATATGTCCGTCTTTTCTTCCTTAGACTGACAAAGATAAAAAGGATTAGTAATCACTGTTGACTAGGACACAAGAAAATAAGAATCATCAGCCCAAATACATTATCTGCTTACTTATTTCCCTCTACTGAATTATAAACTCTTTAAGTGCAGTGACTACATTTTATTTATGCATTATATTCCCAGTACTAGCACAGTACTCAGCACAGATTCTGTGTTTCATCAATGTTTTTAATGATTGATCTCATCAACAAATATTAACTAGCTTCTATGGACCAGGGAAACTAGTACTAACCTAAGAAGGAAAGAAATGACCTTGTTTTATTAACTTCTTAGTTAAGGCAGTATTTTACATCTTAAAAATGTAGAAAATTTTATGATTTAAAACAAGTACTTATAGAAGCAAAAATAGAGCTTTGCAAGCCACACATAGCAATAATGGAATCATCTATAGTTACACAGTGCTAAAATCATTTAATGAAAGTTTTTGGGAAACAGGTTATTTATTATAGTTTCAAGGTCTCTTCCCCAGATTAAAGTAATTACAAAAGGGGAAAAGTACTTCTTCAATGGGGAAATCTGGAAGGCACAACCTTAACTAAGCGATCAAAGTTAACATCACCAGTCATAGAGCACACTGATGTTAGTTGAGTGTCTCACCTGGTGGGAGTCACTGAGAAGGACTCAACATCTCATGTAGTATTCCTGCCAAAAAGGCATAAGTTGAATTGAATCATGAAAAAGTAATAATATGTTAAAAAATACTGCCTCCCACTATCCCCCAAAAAGGTTAATAACTTTTAGATTAAAGCAAGGGTGTCTAATTTTCACCGGGGCCCACATCAGCCTCGTGGTTGCCTTCAAAGGGCCGAATGTAATGTTAGGACTATATAAATGTACCTACTCCTTTAACAGTTAAGCGAGAGCTCGGTGCTGCCTCTGGGTAGAAACAAGGTGCTGGGCTAGATAAAATAAGGTGGAGGGCCAGATTCGGGCCACGGGCCTTGTGTTTGCCCCCTGTGCTTTAGAGAGAGAGAGAGGGAAACATCAGTGTGAGAGAAACATCTATTAGTTGTTTCCCGTATGTGCCCTAACCAGGGATGAAACCTGCAACCCAGGTATGTTCCTTGACTAGGAACTGAACCCACAGCCTTTTGATGTATGAGATAACACTGCAACCAACTGAGCCACTGAGTCAGGCCACCTGGGCACGTTTTTGACAATGAGTCTGTGCCCTGCCTGCAAAACCCTTCGTTGGACTTGGACTTGGGACTGTAGGTGTCCGCTCTTCCAAAAGAGGAGAAAGAGACATTTTCCAAGTTTAGAGCTACAGACATACATACACTTGTGTTTACCCTTGTTACAGAATTTCAGCCATAGAATGCTATTGGAAATAAATCTTCTAAAAAGAGAACAGTTTTTTAAAAATTTCCAATAGATGTGAACCAAATGTTTTTCTAACAGGCAAGTAAGCAGGATTACATAAATCAAATATAATGATGGCTTTTAAATTTCCATTTTCTCCAGTTCCGTTTCATTTTGTGATTCTGTTATCGGGGTTCTTTGGTGGCATCCAGACTTGTCTTTTTTCTGCATTCCCTTCATTTCCTACCTGCTTTCTTTTTTTTTTTTTATAAAGATTTTATTTATTTATCTTTAGAGGGGAAGGGAAGGAGACAGGGAGAGAAATATCAATGTATGGTTGCTTCCTGTGCATTCCCTGCTGGGAACTGGCCTGCAACCCAGGCCTGTGCCCTGACTGGGAATCGAACTGCGATCTCTTGTTTCACAGGCCCGCGCTCAATCCACTAAGCTACGCCAGCCAGGGCGTACCTGCTTTCTTTAATGTGAACTTGAATCCCAGTCTGTTATCCTTGTCATCCCTTCTTTCCTTTTTCTCCTTTTAGTTGTACTTTCATTCTTTCAATTCTGCCTCTTGCTTCTAAACTATTTTATACACAAACAGCTTTTATCTCAAGTACTGAAAACTTCTCTGACTTAAAGGTGTTCTTTACCTTAAAATAGGATCCACAAAGTATCTAGTTGAATGGAATCACTGGATTAAAAAGTCTGTGATTAAATATGTTGAACTTTGATTGGTGAAAAGCAAAGATGATCAGCAGTACCAGACAGATATTTGGAAAATAACATGGGCTCTTTTTTTGCCAGAATTAGAATAACATTTGTGAGGAAGAAATTTAATCTGCTTTGGTTGGTTAATTTTTTTCTTGGTGTATTTTGTGTGGATGTGGCATTGAGGAATATGAGAGACATAAATATTATTATGCTTCTGATGCTGTATATGCATTTATTTAGACTTAATCAACTTCTGGTATATTTGTTGTATTTGTATGTTTGTTTATCTCTTTCTCAGTTTCCTGTCTTACATAGTCTAGAGAGTACATCTACCTAGAACTTCCCATCTATTTTCTGGGGAAGTATGCATATTTAAATAAGTATCTTGATGACTCTGGAAAATTTCTGTATTTTGCTATAGTGACACATACACATCTACATGCTTACATTTGCCCATGTATAAACTACCATATTTTGCCATGTGTAATTGCACTTTTTTGCCCAAATTTTTGAGGGAAAACTAAGGATGTGCATATACATGTGTGTAATGATTACATACCATGGATCTAATAATGTGTAAAATAATCCCATGTATAATGCACAAAAACTTGGGTGTGTGTTATACACGGGAAAATATGGTGTATTCATTATGAAAACAACACTTGCCGATTAAAAACCAAGAACAGGGAAGTCTTAGGCCCTGTCCTGCAGCGTCCATGCTTTCCAGCTTTTCCTGGGTCCTGAATGGTGCTTCCTAGACCTCGGCAGGCCGCACAGCCTCCTGGGACACTTGCTGAAGCCCCCTGATGGAGCCCACACCCGCTGCTTCTGGTTTGGTGTGTCCCATGGGGGGCTGGTGGATTTTTAACCACATAGAATACTTAGATCAAATTTCTCAAAAGTTTTCAGGTAGAGCTGATACCGCAGATATGGAAATCACACTTGGAGATCACTGGTCTGTAAAATGCTACATGTTAGATTTTTTCCCCTAATTTCCATTTACCAAATGTGTCTTAGTTGAAGCATCTTAATTAATTTTGTGGGTAGGAATGTGGCCCCTAAAGCCAAACTGCCCACCTTGAAATCCTGGTGTGATCTAAGTATTATCTGTGTGCAGTACATAAAATCTTTAAAAAAGTCATGCAATACGGTTAGATATTTTGAATCGCTGACCCAAACCTCTCTGCCTCCATTCCAGAATGATTATATTACTGTTTTTCAGTTCCTTGATTATTTGTAGACTCTAAGTCATATGTTACCTTTTTATTTACTTTTTTTATTTAGTTTCATCAAATACAGACAGGATCTCTTGACTCCTCCTTTGTGCTATGAGGATACCAATGATGTCCTTCTCATCACTCCTTCCCCAGCTCTCTTGTCTGTTATTTCACGTTGTCAACCCTTCAGTGCCATTCTGTCACTATGGTTGTCTCCTCTCCTTTCTTGAGAGTTCAATAAGAACTTGAAAGCAAAAAGCAGTTCGGGTACTCTGACCATAGGGTGTCAAACTCATTTTCACCGGGCATCACACCAGCCTTGTCATTGCCTTCAAAGGGCCAAATGTAATTTTAGGACTGTATACATGTAACTGCTCCTTAACTAGGGGCAAGGAGCTCGGCGCTTCCACCAGGTAGAAACAAGGTGGAGGGCCAGATTCGGGCCGTGGGCCTTGTGTTTGCCACCTGTGGATTAAAGGGTACCAAAGAGACATGACAACTAAATTCCTTTCTTGATTCCAGCTCTCAGGGACAATATTGAGATAATCAGAGAAACTTGAATGTGGACTATATGTTAGGTAATTGCACTATATTAATGTTAAGTTCTCAGGATTATATTACACCATACTTATGTGAGAAAGTCCTTGTTGGTAGATACATGATGAGGAATTTAGCAGTGATGGGTCATGATCTTGTCAACTTTTTCTTGACTCATTCAGCAAAATTTAAAAGTTATACACTAATATCAGTTTCTAATGTTGCCATATGGTTTTTTAAATTAAACTCTTTAATGTGTTAATGAGGTTAGTAATTGTGTTATGTTTATTATGTAATGTAATTCTGTTAATGGTTAACATAAATGTTATTTATTGTACAGAGTCATATGTGGGGAGAGGAAGAAAGTAAATTCGGCAAAAATGCTAACAATGGGTTAATCTACATGAAGAGTATGTGGGAAATCATTCTATTGTACTATTACACCTTTCTGTAAGTCTGAATTTTTGTTCAGACTAAACAGTTTAGTTTATATTTAAAAAATCATAAGGCAACATGGCCAAACCTGGTATTAATGCATACTGAGTGGTACCAGGAAAATGTGTTTTGAACAGAACCATGCTAAAAATATTTAACTACGATGCTCAAATAATACATATTTTAGTATAATCGTATTGGTTTTATTCTGTAACATTTATGTTCCTTTTTGATAGGTAATGGAATATCTTATCGGTGGAGATGTCAAGTCTCTCCTACATATATATGGTTATTTTGATGAAAAGATGGCTGTGAAATATATTTCTGAAGTGGCATTGGCTCTAGATTACCTGCATAGACATGGAATCATTCACCGGTAAAAACTGACTTTTCTCCACTCTATTACTTAAAAATACAAAAATCAAATTATGTCTACAGTAGTTGCATAACCACTTACCCATATATCCAAGTTATCTAAAGTTTATTACCTTGTGTGAATTTACAAATTCCATCAACTCTTCCTTCATCTTGTTTTTATAATACATTGCTTTGACCATGAGTATGCCATTTTATCGTGACAAGTATCGAATCATTCTTCCATTCCTGTACCATCATACAAAAGTGCTGTATTTTATAATCCCAGCTGATTACAGTGCTTTGCTCTGTGCAGTCAGGTAAGTGGCTCCGCCTTATAAAATTTTGACCTTAACGTCTTTGAATGAGGTAAATATGATTTTGACCTGGCTTGAGGTTTATTTTAACTAATGAGGTTGATTTTTTCTAATGGACTATCTAATGAATAATGCAAAAGATTACCACTAAATCAGTTAACTTTCTTGTTGATTCATTTCTACAAAAGATGGTTTGCTTTTTAAGCTTTACTGCAGTTTCAAAGCCATCAATGAGTGCCATATTTTAGGGAAAATAAATGGGGTTTGAGAGGTCTGTAACTTTGCCCCCCCAGGAATTCTAACATCAGTACTAGCTCTCTTTCAGTTCTCTATTTATCTTTTGTGTGTGCAGGGACTTGAAACCAGACAATATGCTTATTTCTAATGAAGGCCATATTAAACTAACGGATTTTGGCCTTTCCAAAGTTACTTTGAATAGAGGTAAGAAAAAATGGCAGGTAAGTATTTCTTTAAAATTCCAACAAATTATATTTTTTCCCATTAACTTATACTGTTTGTTTCTTTGTTTATAATGAATAAAATTTGATGATTACTTGTTCTAAAATAGACTGGAAAGGTATAATGGTATCTTCCAATTAAAGATGAAAAATGGGAGTCATTATTAAATCCTCAAAAGTCCTTGAAGATCTTTGGATATTCACAGAGAAATTCACAACAATTTCTGTTCTTTTGACTTTTTACCCTACCAACACTGGTCCTGACCAATTCAATATCAGTAAAATGACTAAAATATCTGTGATAAACACTTAATCCCTGAAGAATTTACTCAAATATACTTGACCACCAATAAGACCTTGGAAAACAAGGGGGAAAGAAAGTGAACACACTATTCACACACATATTAAAAGTAAAAATTGACTTGTGGTGGTAAACACACAATACAATATACAGATGATGTATTGTAGAACTGTACACCTGAAACCTATATAATATTATTAGCCAATGTCACCCCAATAAAATCAACAATAATAATAATAATAAGTGAATCATTTTACACTATTAAGTAGCAAAAAAGGAGAACTTATTGTTCATCAGTATTAGGTATAAATGAAATCTCTTAAGCTCACATTTTCAGTCTACCCTAAAGTGTTATATCCCATACATCTCTTACCATTTTTGATATATAAAGAAAATAGTATATTATGTGTGCATGTTGAATTATTTTATTTTACAGTGTTATGCACTAAAACCTGTAAAAATCTGTATTAATTTCTATCTTGACCTATACTTGCACATTTTAGTTAACATGAAGGGCCCATAATTTGTATCAATTCCTTAATTAGATTCTGATTTGAAATTTAACTTACATTCCCACTATTGTGATTCCTTTATTTACTACCTCCTCTTCTAATATTTGATTTACCAAGAATTATTTTAATGCCAGTTACATAACACCCTTGTTTAGTGACTGAATACTTCCTGAAAAACTAAGACTTTGGATCATTACACTGGGTTCTATCTGTTTTATCAAACTTTAATGATTTAAATCAGTTGCTTAATTTTGTATGTTTACTCTATGGCATCTGACTCCCCAGGGTATATTTGTCTTGCACAAGCCAATTTCTGGGTAATTTAATGTGGAAAGAGGGGCATAGTTCAAAACAGATGATTATTGACATAGTCAATGACAGTTCAAGTTTTTAAAGAATTTCATATACTTTCCTTCCATACATAGACATCAATATGATGGATATCCTTATAACACCATCAATGGCTAAACCTAGACAAGATTATTCAAGAACCCCAGGACAAGTATTATCTCTCATCAGCTCTTTGGGATTCGTAAGTACTTTAAACAAAAAACAAAAAAACACCTCATATAACATGCCCTTTCATGATTACCATTTAAGATTTAAAATCCTGTTATTTTGCTGGGGTTTTTTTTTTTAAATAAATGATCAAGCCATGGCTGGCGTAGCTAAGTGGATTGATTGAGTGCCAGCCTGTAAACTGAAGGGTTGCTGGTCCAATTTCCAGTCAAGGCACATGCCTGGGATGCGGGCCAGGCTCCTGGTGGGGGGCACATGAGAGGCAACCACACATTGATGTTTCTCTTCCTCTCCTTCTCTCTCCCTTCCCTTCTCTCTAAAAAATAAGTAAATAAAATCTTTAAAGAAAATGATCAAGATGAATGTAAATATAAAGCATGTTAG